>CM073754.1:5135347-5735347 GCA_037127355.1 Schoenoplectus tabernaemontani
AGAAGAGTCAAATGCTTTCATTTATTGTATCTTCATCACGCCTCCGATTTTTAAATTTTTAATAACTAAAATTTGATGCTCAAATATTAAAATAAAATCATTAAATTTAATCCATATTATATTTAAAATATTATTTATTTTCCATTTTCTTTTTATACGAGTCAGTAAAGTAAGAAATTAACGTTGAGAAATTAATCTCATTAATGCATTTCTTATAAGTTACTGATGTCAAATAAAAATAATATATAAATATCATAATTTTAATGTATTCATAAATTTAAGTGACATAAATTAAATTTAATAGCTAAATTTTCATAATTTATTTTTTAAATTTGTGTTTATAAAAATTTAAAAATAAAGGCATGGTGAATGTACATAAAACTGAATGCATTTACATTTTTTATTCACAAGAAATAATTTGATTTGTTTCTTCAATTTTGCTTCTAGTTTCGTTTTGAGCTCACCACTCATGAGTTTGCATTCTCTATGATACTTTATGGTGTAGAATAATTGTCTGTAAATTTAAACCGTCAAATTCGTGTGATGGTCAGAATGGTCAGAATGATAACGATTTAAATTCATGGATTAATTATTTTATCCCGTAAAGTAACGTGCATTCACCACTCCTGGGAGCACTCGTAGCTGCCTGATATTTATGGCAAGCAAACGCCATAAGTACCCTTTTATAAAATTGTCTATCAGGAATTAGGGCTAGAGACAATAGTGGAAGTATTAATTATATTTGTAGGAAAAAAGCGAAAAACATTAAAATATAAAAAAAAAACACACAATTTGCAGCCTCAAAAGGGAAAAAAATCTTTCAGTGTCAATTTTTGTACCTTCACTATTGTATAATTTTTTTCTAAGGAAACAAACAAATCGAGCCAACCTTATTCAAAATCAGATAATCTAAAATCCCACCCAAATTGACTAAATCGACTAGAGTTATACAAAGCCAATATTCCAACTATCCAATCTGACTCTGTAATCTGAAATCTTGGATAAAAATTCGACCTAACTCTATTGCCACCGCTGCATACCAAACTCGATCCAACTTAACTCTATTGCCACCGCTGCATACCAGAGTTTATCTGAAAATGAACGCTGATTTTGGTCGCTAGGTTTTAGACTTTCCCTGGTTCTCCACCCAACGAGGAGTCAAAAACATGGGACCTTGTTTTAATACAATTAGTTTTAGGGAAGGGATCTTATTTTTTCTATCACTTAAACTAAACTCATTAGTCATTTGCTATATTATATTCTCTCCCTTTTTATTAGTTGCTTAAAGCAGAAACTAATATAACTTGTAAGTTCTTCTTTTTTAAAAAGAAAAACTATAAAATAGCGTAGTAATGTTAATTTTCAGTTTTTTCTATCATAAATGCCTATGATATTACAAAAAAAAAAATAGAATTTTAGACAAAATGGTATATATTTTATTTCCATATAAATATAGTTCTCACTAGCAATGATTGCTAGCCATTACTATGAGGTAATCATATTTATATGAATATAGTAAACATATTCTTATAGTATATTTTTTATATTCATATAAATATAGAACCCTAAAGCAACGATTGTTAATCATTACTAAGGGTTCTATATTTATATGAATATAGATATTTACATATAATTGAAAGTATTATTCTAACATACCAATAAATATCTTTTTTAAAGAGTATTTTAACTTTTTGTTGATGTAAATTTACTTTCATTTTTTTTTAAAAATACGAGGCAAATATATGGTGAAATTTGTCTAAAGAGGGGATAGAGTTCTATAAAATTAATAATTAGTACGGAGAGTGTTGAAAAGAAAGAAGAAAAACAGTATAAAGGGGTTATTTGAGCGCTTGTTTTAGAAAAGAGGGAAAAGAATATCTGAGTTTATTGGTACTTCTAAAAAGAATACTTGTTTGTGCACATGGAGCCTTACACACAACTAAGAAGAAAAAAACTAAAAAGTGTTCTTTTTAAATTAAATTTTAAAAAGAATATCTGAGTTTATTGGGATTTTCGTTTAAAGATTTTAGATCATAGGAACTTTGACACTCAGTGGATTACATAAATAAAAAATATTTTACATAGCAATAGCAGTAGGATATATATTAATATTAATGACAGTTTAGGAGAATATTTTGATTGTAAGGGAGAGTTAGGCAAGGGGAGACTCATTGTCTCTTTTCATTTTTAATTTAATCTCTGATGCATTGTATAAATCCTATAAAGAAAAAAATCTTTAGTTACCGATTTATGTAATAGACTTCAAATAACAGAGAAACATAAGAGAGAGAAAGCATATCTCCATTGTTGGTTTCATCAAAAAATCATTACATGAGAAAATATTACTTATACCGACGGCAATTGGTTTAGCTCTGCAGGCAGAAGAATAGACACAGCAACAATATCTACCAATTCTAAACAAGCTTTGACTCGACAGCTTTGATTAATTGCATTCAGATGGAAAAGGACATGGAAAACTCCTAAAAGCGTAAAAACCAGGAGAAAATATACGAGAAAATGCATTATGTCACTAGGTGACGCTGCTCCTGTAAAGGTTCTGTACCAGTACCCGTACTGGTCTCTTCAACATATAATACAGACAATCAATTCGTAACTAGATATTGGATTCCTAAAATTCTACATAGAGTCATAGACGAGTATGCACAATGTGCAAACTCCTTATTGTGGTATTACTGTTCTGTGTATTGCTAACACGATATATCATATCAGCACAACTACTGAATGGTACTGAAATAGGAGGACGGGTCGGAGAGGTATAGGAATGTCAACAGCTCCGTCAAGCATCTGAGCTATCTTGAGCATGGATATATTCATTATATAGATGGGTGTCAAGAAAATCTGGCCTAAGCGACGGCTCCTCCTGGATGCACCACAGTGATATCTTGACAAACCTCTCGATCCTCCTCATGTCTTCAGGCCGCTTCCTCATCCCAAGTGGGGACCACCAAATCAGGCCTCCCATTCTGGTAGTAATCGTTGACCCAGAAAATATGCCAGCACTATTTGATCCTCATCATCAATCTCCTGCTCCACGTTCCTCCTGCAGCACACGATCTCTAGTAGGATTATGCCGAAGCTGTACACATCAACCTTTGATGTGATCCCGGCATTCTTGAACCACTCTACCGCTACATACCCTTTTGTTCCTCTGATGCCTGGTATTCATTCTCGTTTGGTCAGTCTTTAGCAGTTTCGCCAAACCGAAGTCGGAGATCTTCAGCATCAGGTTATCATCCAAGAGAATGTTTTGGGGCTTCATGTCACAGCACAGTGGATGATTTGTGTGCTACATTCTTCATGCAAGTGCAGTAGACCTCTTGCGATGCCCAAAGCCACCTGGACCCGTTGGTTCCTGCTTGGTTTCACAGTGTTATTAAGAAGCCAACCGTTGAGAGATCCGTTGTTCATGGAATTCGAAAATGAGAAGCCTGTGGGACCCTTCATTTGCAGAACCCCAACAGCCGTACTATATTGCAGTGGAAGGTTTGCCCGATTTCTGCACTTCATCAAGTGAAAATGTTTTTTGGGAAAAAGAAATTTAGTAAAATGGTTAGGTGAATGTATTTGGATTTTCTAGATAGATTAAATGTTTGTGTTTTTAAGGGTCATGTTGGGTTGTGCAATTTATGCACTTGATATTTATGTCAGACATTTATATTTTAGGGTTTTTAAAGGGCACCATATAGTCTATAAATAGAGTTGTTTGTATGGAGGAGTTGAGGAGAACAATAAAATAGAAACAAAGTTTATGTTAAGAGTTTTTTTCTTTTCCTCTTCCACTAAAGTATTAAACAAAATAACAAAAGCCTTGCAATAGATCAACATGAAAATGGTATCGTGAGCGTAGGTTATATGAGAGTTCAAGCGAGGTTCCTCTAATTGAAGTGTGTTAAAGAAAAAGTTGAGAGCATGATGGCTATGGCAAGGTGTGCATGGGGGCCGCAAGGTGTGCCACTCATCTTCGACGGTAAGAAACTTTACGACTATTAGAGTATTAAGATGAAAGGTTTTTTTATCTCATAAGATTTATGGGAGATAGTAGAAGAATGATTTGTAGAGAAAAATGACGAGAAGGGAAAAGACACTGGTCAAGGCATCGTGTGAGAAGAAAGTGACGCGAAGGTTCTCTCTATTTAATTCAACAAACCATCACCGATAAGATTTTTCCAAAGAATAATTGGGGCAACAAGTTCGAAAGAAGCATGGCAAATATTACAAAATGAATTTCAAGGTACCGAAAAGGTTAAAGTCATAAAACGGCTTTTTAACTCTTAAGAGAGATTTTTAAAATTTGCAAATGAAGGAGAAATAGACTTTGAAAGAATATTTCTCTAAGGCAATTGAGTTAGTAAATCAAATTAAAAAGTTGGGTGAAAATTTACTGATAAGTCGATTTTGTGAGAAAATTCTAATTCGTCTTTCTCCCAAGTACAACAATATTGTGGCTATTATTGTAGAAATTAAAGACCTCTCCACTCTAAATATACAAGATCTAATGGTTTCTCTTGAAATGCATGAACAACGATTAAATAGATCTCAGTGCCTTTTTTTTTAAAAGTGTCTTCCAAGATTAATGTTAAAAAGTCATCTAACCAAAAAATATAATCAAAGAGAATACATCCTGTGGTGATGGAAATGACAGAACTAGCAATAAAAATGGTAGAGGGGAGGTAGAAGTAACACCCCGAGTAAAAATAGAGAAACTCGAACATACAATTATTGCATAAAATTGGATCACATTGAAAAATATTGTTTGAACAAAGAAAAAACTCAATGTTACCATTGTAAGAAATTTGACCATATAGAAGAGCAAAAAGAGTACGGTATATATAAGGGATCAAAGATTTCGGGTCTCATGTATGAAAGAAATGAAAAGAAAGATGTGGAGTTGTTTAATTTTGTGATAGCGATGGTAGGAAATATGGATGACATAAAAAGTACATCCGGACATTACATTTACACCTCGGATCGAGGTATGCTCCTCGTGAGCCTGTGAAGAAGTAAGAGAGAGTGGCGCATTCCATCCGTAGAGAAGTCGAGGCATGTATCGGCAAGTGAAGCAACTAAGTAAATTGTTTGGCTGAGAAAGATTTTATAAGATATGGGGGACAAACAAGATGCGGCTACGGTTTTATTTTCGTGACAACAAATCCGTTTTTGTCATGTCGAAGGATTAGATGTTCTATAGCCGAATCAAGCATATCAATCTCAAGTATCATTACATTTCGAGAAGCGAAAGTTGAAGATAAATAAGTTTTTATCAAACATGTGAAGACTTAAAGATTAATTGGCGGACATTTTTATAAAAGCACTTTCACGCGTCACAAATTTGTTTATCTTCGGGAATTATTAGGTATGACTTGAAAGAAATTTACTATTAAAATTTAACGGAAAGAACAAAAATTATTAACAAGGCCTATTTTGAAAAAAAGTCCTAATCAATTACTAGAGCGACTCGATTCAGATATATCATGTTATTACTTGAAAGAAATTTATTCACAACTCTGTAACATTTTTTTTATTATAACATGAAGTTGCAAAAAAATCCTTAAACAGTTAACCCTAAATCAAACCCAAGCATTTCAGAATCTCAAAATGCTCTAAATCCTAAAGAAGTTCTATCGGCCATTTCCTCTGATCGAATTTCGACTAGAAAAAAAAAAGTTCATTTTTTTTCAGTTTCACCAACTTGAGTAAATAGAAGTATCTTGGACCTGAAATGAACCCAGAGTTTTTAGTATACGGAACGTTTGTTCAAACGCCGTATGCTTCCTTCACTAGCTATGTTGAGTTTCTGGCTTCAATCCTTCGTGAAAGCAGTAGCAAACAAATCAAATATTTCTCTTACCATTAAGGCAGGTGATTTCTCCATTTATGAACAGAATGGACCGTATCCATACATGCGTGATAGAAAGGGCGAATTATAAAAGGAGTGGATCGACTTGACTCATAGCTTGACTTTGACCAGGCTTGGACTGTTAGGATTGGAATGTTCACCTTTTATTGGTTTAATCTAACAGATGGTCTGACAAAATATAGAGTTTGCAATATCGTGGACAAAAAATGGTAGGAATCTTCATGGCATATCACTTTTTCTCTTTAATTTGACTAACAAAACGAGTTTATGCGTTTATCTCACGTAACGTAACATAATCTTCAAATTAACTTAAAAAAAATTCCGGGTTAAGTATGGTGAGAGCAAATACAGTGTACTTTCAATTATTCTCCATGATATAATCCTATTTATAAAAACGTTGAAAGAATCAAAGTAAATATTGAGTTGAACGCGGATTCTAATATTCGCCGCTACTAAAAGAAAGTGATGTTACATGTTACAATGAATTAGGTAAAACACTACATTAAAAATCTCTTCCCCAAACACGGAAACAAACTACTTCTTTAAGCGGTGTCCTCTAATGTGAAAAAAAGAACCGGCTCTGATTCTACAATAAACCCAAAAAAAGAAGGAAAAGATGATACGCATTAATCAAAGCCTAATTTTGTGTTTTCCACACCTTATTGTCATTGCTAGGCAGAAATATTGATTTCTGTTGGCATCTCACATGTACAATGAAATTCCCTAGAGAACTACAAAATTCACCCCTAGGATGATGATCCTATCATGGTGGTACTATCTTCCCACCTTCTACAGATTCCTATATCTACATATCTATATCATTGTTTCCCAAAACGCCTTCACAAATTATTGCTTTACACACATTAAGCCACAGGTTCCATCACCTTCCAGTACCCACAAAAGAAAAAAGAATTGGGTGCATGGCCCAAAAACAGAACAACAACCTATCTAGACCCTCGTGACAGATGTCACTGTAGCATTGCAGAAGAAGCACCGTTGGCTGTTTAGGAGGTGTCGAGATATACAACCAAAACAGGACCGATGATGACATGGCTCAAACAGTGCATCTGATTCGCTATTGTAGCATATACAGCAGTTGTTGTCCCCATCCTCGGTGGCTGCCAAGTGTCCCATATCTCTAACTGACTCTGACATGCTTCCAAAGTAGCTTGAGGAAGCTCCTCCAGCTGTGCAAGTTTCACCGCAGCAATGTCACCTCTGAGAATGTTATTCTGGCAAAAAGGGGAACAAGCTAATTTTAAGTACAAGTAAATCTATATAATAATTTCACTCAGGTTCTTTTAAACTCATTTACTTCAAGCACATTAAATGCTAAAGATTGCACTGTGATCTCACTCTTCGAATGCCAAAAATGGAAGATAAGGGTATAAAAGGCACTTCACGCTTTCTGTTAGGGAGGCCTTTTAAATTATTGCTGTCTACAAAATTCCCAAAATTTATTCTTCACTAGATATTTGTGAATGTGTTTCAGAATCCTATTGATAGTGATATGCAATCAACAAGAATATTATCTTATTGTGCATGCTTTAATAATGTAGTTATGTAGAATACATGACAAATAAAAATAAATAAACTAACCCAGTTGTAGTTGAGAAGAAATTGGAATCCAAAATGGAGAGTTGCTGGACAATCCATGCTGCAAAACACTGAAATCAGATCAGCCAGACTGGTGTAGCAGGACTCTGAGTTTGAACCAACTGAACCCAAGATATTCAGCATTATCCCCAGAATAGGTGCTAAAATCATTGTTCGGTTCATCTTCTCTCCCGGTCTCCTTAATGACCTATGCATGGAGATAACAATGCACAGATCAGTTAAAAAGGGTGAGAAAAAGAATGTCTCACCAGAGTAAGAGAATAATTAAGGTGAACAAGAGTCTCAGAACTTATAACCAAATGTGTTTGAGTAGTGATCTTACCCAAGTATGAGAACAATTAAGTACATATACATCTTCAGGAATGCCAACTTTGGTTAGAACAATTTTCGACTCATTTATTTTGCTGAACAAATACAGACTTTTAACTTTGCTGCTTATGTTTCTTAGGCTATATGATTCGAGAAGTTATGCAGAAATTATCCATGTGAAATTATCGTCCATATCTTTGTTTAAGGCTTCAAGAACCCACTGATCTCTCAAAAACTCCAAATTAAGTAAATAATAATGCAGTGATAACCAAAGGCCAAAAAAAAAGTGCATATAATCTTCAAAATAAAACGTTTTCAATTCTTCTATAAAAAATTTGGCCAACAGCAGCATACGGAAAGTACAAAAAGCTTTATATAATGCAAAACTTACAGATCAAAGAAATCAGTATCAGCGGCTGAGATGATGTGGTTTAGGATAAAAACCACCAACTCAATAAGGCGCCTGAGATTCATGTCTGGTCAGAGAGGAAAGCCTGAGAATCTCTCCAACACAAAACTCCAATATCCTAGCAAGGCTGCATGAGATGTCAAAAATCACACTGCATTTCCTCTGCTGAAGGTCAGCGGCCTACATCCATAAGAAATACCAAAATACAAGGTTTAGAATCATGAATTTTGATACAGTTGATCAACTGAATCATATTTGTAACAATACTCTGATGGAACTTCAGTACAGACTCTTAATTGAGGTCCCATTAGGATTCCTTATTCAAGTGAAACAACCACAATACTTACTGAAATATCATTGTGGCCATGTATACACATAAGCAACAGAACAAATTTCAAGTATTTTAACAAATAAAAAGGAGGACACACCACAGGTATGGAAATTTTAAAGTCATGAGGACAAGAAGATACTGACATTATGCTTATCTTGCATCTCACGAATGGACATAGAGAACTCAGTCATTGTCCAGCTCAGTGTGTTGAAAAGTCGATTAAGAAAGGATGCAAAGAGTTTTTCGTCATGAATGCAGGTCTCCCGAAGCAGAACCTAGAAAAAGCGCCCAAAAAGATGATTCAGCATAAGATCTATCCATTTGACAAAGGTCAATGCCCTTGACAGTAGATCAGTTGGTTTTCCAATTTGTAATAATACTAGATAGTAGGAGCATGAAAGCAATACATGTTTGTCAATATTACAACACAAACTAGCAACTAATAAACTAACAAGCACAAAACTAGCATAACTCAGTAAACATATATACTGCAAAGGCCACAATTCATAAAGATAGAGGGGCTTGCAACATCTGCATCTGCAATAAGCCTGGGATTCTTCCTTCAGCTTCATAGATAGTAAAGAGCAACTACTGGAGTGCGCTATGCTATCTTTGCTCATAACGTGCCTACATTACTCGTTGGGCCAATGCAGCTTCAAATAATTATCCATGCCCTCATCCAACTAAACTAATAGTACAGCATTAAAACTCATTACATCATACCAACCAACCTGGAAGAGAACAGAAGAGATAGAGTCTGTGCTTCTCGAGGAGGTGAAGCCACACCCCTTGCAGAGGCGAGACAGAATGTTGGTGACAGGAATCCAGGAACGGTTATCAAAGGCTGACAGTAGACTCCGCGGCATCCTCTCAACTGCCTCTTGGTTGTTTTCAAACACGATTAGGAAGTCCCTGTACTGCACTAGCACTGATATCGACTGCAGGAGTAAATCCTTTACGTCAGCGCTAAGAATACGTGATCATTGAAGTGCTTCACGCAGAAGGTTACCTGCCATGGACAACATGTGTAATCATAAAAGATAATTTTTACTAGTAGAAATAAGTGACAATAAAGTATAGTGATTCAAAATCTTGGGAACTAAAACTTTCTTAGTATCTTCTGCATTTTTTTAATACAAATTGATTTTCACAACAATATACTTCTATTTTTTGCTGTTTTTTTCTCAGATGTTCCAGTAATCTTTTGCTGGCATTTTTGCACCACCTACCAAACCTAAAATAAAATGAACGCTTAGATGATGCATCTTGCAGTTAATTAATTAGTAACCAAACATTGCAAGCCCCTTATCAATGCTTTTAACAGTCCTTTCAATTTAAGCTTGGTATAAACTAAGGTGCAGCAGCACAAGTGGACATGGTAATCTCTGCATTTGAAAAGGGAACAAAGATACCACCACAAAAAATGAGGGGAGAGGAAAACATAAGTGATTGCAATACAAAGTCATAATAAAGAAAGGAACGACTACAATTATAATAGAACTTACAAAGAAGAGAGCCCCTGCTTGAGAAATATTGCAGAGGAAACAAATGGAGGTTCACTTCTGCGTAATGCATGGAACGAATCAACCTGCAAGGAGATTTAAATATTATCACAGTAATTACCCTTTTTGTAGTACAATCTCAAGAAAGTTCAAAAAGGAGAAAATATAAGTACAGTCCATAGTACCAGTGTTTCGAAATAGTATTCAGGAACATAGAGGAAAACAGAATCTAAATCGCTCAGAACCAGCAACAAATCAACAACCCACATGCATGCTGCATACATTCCTCTCAGCTTCCACCTTGAAAATAGAGATATTCTGTACCTGCATTACCCAAGGAAGTTTAAATGAATTAAAATGTTGTATTCCCAAAGTTGATCCTATTGGATCCAAATATTAATATAACACTAGTTTGTTGGAGATGGACAATAGAGTCTGATTTTCAATTCAAAACTGGAATCTGCGTTTCAAAGAAACAGTTCCAACCTTATAACCTTTCTTCCATATCCAAATCACAATTGCAGTTGCAACTTCCAATTATGTAGCTTCAGAAATTGCAATTGAAATTTCAGATCAAAAATTAACTATGGAAGAAGAATTCACAAAGTTATAGTAAAGTAATAAGCCAGGCAAGTCGCTTTTCAGAATGCACACCGAATTAACCAGTAAGATCCAAGAATGCAAGAGAACATCATGGAGATTGCAAGACAGAAAAATGATTGTTACCATGAGCAATGCCTGACAGAATCAACTAGCTCTTCGTGGTAAACACTCCTAGCTTCTTTCAGGCGTTTCACTTGCTCAACACATGACTTCTCTCTAATCAGTTTGTCAGTATCATCCAGCAACAAAACTGATTGCGTCTGTTGCGATATGTAATAGAACGCCTACAGGTGAAGGAAGGAAACTACATAAATCATGAGGTAATAAGTAATACAAACATGTTGTTCTGAACTTTTCAAACAATTAAAATGACGTCAAATGAAACTGTTGTTACTTATACCAGGGATATAAATACAGAAGACTAACAGACTCTAAATCAGTGCATGGGCAAATTGAAATTTATAATCTTACTATATGAGACAATATAAGTACTTAGGTATTGATCGAGTATGTTCACTAACCTTCCTAAAGCTAGGCGCAACGACCATGTGGTAAAGCAAGAGCATGATATCAAGCAGCTCCTCCTCTCCTAGTGCCTTTGATGAGCCTTCAGAGAACGGCTGGTTAGTGACTGCAGCACCAGTCCCCAAACCATTCAATGATTGGTAGGCAAAGCTACCTCTTGAACCATCACTTGAGCTCGGCTTATCATCCTCTATTTCATCACTCAAACCCCTGGTACTGCACTCAGCCACCATAACACTTTGTGACTGATCCTGTATGCCCTTACAAGCAGTCTTTGAGCTTGTACCACTGGTAGTACCACCCATGTACCGCAAGCTCTCTCGGGATGTCTGTACCCATTCATTATCAGAGGGTGAGCAACAGCACGGTTTGTTTGCTGTGGAATGCGTCACCCTAAATTCTTCATTTTCCATAAAACCCTCCTCCCACTCTACCTCATTCAATTCCTTACCAGTAAACTTCTGTGATTTCAAAAGCTGGTTTACTAAGCCACCAATTCGAGGTAAAGTACTGAAGTACAGGTCTGTTCGAAAGAAAAGATTTTGTAGAAATGGCGGCTCCCACCTCGGTGAAGAAACCCTAATTTTTCATCCGATGGGGATCCTAGCCCCTCAGAAAGAAGGTGGAGGATGACAGTGTACAATGAGAGGAGGACAGTGCTAAATGGGTTCTCTCCAGAGACTGTTCGGTGCTCCATGCCCTGGGCCTGCACTATGAGATTTTGCATGAATGACCTAAAAACAGAACCACAAGATTGCAAGGGCAATCCTGGAGGTGTGAACCGTATCACCAAGCTGCATAGCTGACGATGCATCTCCTCAATCTGTGTATTCATGTGACTTCAAATGAGATTTTAATTATTGAAGAGTAATTAGATATATAGTAGCAAAATAGCAGGTTCACTGTGTCCTACATGAAGATATAACAGCACAAGTAGTGAGCTCTTTAAGGCTTAATTCAAATATCGAACACATACATAGAGGTGAGGCAAATTGATAGTACTGCATTTATCTGGTACAGACATTCTGCGGTTATGCCTTCAATTCTACAAGAAACGAGAAATTAAGAAATTCACAACAAAGAAAGAAGTGCATCTGAAAGGTGCCTAGAAAACCATATCCTGATATAGTAACAATAAAGAAGTCCACAACACTTACAACCAGGATAATGTAAAAATAATGCAAATAATAATGAAGCTCACCTTAGATATTGCCTCAGAAAGTGTCCGAACAGTCAATGCCATCGTTCTGCGAGTGTCACTATCCTCTAATATGGCAGGCCACCAAACTGTTGGCATCAGCTCCTTCAGGTCCTGCCTGTTTGGCACCTTCCCCGAAAGGAACCCCTCAAATGAAACTGCAAAATCCTGACTCTGCCACCACAGCACCATCATTTCTCGTCTCCTCAGAACCTGAAATGCCAGTGCCAGGTATGGGTATGACCCCGTGTATGGGCACTCTGTCAGAACCAGAGGAGCAACCTTGCAACTACACGAAAGTGCAACAAACATCTCCTGAAACAACATACTAGATCTTGGATATTGCAGAAACAAATCCAAGACCTGGTCGAGGGTCATTCGATCATGTGGCTCCTGTGACCTAAATACTTTCATTAAAAAGGAAATGAGTGGGCCCCATGTAATATATTCCAAATCCAAATTATCGTCTTGTCTTTCAGGGTTGCCAATTAAACTAAAGAACTCAGAGAGGATGGCACAAGATACTGGCTCAAATAGATCCTTAAGTGGGGCAAAGCACTTGACCCGCCTCAGCTTGTGAAAATAGGCCGAGTCAGACCCCTTCAGTGCCTCGGCCTCCAGCAACCGTGCCAAAGACTGCAGGAGGTACTCTGCAAACTTTCTAGAAGGAGGAGGGGCTTGAATTGGATTGAACCCTTCAACTGGATACACAAATGGGTGTGATCCAAAATTCAAAAAGCACCTTTCTCCATCTGAGAGCGAAACTGCAGGATAGTACCCATGCCCATTACCTTGGCTGCACACCTTTACACCATCAAATGCTATGCCAAGGGATGACCCATTTCTGTAAAATGAGATCTCTCCCTTGTCAAGGTCAATGCAACAGCCTATGACATCACCCATGGCCCATGGCTGGCCGTAGATCTTCGGTTCCTTATTCCATTTTGTTACACGTTTCCCATCAAAGGCATATGAGTCGTCAGCATCTCCCACCCCTTTATTATCCGTGAAGGGGCAGGACACCGTGGCCCACCCCAGTTGCTGGACCCCACATGTCTCCAGAACTACCTCATACATCCATTTTCCCTCTCCACACGCATGCATCAGCACGTGCGCTGCTAAATGCAGCAACACTCTCTATTAACAAAGGTTCTTTGATTGTCTTGAACTGGCCACATATGCTTGTTTTGTCTATCAGGACCCTCTTCCTAGGTGAGTTGTTAATTTCATGATTGTATTCAAACCTTTTTGCTTGGTTCTTTAGTATTGAGCAAATGGAGTTGATGTCTATGCTGTGACAAGGGGTGGGGATTGACTTGTGATGAAGGTCGAGGATATGCTCGATGGTTCTCTCAACTGATTGGTGGCCTATATCATCATGGTAAGAGATCAGATGTGATTTCTGAGAACTGTTTTTTATTGGATTGTCACCTGAAAGTAGAACAGCCAATCCAGAAGAAAAGGGGCTCATTCTCTTTCCCTCTTCTGCCATTACAGACTGAAAGGTGGAATCTTTGGGGATTCCCCTTTTCGACGTCTCCACATGTGGTGGTGGTAACTGGTAAGATTCAAGTGCTAATTAAGATTATTCCACCTTTAGCCGACGAGTTGAGGATCCAGCATAAAGGAAATGAGCTGTCAAATGTTAAAAACAAAACATGAATTGAAGCACAGAGACCGAACTGATTAAATCAAGAGATAAAATAAGAAACTTTTATACAGGAACTACTTTTATTGATTACGTGAATTAGTACAATACAAATGATCAACAAACGGAAAATGAGAAAAATTCAATTAAGCTCCCAGTTGCGAGCATCAAGTTACAAAAGAACGTACAGTAACTGAAGCTACGTGGACTGATCTCGAGGAAGAAAGAGCTTTCGGTATGTAGGCGACGATAACCGGAATTTAGGGTTTTCCTGCGGGAATAAAGCAGAAATTTTATCAGATTAATTTGGGGAGGGAGATCGAGAAGGAAAAGTGGAAAAACTGGTTCTTGCTTTCTCTATTTTACATTATAGCCCTTAAAGTAAACATATATTGGGTACCAATCCGGATATATTTTATTATAATTTTTTCCTCAAAAAAGAAGATAATAATTATCTAGATGATGTTTTGACTATCTACATATCAATATCATTACTCAAAATATAATTTACATGATCAAGTTTTGACAGTTTTATCTACTATACGTAGGGGTGTGCAATCGGCCTGCCTTCAAAACCGAAATAATTATATACATCCTAAGTTTTTTTCGATTTGTCAAATTATGAACCTAACCAAATTTCTAAAAATATCAACCAAATAAACCGAATTTTTTTTTGTTTTATTCGGTTAAACAAAAATTATATTATTTAAAGAGTAATAAAAATATTAAAAGTTATAAAAATTAATAGAAGAAACAAATAGTTTAAAAAATAAAAAAATAACTAAATAAAACTTATAGAAAATAAAAATATTCGGATTATCTTTGATATAATCTTTATTTAAATCAAGTAAAATAAAATTATTTGATAAATTTTTGGACTATTCGGTTTATTCGGTTTATCCGATTTACAAAAAGCAAACCGAACCAAAGAACAAAAACTGAATTAGCTAAATTTTTCAACCGAACTGAAATTTTTAAACCGAAAAACCGAACCAAATAGTCCAAAATTTAACGGTTCGATTTAAAAACAATTAAACTGGTCTGTTTGCACACCCCTAACTATACGTTGTGTTAATCTAAGTTTAAAATCAACTCAGATTGTAACCAATATATTTGAATTAATCAACTTTACTTGGATCAATTTAAAAAATATTATTAGAATTATCAAAATTACAGTTTCAATTAAATATTTAAGTAATTTAAAATCCATTTGAGAAACCGTTATCTCATATTTTGAAATACCTTCCTACAACTATTTTTAGTAGACCATCAAATTAAATTAAAACATTACGACGTTAAGGAAGTATCATCACTTTTATAATTGTCATGAACACTATAACTTAAATTCGTTAATCATTAATGATTATCTTGAGGGCTAAGGCGTAAAACATCCCCTTCGTCTGTCCCGCGTGGATCATGCGTAGGATGTGTAATCGGGTCGGATCATGCGTAAGAGATGTTTCGTTACGGCTTCTCCGTTACCTAGATGCGCCTGGTTCATTCGGAGTATTCATATAAACTATAGGTATCTAGATGGCACTTTGTTACGAAGGGCGCCAAATCTGCTATTATTCTTGACAAAAAAATAGAGTTCTGTTATTAATTTAAAAAAAATAGGAAAAAAATTATCGATATGTCATTTTACTTATAGATTGATGGTATGTCAAATTTCATATAATTTCATTAACGCTTGATAGTCCATCAAGGATAATCAAATTTAATGATTTTTCACTAATATTTGTAACGGTTTCAAATTAACGGTCTTTGATGAACTATCAACGTTAATGAAATTATATGAAATTTGACAGGATATCAATCTATAAATAAAATAATATATCTATAAACTTTTTCTATTTTTAGGATTTATTTTCTTTTTTTTTGGAATTGATAACGGGACTCTATTCTTCTCCAAGAATAACAGCAGATTTGGAGTCGTTGTGAAGAAGATGATCCGTTATTTTTTTTGCTGGGAGGGATTCTTGATAATCGGTTATTATGAGTTTTTGATAATTTTGAATTTTATATAAATAATAAAAAAAATAAAAAAATTATATATTTTTTTATTCATAGACTAATAATATTTTATTTTTTATGTAATTTCATCATTTTTGATATTCCATTATTGCATAAAATTTTGATGGTATTTGATTGACTATCAAATGACAATGAAATTGCATAAAATTTAAAATACTATCAATTTATAAATAAAGAATATATCTATAATTTTTTTTTCTATTTTTAAGTTTTTTTATACTTATTTAAAAGTCAATTGTCAAGATTGTCAAAATAACCCACTGTCAAGGGCTCCCTCTCATTTTCTGTAGTGTTATATATCTTTTATTTTCAAAAAATAATTTAGTTCCAAATAATGTTTCTACGAGTATTATAGTGTGCTGATAATTTGAAATTTGTTAATTTTATATTTTGTAACTTGCTCACTATAAACATAAATTAAGAGCGAAATATTAAATATGTGAGTGCAAAGACGAAAAGCATTCTTAACTAAATTATATACATATATAAGTACGAAATTTTCTTTAACAATTGAGATAATATTTCTGTGTGGGTCATTTGATTCATTGATCACATGATCACTTCATGTTATTTAGTATATTTGAAATTGTTTTTCTGCAATTGAGGTTTATGAGCTTGGTTCATACTATCATTTACTATGAACCTACGAATGGAGATGCGCTATTCACTGACAAGAGCCAGAAATCAGAAGCCGCGTATAACATGACACGCGTCTATCAGTTGTGAACTTTGAAGACCGTGGAAGAGGTGGATGTATTTCAGTATTTGCACGCTAACGGTTTTGCATAAGCAACTTAATTACCCAAAATTCTAATTAAAATCAAATTGAAATTAAATATTAGAAAATCAAAATACTTGACCCGATCCAACCCAAAATGACCCGAATAAAATTAGGTCAGATAAGGATCAAGATTTTTTGATCCGTCATGGGTCTGTTTGGTATGAATCGACCCAACTCGATCCTTTTAATTGTGTTTTTTGAAGTAATTTTGTGATTTAATATTAATTAAAGTTTAAATATACAGTAATTATATATTAATTAAGATTAATTATAAATTAATATTTAAATTATATAAAAATAATTAATAAATACTTAATTATTTTATATGGATCGAGTCGGTCGAGTTGACCGTAATTTGATCGGGCCTGATATGATCAAGATTTTTTTGATCCGAATTTAAACAAATTGAGTCAAGACAGCTTTAAAAATAATAATAAAATAATAATGACCGATCCGATCTATTGACACTCCTAATAAATTATAAGGAAAATTCGTAATCCACAATTCATGAACGTTATCTACTAATCAAATCATCTCACGAAACTATCACCCGCCTAAAGTGCTCCCACTCTCCGTTTTTAGGAGTTGCGTAGAGTGTCCACTCCATGAGACTCCCAATTGATTGACTTGAAAAAGAATTTACGATAGTTTTTTTTTTTATGAAAAGATGAGGTCGAGCCTACAAATTTCTTTTTATATATAAATATAACATCATCTCGTATTATTTATTACAAGTTAGAAGTCGAGTCTTTATGAAAAAGACTATAAAAAGTAAAAATAAAATAAAGTAAAAATAAATGACAAAAGAGAAAATAAAATTAAGTATAAAAAGGAAAATCAAAATTGCACAAACAGCGCCGACTCCCTCCACCATCGTAATTCGATTCATAATCCCCTCCTTAGACTTTGTCTTGATCCGTATATTATCCTCGAGTAAAGTTTTCATGTCTCGTGGTGTTTCGATAAGCACAACAAAACCTCCATGCGTTTTACTTTGGCGTCATGGCTTCTAACAAGGGTGATGTTGTAAATATGTTGTTGCAAGTTTAATCATAAGCCAATAGAAAGGAAAGTGACCAAGTATTTTCTCGCAAAGATTTCACCGCACATCAATTCGTAAAACCACCTGGGAACCACCCATCATGATCTTTTTGGTACCAAAGATGAGCATAGAAGTCGTTCCGTGTCTCTATTCGTCTCGCGTAAGATGAAAACTCCAAAAAATGAAAGGCCATCCTATATCTTTGTTTGATCATGCCAAAAAATGAAATCTCGCTAGTGTTTGTAATTCCACCGTGCTTCATTTATGGAAATGAGAACCACCGATAATATTCTAATGCAACTTCTCTCTCGTAATTCCATCGTGCTTTTGTATTCTTCCCCAAGATTCTCAGGCATCTTTCTCTCCATACAACAAATTGTAACGTTGCTTTAAACCTCTTTTGACTCTTATTTCCTCGCTTTCCAACACGACCGCATCATACTCGTCCTTGCTGAAAATCTAACGTAAAGCTTATATGTCGAACTTGATGTGTTGTCATTTGAATCACCTGCCTTGTGTAGTCGCACTGTTGGAACATGTGTTGTGCTGTCTCTGCTTCTTTTCTACACAAGTGACATATGTTTGGCATGATCCAACCCTTTATGATGAGATTATCCACCGTTAACAATTGATTCTTAAATAGCAAATTTCATTGAAAAATTGTTACTCTAATAGTAAACAGTAGTGTCCAAATGACACTAAATTTGTAAGTAATGCGGGTCCCTCTTTGATGGCCATGTAGAAATATTTTATCGTGAATTGCCCGATATTGTCCAATTCCATATTATCTTATGACAATTCTCGTGTATTTGCTCTTGCGAGATGTACTACAAGAATTGCACTTGTTGTTCTCGAACGCTTAGAGTGTGTATGTCTCTTACAAGAGTTCGGTTTTGCGCATCTTGAGTGCTTGAGCCACCGACGTGTCTAGTTTGTTGCGCGTATGTGCTTAGAATGTCGAATTTTTTAATTATTCGTTCCTCTTTCTAAGCATCTATCCATAATCGAACTCTTTGTCCATTTCCAATGTTGAACCTAGTTGATATCAGAAAGAAAGGTTCAATTTCTTTTAGACTTTTCCAGAAAGGTGTAACTTGTCTCTGCAACCAAGGTCTAATATGTAAATCATGCGTGCGCAGCATGTGTAGCGGCCAGTTATATTTCTTGCTCAACCAATGCCACATGTTTTTTGTCATAAGAGATTTATTCATTGTTGCAAGATCCATTACTCCAAGCCCTCCTAATTTCTTTGACATTGTCATTGTGGCCCATGCTACAAGATTGACATGTCTCGCCATTGTATTTTCTTTATGGCCATGCCATAGGAAGTTTCTCCTAATCTTGTCTATTTCTTTTATAACCCATGATGGTAGTATGAATGTGGACATAAAAGATATTGGCATCGATGTGAGAGTAGAGTTGACTAATGTAAGTCTTCCCCCCTTTGACAATAAAAAGGCGCTTTCCAACCAGGAAGCTTGTTTTGCATCATTTGAATTGAGGTCCCAGTAGTGCTCCTCGTTAGCCTTTTATCGATTGCAGAGGTATCCCAAGATATTTTATCGAAAATTGAGATGCTCAACATTCCATGAATCGTGTCAATTCTTGTACTCATTGTGACTTGTATTGTGACAAGCATATCTGATTTTTGAAAGTTCACTGGTCAAGCCCGATAGTTGCGCATAGATATCAAGAAAAACTTCAACAACATTATTTGTTGCTCTTGTGGTCGTAGGAAGGATAAAGTATCATGTGCGTAAAGTAGACATTGTCTCAGTTGTGGAATTGCTTCTCAATTAATTCTTGTTGTATTAGTGCATCTTATCCATACTGGTAAAAAGTCCGCTGTCAGAATAAATAAGTATGAGAATAATGAGTCCCCTTGTCTAACCTCTCTTCTGAATTCAATCACCTTATCTGCTACTGAATTGAGCAATACTTGAGATTTTCCAGGGAGCACTGCTTCCATTATCCATCTTATCCATTCTAAGCTAAAACTCTTTGCTTTAAGAACGAAGCGCAGAAATTACCATGAAAACGTATCAATGCTTTTTTGTAAATATCTACTTTAAACAACCCTATCTGTTTTATCTTGTTGCCTCAAGAATTTACGATAGTACCTTGTGAATTTCATCATGAACTGAGGAAAGTGTCACTCAAATCGAGTCTTCGAGAAAGCGTCACTCAAACACAAATGCCACCCGCAAAGAATAAAGTAAACTCAACAGTTGAATCACTTCATTATTTTAATAGAAAGATAATAAAATAAAGTTAGAAGGACATGTAGGTCAAAATAAGGCAATCATTGTCACCTTCAATCGTAATTGGGAGTCCCTTTCCAGGAAGCGCTTCACACAGGTGTAATATTTATATATCATTTTCAAAAATTAAAACCAGTATCTTAAAACTTAAATATCTCAAATTTTTATATCCCACAAAGTTTTTATATAAAAAATTTAATAAGCATGATAATTCCAAATAAGCATGATAATCACAACAATAAATACAATAAAAATTGTTACTTTTATGGCAGCACTTCATGCTAGAAAATATGTACCTGATTTGCAAAAAAGAAAGAGAAGCTAAAATTTAAATTTAAATAATTATTAAATATTAACGTATTGTCATCTATGTAAGGTCGTTAAATAGAAATTTGCAGAAACAAATTGAATACAAAAACACCTTGATTCCGTATTGAACAAAAGACTTAATTCTTTAATAGAAATCATCACGCATAAATTAAGGAGAGAGAGTGATGATGCTAAACACCAAAGTGCTGAAGATTATTTGGGTTCATTTTTTGATAAGCAACAACATAACTTTTCACTATGTACATATAGAATCATTTTTTTAGTTGTAATTTCAAATAGCCGTATCAACGACATCTATAAAATTACCAGTTGTGCTCTTCCGCACGGCCCTTTCCTGGCATCTGAACGTAAATACATGAGACACTTATCCCTGATTTAAAAAGCGAAAAAAAGAAGAAAGAAAGGTGTGACCGTGTGAATCATCTATAAGGAATGCGCACACTAATGTCCTTTTTTGTATTCATAAAATAATAAATGTTGCTTCCTAGTTGAGAAGAAAATAACCCATCATTATTGACTGTAATTAGAAAGGAACCAAATTTATGTGGGGTGCGTAGGGCTATCAACAAATTCTGTTTCGACCGCGTTTCATTTCGTTTTGTGGTAACAAGCGGTTAACGAAACGAATTTATGTTTCGTTTTATTAAACGAAACGGTTAACGAAACTGTTTTCTATTTCGCGCAAAGAACGAAACGGTTAACGAAATGGTATTTTTCATTTCGTTAAGAGTATTTCAGTGTAAAATACACGAAATTTCGTGTTTCGTTCCATTTCGTGATAAACGAAAAAGGTTAACGAAACGATTTCTGTTTCGTTTATTAAACAAATCGATTAACGAAACTATTTTCATTTTCGTTTATTAAACGAAACGGCAATGTTTTTAAGTCACCGTTTCAGCTTACGTTTGACACCCCTAGGGGTGGGGTGGGGTGGGGTGAGGGCAACAACTGTCATTACATATAATATGTATGCAATCACATAGTGCATAAAGTATTCTGCGCAAAGTAGGGGTAATTGCTTCCCCCTCTCCCCCGCAAAATATATATATATATATATATATATATATATATATATTAGAAGAATTTCTAGACTAAACCGAGCTTTCAATAGATAAAAAATAAATTATTTATTATGTCATGAAGTAGTGAATGTCAATTTTCATTAACTTTTTAGTGGACATATTGTAATACATAGTTGAAGAGAAATACCCATGCATGAATGATGCACGGGTATTAAATTTAGAAAATTACATAGATTGAACTTAATTTTGAATTATATAAAATTAATTGGTTAAAATTTTTATAAAATTAAGAGCTATTTTAGGACGCTTTGTTCTTTAAAACTAAGGTCGTACATAGTTATCTTCGAATTTTACCTGTTTTACACTTTTATCGAAAGATATTAACACATTTGTTTTTTTTTTCATTGTATTTTGGTCGTTGTACTTTGTGGAAACTTCTCAATGCAGTTCACAGTTTGCAATTCAGCAGATTACAAACCGAGAGTAATTTTCAGCAAATTATTTTTCAGACGCAAATATTATAGGCCAAAAACTTTTCATTGAAGTTCACACTTTTGACAACTGCGGACGACCAGCTTTTTTTTTTTTTTTTGGTAACTAACAACAGGCAACAAAACAGAGCATAAAGTAATCAGATCCGTTCTTCAAAAGATATTTTCAGGTATTATGAATGTTTGAAAAAAAATGGACCTCTTCATTTCTTAGATATATGTAATAGTGTAGATATAGATATGAATCATGAAAAAAATTAATAAATTCGACGCACACATTTATTTTTTATTACAAACTCATAATCACACAACACCCCAGGCACACTTCCCATATTTAAGTCTCGCTAGCATGTATAACTTGAGAACAGGAGAGTTTGAAATGTCAAAATCAATTTTAAATGATCTATTTGAATAATAGATCCGCAACTATAGTTCAACTTACTATAAAAGAAAATCATGGAAGTTGTTACATTTTGTATTTCTTGTAACAATTGTTCATGTTTTGATGAAATATTCAATGACATTTAAATTGTATGAAACTTGAAATATGATAATTAATATATAAGTTTAAAAATATATATGTAGAAGTTTTTATTTTTAAAATATATTATCAATTATCTGAAATTGATTGCAAATAAATACTTATCAAAGGAATCCCCACCATTTTGTACTACATTTTTTACAATTGAGCATTCATTTCAAATCTTTAGTCGGAGACTCCATCAAGGAAGGTTGTGATTTCAGGTTTTATATTAGGGAAGAGATCGCTTGACAACAATTATTTTGACAAATCTTGATAATGAATTTTCAAATAAATACGAAAAAATCTTAATTTTTTTTTATGGATATGTTCTTCTACTTGTAGATTGATAGTGATTCAAATTTCATGCAATTTCATTATCGTTTGATAGTCCATCAAAGACCGTTAAATTATAACTATTGCAAATTGTATAGAATTTTAAGAATCCTTGATGGAATATCAAATGATAATAAAATTGCATGAAATTTGAATCACCATCAATCAATAAGTAGAAGAACATATCTAGGGCTGCAAACGAATCGAACACGAACGAACTAACGTGTGTTCGAGTTTGATTTGAAACCTATTTCGAACTACTTTGATTCGAAATAGATAGACGCTTTCAAACTCAAATCATAGTTCAAAATTTGATTAGTTAAAAGTTCGAATCAATGTTCGGTTCGATTCGTTAATAGTTCGAAATAGATTTATTAGGTGAACAAATTCCACAATTCATATCAAAATAATAGAATCAAATATAAAAAATGTCAATTTAATACAAATTCATACAAAACTAAAAGTTCATTCAACAAAAAATAATAAATTTCATATAAATTCATACTACTCAAAGTCTCAAACAATCAAATAATTAATACAAATTCAAACAAAAATAGTTCGCGATCACATTTCGAACGAACTCACCATGGTTTGAGTTTGATTCGTTATAATTTCAATCGAATCAGCTTTGATTTGAAATTAATTTTGAACTAGAATCGAACGAACTTTTTTCGAATCAAACACGAACAAACTACGAATTTCGAATATTTCTTGCAAATTTCTAAACATATCCATAAGATTTTTTATTTTTATTTTTTTTTAATATTTATTTAAAAAATTATTTTCAAAATTCTCAAAATAACCCATTGTCAAGTGATCCTGCCCCTTTATATTATGCGACATTTGATATGGAGTCAGATGTCAGGATGTTTTTATTTTATTTTATTTTTAAATAATTTACAGTCACTATCAACTATTTCTTAGCGGAAAAAATAAGAAGAAGAAGAGAATCTACGAAGGGAATTTATAAAGTACAAGGGTACGTGGGGGATTTTGGCAACTTCTCAGCAAGGCTTCTATCAAGTTACCATGATAGCTAACTCATGAAATTGTGCCTCTCTATCAATTTGTTGTTTACCTTTTAATCTTTTTCAGTATGGATGTGATACAAAGTTCAAGTCCATGTGAAATAATTTTCAATCAGGGCGGAACTAAAAACGATCGATAGGGGTGCTCAGTTTAAATAAATAGAATATTCGGATAAAAAAAAATTATTTTTTACCGTACGACGTTTATTTTAATATTATTATTGTTATTTGTATATTTTAATATAATAATATAAATATTATTTCTTCTTATTCCTCTATTTACTTAATGAAATATAAATAATTTATGATGACATAACTCTACATAAAAGTTATGCCTCCATAACTTTATACCCTAACTAAACATAGGCTAAGGAATTAAGATAGTGCATTTCAATGTTCAAGTGCCTTCTGAAATTCAATTGATGGATTCTCATTGTTTCAAGCATGTGGACAAAAAAAAACTATTGAAAACAACTAAAATAATATATATTATTTTAGAATGGTGTCCACACTTTTGTATTTTAGTGATGAAGTCACAAAGTTGTCAGCTTGTATAATTTTTTTGGTTGGGCGAGAGAATCCGAAAGAGAAGATAGGATCACGCACGCGGATTGAGACAAAATGGAGAGAAACACATGCGGCCCGAGGCGAAGAATAAAAAAATAGAGGGAGGGGTTGCAGACAAGTATCGAATTGGGACGGATTTTGGAAATCCGTCCGGGGAACGGATATAGCAAATCTGTCCTTGTTAATTTCATAAAATCTCAAACTTGACTGTTAGTCTCGTGATTTTTTTTTTGTTGTTATTAAAAAAATCGGAGTAATAATGATAATTATAATAATAAATAATATAATTAAATACATAATAATTTATAAATAATCATATAAAAAAGTTGGATTATTTTAAGAGTTAAATTTCACCTTAATATATATTACACATATTATTTTAAATGAGAAAAGAATAATATTTTATATGAACCCTTGAATTTAAGAAGATGAAAAAATTTAAATAAAATTAATGGTGAAAAAAATGATGATATGGCATACTTGAAAAACTTGAAAACTTTACTCTTTTTATGTATTAAGAATTATTTTAAATGGGAGAAAGAAACTATTTTATATAAACTTTTGGATTCAAAAAGATAAAAATATTTAAATAAAATTAATAATGGAGAAAATTGATGATGTGATATGATTAAAAGTTTGAAACTTTAACTCTCTTTATGTATTAAGAATTATTCTAAATGAGGTAGAGAAATTATTTTATATGAATTTTTAGATATCAAGAAGATAAAAAAATTAAAATAAAATTAATGATGAAAAAAATATTATAACATATTTAAAAAAATTGAAAATTGAACTATCTGCATCCCAGCCTTTATTGAGCCCGTTAAACCCTTGGCCCGATACGTATCCCTAGAAAACGGGTTCGGAAACCCAAACCTGTGCTCTCTCTCTCCTTTCCGCGATGGGGTCGATGGAGGGTTTAAAAGCGGAGTCCAACGGCGGAGCTCAGGCGATGAACGGTGGCGGCGAGATGATGATGACGCGGCGAGGAAAAGCTTCCGGTTCATTGGCGCTTCCTCTCGAGGTAGGCACCAAGGTGATGTGTCGCTGGCGCGACCAGAAGATGCATCCAGTGAAGGTTATCGAGAGACGAAAGATTCCCCATGGTGGCGCGAGCGATTACGAGTATTATGTTCACTATACTGAGTGTAAGAACATTGTTGCACGATTTATTTTTCTTAGTTTTGCCCTTGTTTGTTTTGCTAGGTTTGTGCGATTCTTGTTCTAGGGTTACAGATATTAATCTTTTGTACCTTAATCATTATATTTAACAATTTTAAACACACGTTCGGCCTGTTATATCTTCGTGTGGCGATTATACCTTGATCAACTTTTGATTTGAGTCACCTTGTTTTCAATTTCCCTCGCTGCGTGAATATATGCAAAACTAGGTCAAACTGACCTTTTTTGAATTATTAATAGAATACTGTTACGAAAATCTCTCCTATGCTTATATTCTTACTTCACAACCACTTAAACCTTAAATAACATTCTGTTCTGTGATTATGCAGCAGTTGAAAACTTCCAGAATTAAGCATTTGAGGCTCAATTTTGATAACCAACTCAATTAATCTTGTTTTATTAGTAGCTGGATAAATAATTTAATTGGTTATAATTCAGCATATCTCAGTAGCAATCTGTATCATGTTGATACTTGATACTGCCTTTTTACCATACAAATTGTTTTATTTGGTTATTTATGATGTCCTTTTGTTTAATCAACATTTGATAGATGTTAAATGAGAGCTCTGATATAATGTTATTAGATTGACAGGCCTGGATTACCCAAAATGCCATGTTAACTCTCAATATGTATTCTATAAAACCAAGATCGTACTTTCTTTGTTAGGTTTTTTACCAGCATGTTCTTAAAATACCCTGATAATATTCAAGATTGATTACTGATGTATACTGGTTGATTGTTGATGGCCAATATTGTACTGTTACAATATGTGAGGATTAGAAATTTTGACTTGTTTTGAATTGCATTGTCAATCAAGATGGGTTCTCTGTGGTACAGTTAATAGGAGGCTTGACGAATGGGTTAAACTTGAACAACTTGATCTCGATACCATAGAGACTGATGTGGATGAAAAAGTTGATGACAAAGTATGCTCTTTTTTTTTTCAATTTCATTTTCTTATTATTGATGCTTCTGTTATTATTTTACTATGTTCTGGTGTCTGGGCTTCAAGTTTTCTCTTATATCTCCTTGAAATATCAAGTTAAGGTCACAAGATAAAAAAGGAATAGAATATATGTTGGGATCAACGGATACCTGATTGGACTGGTCAACATTTTAGCACGCACGTTGGAAATACACGCTTGCATTCAGCTTTTTTTTTTTAACCTTTGTGCCCTGATTATACTATGTTATGTATGCAAAACCTTAATAAAAGCATACAAGCAGTCAAGAAAAATTACCAGTATCAACTTCACTTTATATATTGGTCAAAATTAATGGTTTTATGACTTAGCATTATTCTTAATTGTTTTAGGCTACGAGCTTGAAAATGACGCGCCACCAGAAAAGGAAGATTGATGAGACACACGTTGAGGTATTTTTCTTCTTTATATTCTTCTTTATACTTGTAGTTGTAGTGCTTTTCTTTTGATGTTCTTTTGTTCTTCTCAAAAACTCATTTGTTTAGTTGTCACATATACATACATGCAAATTGCAAAGTTCCTGAACACCAGACAAGAACTATGCCAGTATCATTGTAATCCCATAAAAGTGTTTGTTCATGCTCTGATCTGTCAAGAACCATCAAATTGAGCAAGTAATTACAAGCAATTTTAACAGTCTCCAATTATCCATTGTCCTGCCACTTCTGAAAATAAATTCTTTATTTTAAACTAGTTTGTCTTGGTTGTGCAATTACTTGCTAGATTTGATCTGCTTTCTTTCATTGTAAAAGTGAAAACAAGCTTGAAATGATCCCAAGAACCGGCAAGCGTGGGCTAATTAATTTCTCAAGCTAGTCTCTACTAGCACTCACTAAACCTGTAATTCCAAGACTGCCTAGTGAAGCCCAGTGAAGCCTAATCTCTGTTCACTACTAAATCAACCTGTAATTCCAAGATTACCTGTATCAACACTCATTCAACCAAAATTATCCTCCATGCATGCAAGCAGCTCCAGTTAAGCCATATGATGTATCCATAATCTTTATTTGGTAATTAACATTTTGACGTGTGACTTCCATTTCAGGCTGGTCACGAGGAGCTTGATGCAGCGAGTTTGCGGGAGCATGAAGAATTCACGAAAGTGAAGAACATAGCTAAAATAGAGCTAGGGCGATACGAGATAGATACTTGGTACTTCTCCCCTTTCCCTTCAGAGTACAACGACACTCCCAAACTTTTCTTCTGTGAGTTTTGCCTTAGCTTCATGAAGCGGAAGGAGCAACTCCAGCGGCACATGGTTCGTACCATTGAATTTTCATGCTTGTGAATTTTTCTAATTTTTATCAATATCTTGGGATTGTGAATGTCAATATACTGTTTAACTTCGCCGTCAATCTACATGGTATGTTTCATCAAATATTGTCAGTGTTACAACTTCTGCTTCACTACATCAAACAGGCAATTTGGTCTTTATCGTGTTACTGATTATTTGATTAAGTGGCGGGTTAAGAAGAAAATTTTTATATAATGATAATTTTCTTTTTCAAGATTTGAGAAGTAACCAACGAATGATTTATTTTTCATCTTGCAGAAGAAATGTGACCTCAAGCATCCACCAGGTGATGAGATATACCGTTGTGGCACACTCTCTATGTTTGAGGCAAGCCTTCTCTTTTGTTCTTTTGTAAAACAAAAACATTATAATGCTAAATTTCCACATTTTGAGTATGAATGCTTTGGTCAGTGCAATAATAATATCTCTATGGCTACTTGTTTGAAACACTTTAGACATTTTGTTTTCATCTGGTTTTCTTTAGGCATTTTCTTCATTCAGTAATACAAATGTTGATAAATTTTGGCTGATTTGGTTAAGAAAATTGAACATCAGGGCTTGTAGTATGGCTATATTTGGGTCTGGTAGACTGAATGTCTAGTATGATGTTCATTGGGTCTGGATCAGTAACTATTCAATGAATGTCTATTATGTATTTAGCAGAATCACCTATATTAGTACAAGGGACATTTTTATCAGCTGACTCAATACATAATAGCTTCCAGCTATTTACCTGTGCCAGGTATCTGTAATTTCTTTGCAGATGTTTTGCACAAAAACTCACTAGTTTTTGTTGATTTTAGCATACTTTTTTTTGTAGATAATTAATTCTTTAGCTGATAGCGCAACAGGTAGATGGGAAGAAAAACAAGGTGTATGGACAGAATCTCTGCTACCTGGCAAAGCTATTTCTTGACCACAAAACCCTCTACTATGATGTTGATCTTTTCTTATTTTATGTCCTTTGTGAGTGTGATGATAGAGGGTGCCACATGGTTGGTTACTTCTCAAAGGTATCATCAACATCTGACATCTGCATTTCCATGTCTCTAATGTTTAAGTTTAAGATTTCCTAGTAGAGCTGTGTAAGAATTTGCATTTTAGTAGGTTAACTGAATTTTCAGCTTGTATATAGTGTAACAATGTGTTGTCACTTGTGTGCTTTCAATGATGGGGATCTTTTATGGCCCATTCTCTGTACTCTAGCTTTGGTTTCTTTTGTTCTCTGCCCTTGGTTTGTGTGCCAATTATATTAGCAAGGGCAACTAGATTCCAAGTGGGTATTTTTGGGGTTAATTGGTTCTAAACCTTATTGAACTGAGCTCAATTGAAAAAACAGAAACTGAGCTTTTGGATGCAGCTATCTGAGTACTGATTTTAAAAGAATAAAATCACTGCAGGAAAAACATTCAGAGGAGTCATACAATCTGGCCTGTATCTTGACACTTCCTCCATATCAGAGAAAAGGATACGGGAAGTTTCTCATCGCCTTCTGTAAGCTTGACTCTCTTTTTTCCCTTGAAATAAATCACTTGTACCATTTTGGTTGCAATGTACCATTTTGAATCAGGAGATGCCGGCCAATTTGTTGCCACACTGACTCAGCTTTTCCATTGTTGCTTCCAAAATTTCATTGGATATCAAAAGCATCATTGCTGCTGTACATATTTGCAGTTATATTTGTGGCACAATGCACAGTTGCATTGAACTTCGTTTGAAGCTTTGTTGTTTCCATATTTGTACATACCAGTCAGTAGGATAATTGATTCTGGCCAAATATTCAATTCTTTGTGGCACTATCCAGGTAATGTATAAAATACTATTTTCACTATTTTTCTCTTCTACCAAATTATTGGTTTGTGGTTCTGTGTGGTCAGCATATGAACTGTCAAAGAAAGAAGGGAAGGTGGGGACACCTGAACGGCCGCTTTCAGATCTGGGTATGCTGAGCTACCGAGGCTACTGGACACGAGTCCTTTTAGAAATCCTGAAAAAGCACAAAGGAAATATCTCTATAAAGGTATAGGTTTTGCTCCATTTTTATTTTAATACCAGGTCATGGGGAGAGTAGTTTCCTTCCGATATGTGTTAGTTCACTGCATAATATTCATATGGTTTAATTTTAATTGGGAAAGGATGTGCCTGTCCTTATTTTCTTTTTTAAGATAGAGGGCATGAATTTTCTATATTTAATTGACTGTTAACTTGTAGGATATCTTTATACTGGAAATATCAGGTGTCAGCCTAAAGGCATCTGGTTAACCAAAATTCATCCTGTGTTGTAAGTTACTGGTTTCTTGGCTTGGTCCTTAAGGTCTTGGATTTTTCTTTCTTTTTACTTGTATGTGGGGCTACTTGGGTGGTTGGTCAATTCAGAGAGGACTGGTGATGAATTGTACATGTGGTCTTAGGGAACATATAATATTAGGTTTAATTCCACATTAGTAACAAGGGCTCAAACACTCTTTCTCGCTATAATTCCGTGTTTCTTTCATTTATGCAAAGTAAATTTACTTGTGTATTATAGGAGTTGAGCGACATGACAGCTATCAAAACAGATGACATTTTGTCAACACTACAAGCCCTAGACTTAATCCAATACAGGAAGGGGCAGCATGTAATTTGTGCAGATCCCAAGGTGCTTGATAGGCATCTCAAAGCTGCCGGACGGGGTGGACTCGAGGTTGATGTTAGCAAGCTCATCTGGACCCCTTACAAAGAACAGGGTTAATTTTTCTCCTTCAAACTTTGTATATTTATTAGTTGTGTTATTGTTTAACCTATTAGAACTTTGTATATGTATATGTAATATGCACTTTCTCGTCTAATGGAGAAGATCACAAATTTAACCCTTCACATGGTTTGTCAAATTTAGCTGTTAAATTTGTGTGATCAAGTTAGTTGTACTATATGGGATTGTTCATTGCCTCCATGCATCTGCATCTTTCTGGGAGGTTGGAACAAACACACACACACACACACAGACACGCAGACACAAACTCTGCCGCCTCCATGTCAATCCAACAATCGCAAGCGCCATGCATATACGTGTCCCCACGGAAAAACAAGAGGCACATGAAGGCCCAAGGCGTATTTAATCAAAAAACAAAGTTGTACTCATATGGTGTGCATTTTTTGAAATGAGATTGTGTAGATTCTGTCTTTCTTCTCCATTTCTGCTGGAAGTTTATTTTCATTTGACATGCGCGTTTCATCAATGGCTTTCAATATATGCATGTCATTCCTTTTTCCACCTTACTGTTGTTCAATCCAGAGGAGTTACAATGTGGTAAGTGCCAACGTCGTTGTCGATGATATGCTGGTGCCGTCAAGAGCATTGAGGTTGTCTCGCCTTGATATAAGCCGAGCGGAATTCCTTTATTGTTGTGTTTTATTTTTAAGTTATTTCTGTGGGTACTATTAATCGTATCTATATGTAGAAAGTAGTTCCTTTTTACTTACAAGTAAGAATTATTAGGCTGTGTGATAGTGAAGTGCCGATGTGCTCGAGTAGTTAAAATTCATCTGTTGTTGTTTTATGGAAGTACATATAGCTGCTTACACTTTGAGGCACCTATGCGGAAGATATGGGTCTCGTGTATGAATATATTCATAAAAGGATGGTAGTTAAAAAGAACATTTTTTTTTTGTCTCCATTTATTTTGTGTAGGAAGTTGGAAACAACAGCTTCAGCAGTGGTTAGTAACGAGTAAAATTGATTTTGATTCAAATATGGATACGTGTAGTTCTGGATGCCTGTTCGTCTTGCATTTTTGTGGCGATTATGCTGCTTCATTGAGTTAATCATATAAATTTCTATATACGAAGAATTAGAAGTACTTTTCCTTGTTTCATGACACAAAACCTATCTGTTATGGGAGTGATCCATCTTACCATTTTAGGGTTTACTATGTTCTGGTTGCATGACTAATTGACAAGCATATTTGTAATCCATGTTAAAACCCAACAGCTGTCCTGAGAAGAAAAGAATTTAGTGATGATGTTGACTCGATGCTTTGCAAATAAGAATTCAATTATGCCGATGCTTGAATTGCATATTAGCTGAATCCTGTTCAGACTACAACTGTTTTGTTGGAAAAAGCATGGCACCGCTGTTAGCTGGATAATGCATAATTGTATCACGTTCCTCACATTAAATAGATTTAGATATAGTTGATTTGTTGGATCTCGTCCCAATATCCCCTTTTTGTTGTATATATCTTGTGATGTACTTTCCATGATTGATGCTGCTTGATTGACAGTGACGCACCATTTCATTTATTATATGTTTCAGAATAAATTTCATGATTGTGCTGGTGTCTGCAGTCGTTTTCTTATTTTCAGTTTTTAGTAATAATAATTATTATTAAATTAATATTATTAAAAATAAGAGTGAGAATCGTAAAATTTTAAATATACGAATGACAACGCGCCATTGGCAGTGGTGCGTTTCATTATTTTTATAAAACGCGTCACTGACAGTGGCGTGTTTGTTTCTTATATATACAAAACACGCAGCGCCTCTCCATCTCACTTGTGCGGGATTTGGACGAAACGCGCCACTGTCAGTGGCACGTTTCAATATTTTTCTGAAACGCGCCACTGGCAGTGGCGCGCTACCATTCGTATATTTAAATTTTTACGATTCTCACTCTTATTTTTAATAATATTAATTTAATAATAATTATTATTAATAAAAACTGCTCATTTTTGGTACCCTCCTAGTCTGAAGCTTTTAAAAAATCCTATTTTTAGCTATTTCTCAGTAGTTTGTATATACACTTGCAACCATAACAATTATGTAATTGTAATCTGTACCTTCTTGTAAAAAGAATTTCATTTTTTTAGCATTAGATGAGACTTAAGTTTTCAAATAATCGAATCACAGGAACCATAATGGATTAACCAAAATGTCGATCAATTATTTTCCTTGAATAATTTCTTTCTCAATTGTTGGTTTACCAAGTCTTTTCTGAATCATATGAGATCTTTTATTTTTTTTTAAGGCTCAAAGAGATTCACTGTTTAAGGTATCATAAACTCCAGAAGTGAAAGCACGTGTGAGTGCCAGACATTTTTGTTTACTGCATTACAAACTTAGACATAATTTGGTCTTGTGGGTAAATTATAAACAGGATCCTACCATAAATATATAATATAACTGACACGATATGACACTTTACAACCGTAAAGCAGTAAAGGCCAATGAAAAATAATTTCGGATAAAACAAAATGCAATTAATATGAAACAGTAAACTGGGCCTGACAGGAATGATTTTGCATCTACACAATTAAATGCGAAATTGTGAGTTTTCCTCTCAGTAAAAGACAAGAAACTCCACATGGGCTGTACTACTAACTAATTGTCTTCAATTTTTTTCACTGTTAATTTAGAAGCTGTCTTCGATTATTATAATTTTGGTCTTTTTTTTAGCTAAAATATTTTGAGATTAATTCCTAACATGCAACCTACATACTTTGTCTTCACCTAATGCTAATTTCGTTGGCAAAGAAGTTTCGGTATTATACTTTCAAGAGGTCCAACTATGATAAAACAAATCACATAACAATTTCACAACATAAATTAGGTTTATTTTTTAGTCTCTTGTATTTTACTGTGAACGACGTACGTTCTCTGAAGAGCATTCAAGATTTCTAATTGTTTCGTCGCCATCTAATTTTTCCACTGTACAATTATATATAATGGGATAAATTTCCTGAGAGGCCCATAATTTTATATGAAATTCATATTTGGTCACTGAATTTTAAATTTTTTATTTTTAATCAGTGAATTTCAATATGTATCCAGCTTTAATCATTTTCTTATTTTTTTCGATTAAAATCCTAACAATACGACATGACATCCTACGGATGCTATGTAATATTATCAATAAAGATTAGCAACATTAATAAATCACTAAAGAAAGATAAGAAAAGAGAAAAAATATTTATTTCTTATCACTAGGAATAAAATTTTATGTATCCGATTTGAATAATATGTTTTTATTATAGTATAATTGTAAATATAGAGTCCATGTAGAATGTGAAGTCGGTACTGTTAGATGTTGGATGAAAAAGTATGATAAAAATGACTATAACTGAATATATATAGAAATTCAGTGTCAAAAAAATGAATAATTCAAATTCACTAATCAAATATGAATTTTATATAAAATTAAGTGTCTACATATTCGTTGGTTATTGCCTTTTATCCTGAGGATGGTACGAAGGCAAAAAACATGCCTGTGGGAATTATCACAACCAGGTCCGAGGGTCGATGTCGGATTGAGTAGCTTATCGGGTTTAAACTCATTAACTAATCGGATATTAAATAAAATATTAAAATAATATTTTTTATATATTAAAAATAATAAATAATCATAGCGATAAAGAAAATTTTCCTTGAGACTTCATATTTTAAATTTTTGCATAATTCTTTCATTATCCATAATATTAAATATTTTTCTCAATAAAAAATAATCAGACAATCCAGGGGGTTAGAAATTTGATCCAAGGGATCAGATTAACAAAACTTTAACCTAAAATCACTATTTTTTTTTTAATTCAGGGGGGGTCAACTGACTCCCCCTACCATACTCTACGTCCACTCCTGATCACAACTGGTAGTAATAAAACAAATTAATATAAAAATATAACAAAGCATAAATTTTAAAGAAAATTTATAAAAATATAATAAAGCAAAAGTTTTAAATAAAAACTCATTATAAGTTATAATGATAATAATTATCAATATCTTTTAGTTTTATTTTTTTTGTTACAATCGTCCTTTTAAAAATTTCTGCATTGTGAAATTTTGATGCGTGTGCAATTTAATGCAACAAGAAATCACGATTTCAGTCATATTTTTTATAGTGTATTAGTTATTGATTTAATTACATTACATTTAAAATTTTAATCAACATGATTGTATGCCGCAATGTCCTAATTTATAAATAAAAAAGAAAATAAAATTTTTGAAAGAAAAAATATAAAATAATTGATTAATTTAATTATGAGAACATTTGATAATACTACATATATTTAATAAAAAAAGAATTGTGAGTTTGAAAGAGAGTAAAAGAATACAAATAAGAACAATTAATTTAATTATGACTGAAAAATCATAAATGAAGATATATATTGATAATACTTTATTTTATCAAATTTGAGCTTACTCAAATAATAGTTTAACAATCAACACAAAATTTCAATGAAGAAGGAGCCTACATATATTACTGAAAATTCAATCAAAAAATATATATCTAATACATAATTTGAAGATAAAAGTTGAAGTACCAACCACCCCTAGTCCCTCCTTCCTTCCTCAGCCACCAGTCCACCGCTGATGTCGGATTAATAAATGCCCTACTTGACAATCATAAGTCTTTTTGTTGACTGACTCGAAAAGTTGCTTTGTGTAAACAATCTCTTCACATACGGGACTTATTGGACTAACGTTTCTTTTTTCTTAATGTACGAAACAATAGTTGGTTGCATAACAACTAATATTTTTTTTTCTGAAAAATATATAAAAAATAATATTAATTAAATAAAATTCTTTCCTTTTTTTTGTATTTATTTAGAAAAATTGCATACTGTGATTAATATCTCGAAAGATTGGATAGACATATTTTTTTGGATATAATATGTGTATACGAAATATTATACAATTAATAATTATGTATTGACAGAGAGAATAAATAATAAACTATATACATGAAAACCAATCTTTTTTTCTAACAGCTGAAATGTGAGTATGCATTCTATTTCAGAATGACAAATTAATTCCAATATGCCCGTGGAAACCCAATAATAACTACTTATTCTATGTAATTCGCATGAAAAAAATGACTGTATTTTTTTGTGTGCAAAGGTTCACCAATTATGGCAGTGTTGAATTGGAATCTCACCGTATAATCTCCAACTGCAATGCCTCCTTTAAAGTAATAGCATTTTCCTTTGACATGATTTGTATTCTAGTAATGATATGTTTCCTTGTTTGTAATGCAAATTTCCCCATGCAATAATTAGTGGGTTGTCAGCAAGTCTTCGGCCTCTTTGTTTAAAATGGAACGAAAATATATATTACAAAAAAGTCGTAGGGTCCACGGTCCACCTGTGAAAAAGAGCTTCTCTTTTCTAGTAGAGGCTGTAGAGTTTAGGTGTTCAATTGTCAATTTGTCATGTACTTGTGTTATCTTAGGTTGGTGGTTAGCACTATTACGACCTAATTTAATTTCTTCTGTTAATATATATAATATTCTGTATACGTTAAACTCGTTAATTGCACTGCTCATATTCTTCCAGGTCACAACATGTTATAAAGTTTCTTCAAAAAAATCGATTTTGTTTTATTTTCCGCGAAGCTTACAATATGGAATTTATGTAATATGGCAAAACTGTAAATGTTATAGGAAATAGGAGACTCTCGTTCAATGCTTTGTAAATTTTATATAATAAAATACGACTGTGGATATTAGATCCCCCCAAATATATATATATATATATATATATATATATATGCGTTGATGGAATAAATAAGCTATATATATAATCTAAAAAAAATTGTTAACAGTTCAGAACATGTGTCATTTTTTCCTTATTTAATTAGACCCCACCTTTTTATTTTATGATTACTCTTAAAGAAAGTTCTGTATACTTAGTTTAGCTAAACAAATTAAAGGAGCAAAACACAGTTGAAAAGGAAAGTGATTTTGTTGATAATTGGCAGGTGTTAAAATCGCACTGACAAGTTGTGCAATTCGCTCCATGAATCTTACTCATATAAAACTTGTCTAAATACACTCAAATCTTTTGTTCGTTTATAACTAGGGGTGTCAATGGTTCGGATCGGGTCATATTATTTTATTATTTTTATTGACCCGATTCGAACCCAATCCGATTAAATTTGGGTCAAAAAATCTTGATCCATACCCGACCCGTGTAAAAATTTAAATATTAATAATTAATCTTAATTAGTATATAATTAGTGTATATTTAAGTTTTAATTAGTACTAAATCATAAAATTACTTCAAGAAATATAATTAATCGGTCGGATCAGATTGACCCGAACCGAATTCGATCCGATATGATTCAAATCAAAAAAATTATATCCATACCGAACTCATTTATCTTCGAATTATGTCGGATCGGGTCAAAAATTGACACCCCTAAATTTATAACTTATAAGCAAATTTATGCCAACTATTATAATTCTTTTTTTTTTTTTCGCAATTGCTTTTGCCTTTGTGTTCTTTTCCATATCATAGGATTGATGGATCCGCTGGACTTGTTAAGCCTAGTTGAGATATTTTTATAAGCATGAGTGCATGACACAACAACCAAGAACTCCCAATCATATATCCATGGAAATAAAAAACTTTGTGCATGCTATCATATTTTACTATTTTCGTGATGTTCAACGACCTAACATGCATTTCAAATGATAAACAAAATGATGCGTGTTTGAAATCTGTATAATTTAAAAATCAATTCATAAAAGAACTTACATTTTGACGCAGTAACAAACACAATATTCTCCTTTAAAAAAAACTAGATTATCATATTTAAAAAAGCTAGGTCATGATTACCGAAATTTCTCATGAATATTAAAAAAATACCATATTCATACAAAAAGTAGTTAGATATTGGGTTATCTAATATTTTTATACTTTAGTCTTATTTATTGTGACATGGCTGAGTACTGATCAACCTTTCAATATTGTCAGTTTTTAAATTATATGTCTGAACAATAAGAACTTGGATGAATTTTGTGATGGTGGATTAACATAACTATTAAAATAAATTAGTTGTCAACGTGTCTTTCTTGAAAGTATCATCATACTTGTTACCTACTTGCGTTGCAATTCCTTACGGTATACTTAAATTTAATGGGAAAGAGCACTAATCCCAAAAGTAACGAAGTTTGTTCTCATTCGAGTACGATTTTTCTTTTTCTTTTTTTCTTTCTAAAATAGTGTTGGATTGACGTCATTATAATAACCTAACACTTGTATGAATAGAAAATTATCGTCATTAATTCCGAATTGAACCATAAAAAATATTTCATTATTCAAAGTAATTAATACATAATGAACACTTTTTCCATACCATTTAAATTGGTATATTCTCATATATATTGTGCTCACATAAAAATACAAAAAAATATTCTTCTTGAAATATATGATTAATTAGACGCCACAAAAGATCAGCCCTTCAATTTTACGTTGATCACTAACTTTTTTAGTTTGCCCCAATTTATGCTAATTTGTCGTCGTTGTTAACCTAAAGATAATATTTCTCATGCTAGGATGTGTTTTGCAAAAAAAAAAATATATATATATTATGCGTTTTTTGACCGAGCTATTTATAAGGAAGTTTTAGCAAGTTCCGCATGGTGCATGCTTAAATGTCGAAAATGATACATTGCAAAGTAATATATATACTAGGTCTATTTCAGGCTAGAAAATATTTTAAGTTTTATATTGAGGCAAACTATTGAGTAAATTCAACATTAAAAATATATAGAAATTTTAATAATAAATGAATAATAAAGTCATTTACTTTATACTTTAAGGGACTGTTTGGCAAGCAATGGAATAGCAAAAAGTTGGAATAGAATAGCTATTCCGACGAATTAATTTGCCAAACAAATTTTAGAATAAGTAGAAAAGTGCGGAATAGTGCTAATCCGGTATACCAACTTATAGGTGGAATACCAGATTAGCTCTCGTCGAATAGCGATTATTATTTGATTATGATGTATTATATTATTATATTATGATTATGATTAAGATTTAGTATTATTATATAATTATAATTATAATTATTTATAATTATTTTTATTATTATATTTTTATGAATATAATTATTATTATCATGATTATGATTATGATTATTATATTATGATTATATTATTAAAATTATGTTTACTTATTATTATTATATTATTATAATTATGATTATAATTATAATTTATTATTATTATATTACTATATTATGATTATGTTTATATTTTTATTATATTACTATTATAATATTATTATTTATTATGATAATTTTTTATTACTTTATTACTATTTTATTATGTTGTATTATATTATTATATGTTGATTATATTTATGATTAATTTATTATTATATTCATATAATTATAATTATTTACAATTATTTTTATGATTATGATTATATTTTTATGATTATATTATTATGATTATGATTATGGTTATATTATTATGATTATGACTATAATTATTATTATTATCAAGATTATGATTATGATTATTATATTATGATTATATTATTAAAATTATGATTATTTATTATTATATTATTATAATTATGATTGTAATTATAATTTTTTATTATTATATTACTATATTATGATTATGTTTATATTTTTATTATATTACTATTATAATATTATTATTTATTATGATTATTTTTATTACTTTATTACTATTTTATAATGTTGTATTATATTATTATATGTTGATTATATTTATGATTAATTTATGATTATATTATTATAATTATAATTATTTATAATTATTTTTATGATTATGATTATATTATTATTATTATATTATTATGATTATGATTATGGTTATATTATTATGATTATGACTATAATTATTATTATCATGATTATAATTATGATTATTATATTATGATTATATTATTAAAATTATGATTACTTATTATTATTATTATATTTTTATAATTATGATTGTAATTATAATTTTTTATTTAAATTAAGTATACGCTCCACTAATGGAAGAACAACTATTGAATTTAAATAATTTTCAGTCATAATAGTCGATTTAATAATAATAATAATAATGCTTTGTAAACTGGTGTGCATTGGAAAGTCCTGAATCTTAATAGCCATGGAGTATCATTTTGCACTTGATGCATTGGATGGTTGGAAGCTCTACAAATCTCATAAGTAGCACCCAAATACATTGGGAAGTGGGGAGGTTCAAAGCCTTCTAGAATCATTGATTTTGCATCGATATTCATACTTTTAATAAAATTTAAATTTAAAATTCATACTTTCAATAATCATTACGAATATCGATGCAAAAGCAACAGTTATAAAAAGCTTTAAACCAATTTTTTGGTTCAAATTGCTTTGCGCGCACACACACCTCCCCCCAATACATTGGTGATTGAATGGTAGGAAGGCTCCGCCAAATCAAAGCACCACATCCTAACAAAATTCTTTTAATGAATCGTTCATTGCTTCAGTGGCCTCTGCACATGACCACCAGGCAACATGTTCTCTAAATATCTAATCTTTAATTATAAATTAACCAGCTATTTCAATTTTGCAAGCATCAATACATCGAAAAATACAAACACGATTAGGAATTCAGGATTTAAAAGCTTCGTAAGCATGGGCCCAAATTAAGTTGGGCAAATTTACGGAGTTCGTAGAGTCTTCGGTATTTCACCAATTTAGCCCACGAAATCTGGCTTGAATATTTTATTAATTTCTTGCCATTATACATAATAAGCCGCTACTTTTTTATTCAAAAGAATATTAAAAAGAGTAGAGATAGAAAAAATATTTTTTGTATGATAATTAAGAATGTATATAATTTGAATATGAAAATCGCAATTTGGACCTCCGGCAACTGAAAATTTTCTTTTATAAAGTATCATCGTATGGAGAATTAGCCTTTAATCAAATGATAAAAGTCTTTATGAGAGTTTGACTTTAAAAAATGAGATTTATTACTGATTGTACATTTGTACTGCTAGATATGCAGTTCCTTAAAAACAAACAATTAATTCTTACTTTTATGTCTATTTGATATTTGGAATGTTAATGATTAAGACAGGATACATCATACATAGAGGTGATAGAAAGACTGGTCAATTCAAAGGTCAAAACGAAGGCTGTAATGGGCTAATGGCGTAGGCGTACTAGTCCAGCACTACACTTCATAATAGTTCATACCATAATATCACAATTCACATGCACCCAGAAAAAACACATGGGATAAAAATGACTTTAAATTTGGCACCAGAGGCAGAGATGCACTACTGTTCCTCTTTCTGGTACCCGGACCGGATGGCATCTTTCCTTCCTAGCACATGGACAGCAAGGGAAGGGGCAGCTTTTGCATTGCATTTGCACCTGATCCTCTCCAACTCCTAGATATATGACCTCTCATGTAGCGACTACTTTTAGAACCTTTTAAGGCGTAGTGTTTCCTTTTTGGCTTTTGCTCTAAGAATAAGACAGCCTGAATGATGTAGAATTTTGATCAGGTAGATAATTATCAAAATGTAATAATTTGTCAGATTTAAATTCATAACTAATCGGATATTAGATAAAAAATAATAATTTAATATAAATTTTTATCTAATAAAAAAACTATCAACACAATAACATTTTACATATTAAAAATAACAACAAAAAAACTCAAAGTAATAGATAAGTAAGTTGATGAAAAAAAAATTCTTTTATGAAACTTCATATTTTAATATTTTTATATAATTATTTCATTATTTATGATATTAAATATTATTTCTCAATAAAATATAATCAGACAATCCAAGAGGGGAGAGATTTTTCAGAAGAGGACAATTATTATTAAAAGTATTACTTAAAAATGCTATTTTCAAAATTCAGAAGTAGACAATTGCTTCCTTGGCTCTCTATGAATCCGCCCCTGACTTAATTATGGCTTCGCTCAAGAAATGATTTCTCTAGCATGTCTAAATTTATGGTCACTTGAGACCAAAATTGCATGTGACTAATGTTTTTACCTTTTGCTGTCTTCACAACTATACAGAGGTTTAAATTAGTCCAACAAAATGTATGCAATCAGAAAAATGACACATCTTTTATGATAAGATAAAAGTTCTTAAAGTGCATTAAGAGTGATCATAAGATTGTATTCGGTATGTATAAGGTAGGAATTTAAAAAATGTCAAAATGTTGAAGTGTAAAAAAGGAGAAAGAAAATGGAGAAAACTATCAAAGTTGGAAATTTATTTTATAGATTTTGCAATGTGCATAGCTACGCACTTATTTTGCAAAGTAGGGTAGACTTGAGACTGAGATCTGTTACTTTTCTTTAAGAAAAAAAAAATAAGATCCTGTTTTCCATCATTCTAACTATTCATATTTTAATAAATAATATCTTTAAAGCACATACAATTCGATCGCTCGGCGACTAAAATAAAATCCAAATTTATTTTTACTTGTTATTTTATTTTATTAATAATAAAAACTATTTATTTATTTATTTAGAACTTATAAATTTAATTCTGATTTATTGATTAAAGCTCTCAATAGAATAAATATGGGAGAATATTCCAAAAACATCCAGTACCATGGACGGCTAATCTTCTTTTATTTCCTTGCTGCCCACTTGGCCCCTTCTTTCATTTATTACTTTCGAAACAGAGCAAGCAATGAAGCAAATTCTCCTGTCCGTACGACTAGAAGCATCTTCACTATTTCGTCCACTGGTGCATCTTTGCTCTGAATTCATGCCCCTATATGTACAAACTACAAAACCTTGTTGCTTTCTCAGATTCCCACTATTATTACTCTACTTCACCAGTACGGCAATGTATAGGAAAGAATAACTGTTTATTAATTTCAGCAAATCAATCAACTTGGACTGATTAGTTTTTGATAAAGAAAGAGAGAAATAAGGAAATCAAATTTGTATAATTTTGTCAGAACGTATTTCATTCGACATGAATTCATATCTATGTCAAATTTTTATTAAGTGTTAGCTGCTCATCAATATACACTAGTCAATATTCAAGGGGTCCAAAATGTAAAATGTACTGATCTAGACTACTCATCACTTTGATACTGGTCTAAATGATTCGTTACTTTCGGATCATTTCAAGTCGATCGGATTCAGATCGGATCAAATTTTGACATTCTTATTGCATACATATTTGTACTACAAATGTAGATTAGGAGTGCATACATATTTGTACTACAAATGTAGATTAGGAGCAGAGGTGGTAATCAAACAAAACAGGTCAGGTTCTAGTTCATAGTTGGACGAGTCGGGTTGAGTTAGTTTGACCTTTTGAAAGAAATTGGATTTGATCAGAGTCGGATCGGGTCGGATCAATTTATATATTATTTTTTTATATCTTAGATTGATTTCGATTGGATTGTATATCATTTGATCTCAGGTCGGATTGTATATTTATATATTGACTTTTTATATCTTAGATTGATTTTTATTAGATTAGAGGTTATTTAATTTCGGATCAGATCGAGTTCGAATTAGATTAGATTTTTGAATTAAAAAAAATAGATTAAATAGGGTCGGGTTGAGTTTAGGTCCGGACGAATCAGCCGAATTTCTCGGGTCGGGTCGAGTTGGATTTTGCAACATTTAATTAGGAGATTTTAGCTTTTCTCCAAAGCAAAGGTTGTAACATCTCAACCGCGAATAATAGTTCAACGGTTTGGATTAAAGAAGACAATGTTCCTGCTTTTTCTTTAGAAGCCGATTTGAAGCCTGTTGCTACATACCATATATAGCCTAACATCTCCCATGTAGCATTTATTTGCTTCGAAATAGAATTTTCTTAATTTAATGATTTGCATCGACGATGACACGTTTTCCAACAATTATTGAAAATTGAATTTTTTTTTTCTCGTGAGGGCCTCATCGTCAAGGTCTGGCCGGCTGGACTTTGATATGTATGCTAACATAAACATCAATGTTTAAATTAGTTATATAAATCCTTATATATAACTTATACATGATATTTATTTACATTAAAATAAGTATATAATTTTTGTGTCATTTTTTTTAAAGTTGAAAACAATGAAATGTCTTATCTAATTAAATTCTGCTGTGCTAGTTGACTGGAAGATTTTTTTAGACGATGCAAATTTTGTTGCGCAATGTCTTATTTAATTATATTTTCTTAATACGATGCTGTACTAGGATATCGATGAGAACAATGCTGTTTGCTTTCATTTGGTGTCTGTGTTTATATATATATATATAGAGAGAGAGAGAGAGAGAGAGAGTTATTTATAGTGCGTTTATAAGTTTATTCTCCTTTTAACCCTCAATAATTGCAGAAGCGCATTATGAGACCTTAAATTTGGAATTTGTCAGATTACATTTAATGCTGGACACATATTGTCCGTTGTTTTTTTTTCAGAATGGGAATGGAGTTACCTTGGTATATTAAAAATTCAACAGAAAAATCATACCAGCTTTTGACTAATAATAAAAATGAAAATCTCCACCCCCTTTCTTTCTAACTTCGTGTGCAATAAGTGCAAGAAAAAAAAGAACGTTCATGTGCAAGAAGTTTAAAGTTATATTCTTCTAAGGAAAATGAAAAGGTAGCTCAAATGTTGAATGCCATCTTGGTATGGAATCCTCAATTGAACTATTCAATGTTTGTTCTGTATTATCTGGTAAATTTAAGCTTTTTATGGAAAAAAATGCATAAGATGGAGATCATAATGAACACATGGCGATAAGAAAAGATGGAGTTTGAGACCATGTAATATAGATAAAAATATGGACAAATTAGTAGTACAATTCAATTCTTAAAGCATTTCCAACCCCTCAAGAAAAATGCATACTCTTCCTCTCGAACTTATATCAATTTCCGATCTATATTCTAACAAAAAAATCGACAATATCATGAATAAAAAAAATCGACAGTATCATAAATAGAAGTACGTACATAGTACAATTCAATTCACTTTTCTTTTTTCATATTACTTGACTTAACACCATCTGCTTTTTCTGCAATCTCATCCAAAATTTTCTTATTGTTGAAGAGCGAAGTGGTTGTTATATATAAATCTGAATATTTTTATTATGACAAAAGTTGTCCTAATTTTTTGAGAATATTTCTTAAATAAGATAAACTTTTGATCGGTTGATTGTGTTTTTCCTTGCAAACATTCTTCTAGATATGTAACACCATATGATTTCTTTGAGTTTTTATTAAACGATATCAGTTGATATAAAATGAGTTAATGAAGTTAGTATACCACTGGTTCAATTTTTCTTAGTTTAAGCCTTACAAAAAACAAACTAAAAATAATATAAAATTTATATGAACACAAATTACTAAGACATTAATATATATTACAACGAAGTACTCAATTCATGACATTAAAAATTATGATGTTTGAATATTATTTTATGTGACACAAAGAGCTTGCATGTAAGAAATACATTAATATAAATAATTTATGGACATTGGTTTTTTGATTTGTTGATTTATATAAAATGAAAGTGAAAAAATAAATATTTTTTTGTAAGAAAAATATAATATAAAATCAATGATTTTAATATTTAAATTTTAAATTTGAAGCTATTAAAAATTTAGAAAAGGAAGACATTATAGTGCCACAAAAAATGGAGACATTTGAATTCACCTTTTCATAAGAACTATTTTCTTCAAATTTAAAATTTATAGCAGTGAGATTTAAATTGAAACAAGATAAACTACTTCCCGGCCTGTAGTTGGTGAATCATCGTGGTCGCCATAAATCTCAATCTAATTAGGAGTTCATACGATATATGGAACGAAAGGATTACACACAATAAGAACATTTATATGAGAGAATCAAATTAAGATTGTAAATTGACCATTTTTGCGACTGATGGTCCTTCTTTTGCGTCGGGAAGCATTTTCAATTGAAATAATATGTCTTGTCCTCTCATTTTACTCATTTTCACTGATGTACATATCTCACGGATGATGTTTTTTTTTATCGAAAAGATGAAGGTCTGCGCCTTCAAATTTTATTAATCTGTGAAGTTACATTGATCACAAGCGTGTGAGCGTTGTAATACAGATTAGTTAATAAAAATAAAAATGGAAATGAAAAAAGGTTAAAGAGAGAACACAAAACGGAAAGCTGAATACGATCTAACTGCTGTTATCCTTGATCACCGTCGCCGAATCAATTTTCATATTCTAGTAATATCTCCCTCACTATCGTCATAGGCGCCTTGTTTTGTTCTTGAAATATCCACCCAAAGGTGAATAGATGAGAGATTGTTTCTTACGCCTTGCCGCACATATGACATATATTGGCCGCTTGCCATCCCCTCCTTTGTAAGTTATCCACAAAGATGAGTATTGCATTTCGCAAAGCATTAACCACGTAAATGTGAGGACTCTTGGTGGCGCTTTCAGTATCCACAGATTTGACAGTGAATTGTTGATGTTTGGGAAATTTTGTATAAATCGGTAGTAAGCACTGGCTGAGAATTTTGGGGTGCGGGTCCATCTTACTTCATCCGCCCTATTGTGTAGGTGGACACTCGTTAATCTTGTTGTGAGATGAGCTGCCTGCCGTTGTATTTCAATTGAGTTTGTGTGGAACAATAATGCCCACTGGCCCTGTTGGTAAACTTCCGCCACCGTGCGGTCTCTCTGTTTTGACTGACTGTATAACGTTGGATAGAGCTGTTTGATTGGGCATTGTAACCAACAATCTTCCCAGAAGAGTGTCTTTCTTCCATTGCCAACCCGAAATTCAATAGAACAGTGAAAAAAAGATTTGATTTTAGCCACACCTCTCCAAAAAAGTGATGCATGCTTATTCTCCCAAGGTCTATGTGCTTCGTCCGCTATGCGAGTTACCTCTTTCCACCATCTATCTTGGTTGAACCATTGCCACATCCATTTGGCTATTAGTGACTGATTCATTATGTGCAAATCCCTGATGCCCAGTCCCCATTTTGTTTACTCATAGTCACTACACCCCGCCTTACCGGACACATTGGTTTCTTATCATCGCTTTTGTGTCCGTGCCACAGAAATCTTCTTCTTATTTTATCAATTGCCTTGATGACCCATTTAGGCGGTAAATATAGGGACATGAAATACACCGGTTTTGCCGAAAGCACCGCATTGACCAATATTTCCCTACCTGCTAAGGATAGGTACTCCGCTTGCCATCCCGGTAGTGTATCTTGTATGCCATCAATCAATTGTTTAAAAAATTGCCTCGGTATTTGTTTATCCGATAACGGCGACCCTAAGTACTTGAGGGGAATGTACCGCATTTGCACCGAATTAAGGCCGCTAATTGTCGCACTTGAGAAGATGTCGTCGACGTCACCAATTCGACTTCGCATGTTGATCTTCACCCGATATGTGCCCAAAGGTGTCCAATAGAATTTTCGAAGAGTGAGTTGGTGCGCGATGGGTTGAACAAATATTAATGTGTCATCAGCGTAGAGCAAGCAGCTTCGACATCCTATGTAAATAGGTTTAAGGATACGACGTTCATTGAGGCTTTGTATCCATAGGGCAAGTACATCCATGGCAATATTAAATAAATATGGCGATAAATGGTCACCTTGTCTCACTCCTCTCTTGAGAATTATGCGTCTTCCTGCCACTGAATTTAGAATGACTTGTGAATGCCCTTGTAGTACCAGTTTCTGGATCCATGTTATCCATATATCGTAGAATCCTCTTGCTAGTTAGACACTCCTTGATGAATACCCAGCTTCGATGAATTTGGTTTATCTCACGGATGATGTTTGTTAGGGGTTATTTATCAATGATAGTTGTCGCATGTGAGGGCAATAGATTGCAAAAAAAAAAAAATTATGTATACCTCAATTATTATCGTGATAAATTATTATTTTCTTATTCTTCTTTAGATAAATACCTCAATCATTATTATTCAGGTCAATTGTACGTGAAGCTTTCTCTGGATCGTTCATGCATAAAAATGCTATTCAACCGGCCAGTTGCTAGGCAACAATCATATATTACTAATTTCCTATGGTTATTATGCCTTGTTTTATTGATCAGATCTATCTTTGTTTTCTTCGAGTTTTCTAGATTGACATGATGCTTATATATTCCAAACTATATTTGATTTGTTGTGGCCGATACAGATGAAAGAAACCGTGTAGCAAGTCTGTTTAATCTGTCTTTGGGCTATTAAATATTAATTATTTGCTACCACTCATTATATCGCAGTCAACTTTGTTGCGTGAACTGTATTTTATTGCGTTGGCCGAACAATAAAATTTCAATGGAATTTTATAATTCAATAAATCTGATTTGAATCTGCATGAATAAATATATACATGAATTTTTAAAATATATATGATGACTTGTTGCATTCGTGCGTAAATACTAAAAAAAGATTTTACATTATACATTATTAAGTCTACATTTATATTATAGATTTAATATAAATGATAATAGATTTTGACTCTAAAAAACACAAGTTTAAATCTCTCAAAGTGCACCTAAAATAAGATGGATGCTGAGACTAAACAGGGAGTCCTTAGAGCATCTCCAACGCTGCATTGATTTTTGAGTTGTTATAATGGTCACGTCAATTAGAAATATTCAATTGAAAAAAATATTTCATCGTTAAATCCATTTTAGAAATTTTAATTAGCGTTATTATTATCTCCACTCAACAAGAAAAAATTAATTAATTAAAATTTTTGTTCTCCAACGCTAAATCAAGTGAGTTTCTAAATGATGTGGCGTTTAAAACTGAGTTTCTAATTTAACAATTCTCCTCTACAGTTTTTAAATTAAAAATTCTGCTTATATCCAAAAATTAAAATAATAAATGCCACATAAAAACCGGGCTTTTACCTTGAAACATTCGCACAGCTTAATTTCTTCCTTCGATCGTTTTTTTAGTTCTTTTAGAACACGTTAGTTACTTGTCATAATTTAGGGAAGATAAAAGTGTCTTTCAACATATATTATATATATAGTTTTTTTTGAACCTGATAATTGTACCTCAATCTCAATCCGGTTAAATATTCCAACTCAAAAGAGTTGATCACGTGCTTCAATAGCAGACTGCGTCCGTGTTTTCTTAATATCACGGCAAAAACTCGTTGTCTTTATATCAACCTCCTATACTCTTAATAACTAATTACAAATATCTCAATACTTCAAATTAAATAGGTTTATGATGTTATGAAATAACTGCTGATGACTAAAGTTATGATGAATATCGACGGAATGTATAGTATCCTGGTCAAATACCCCAACTCAAAAAAGTTAACCACGTGCTTAAATAAAAGACTAAATCACAATTACAGTGAATATATAAAGACCTAAAATCTGATGTCTTTATACCAAGCAAGCTCGTAAATACCTAATTGCAAATTCAAAAGTGCTTTAATAATAAATTTATACATAAGGCTCATAATCTTCATATTTCTCACAATATGTCTTAATAGCGAATGAACAAAGTCAGTATATTATCTGTATTTCAATATTTATATGATCACATAATAATTCTTTTGTGTGTCATAAAAACACAAGTATCAAGTAAAAATTCATCAAAAATTAACAACTAACAATTACATCCATAATTCAAAACAAAAATAACAACTAAACATTAGATATTAAACACTAAAAAGTACCATTACATATAAAATTTGACATTATCATAACTGCAATCAACAAACTACCAACACAAGTCGGAACAAAATACTATTACATCTAAAATCAACAAAATACCAATACACCTCATAACAAATTCAACAAAGTATAATTCCAACACAAAGTATCAATACAAATTCAACAAATTACCATTTCATTACAATAGTCAAATTACCCAATGCTTCAAGTTGCTATCATGAGTGAGAATCTTATAAGTAAGTACGAGATGATATTTTTTCATGTCATTCTATAATTAAAAATAAATAAATTACTAAACTAGAAATAAATTTCACATCTATATCAATTTAAAAAATAAAAAAATGGAAGAAAATATAGTTTTTTTGCATATGCAAAAAACTACATTTTCTTCCCGAATATACAACACCTCAAATGTTTAACCAGTAGAGTCATCAACTAAATAAACACAAAAATCATTCCTTTCAACAAGAAACATTGATGTCAAATTAACACACTTGAGAAACTCCTATTGATATTTGTAAAAAATATTATTGTATATAAATCTCAAAATAGTCTCTCCATATACAATGACAAATGCAATCTAGGTATTCTATACTTACAATCATGTTCAGCTTCACGCTCTCTCTCCCAAATTCTTTCAAAGCTTTTTTCAAAATAAATAACAAATTCACCAAGTGTAACTTTCTGCTTCAAATACTTGTTCAAGAAATTGTTCATGCTCTCAACTCTTTGGGTACTTGTCATTCCAGCTCAGAATCCATCATTCATATGTGTTGGTACCCATTTAACCCTCAAATCAAAAATAGACTTAAACCAAGTATTATCTTTGTAACCAAGTTCTGAAATCAGATTATCCTATCTAGTTTGAAACTGAAGATGCGTGTAAGATCCATACATAACATCCTAAGAAGATCAATTTTTGCACTTTTATCATCAACATTATCCCATTTGGCTGACAACTTGTGTAAAATATGCCATAAACAAAATCTATGAACTATGTGAGGTGATAATACATTCTCTATCACTTTCTCAATACTTGAACACTGATCTGTAAGAATGACAACAGGTTTTACTCCACCCATACATTGTACTAATTTCTCTAACAACCATGTATATTCTTCTTCAGCTTCTCTTGCAAGGAGTGCACAATAAAAAAATATTGTGTGTCAATGTTAGTTTACACCAACCAATAGAACTAATGTCATATCATACTTGAAAATGAAATAAATTACAGAAAGATAAATACATCAAATATTGTCACTTTTTAACTCCTGAACAAAATATTAATAACAATTATGCATATTCTAATTTCTATTACATTACATCCTATGACTATGAATATTACTAATACAATTATGTCTTTATATATGAAATTATAAGTCAATATATATAATAAATGAATGCTTTACACCACATGAACAAAACATTAAAGAACAATACATTCACTATTTTATATTATAATGTAAATGTAAATGAAAAAAATACAAAAATGTAAATAAAAATAAAGAAATATGTACTATTTGTTAGGTAGGTTGCATCCAAAACAACTACATCATGAAAATAGTTATAGACTGCTCAGCCACGCCCATCAACCCACATAATATTTCATAAATGCCCCTCTTTGATAAATTTGTATGCATAAAAAAAGTTTCGATCAGATAACTATTTATTCTCAAAATAATCAGCCAACAACACTGCATCATCTCCACCAACTGCCCTCAACTTTTGTCTCCTGTACTTATCCAAATGATTACGAGTATCTCTACGTGTAAAAGTACACTTACCATATCCCCTTGCACTACTTATCACAATATCATTGTTATCCTTTGGTAACATACCCTGATCCTCATTGTACTGTAATTTGTACTGTAATATTTTCTGATATCTAAATGGAATATAGCGATAAGTTGGAATCAAGAAGGAAGAAGCTGGAGTAAGATCATGATTATGTTCTAGATTAACAGTATATATAATCCATTTTTCACTAACATCATAATCTCCAATAGTTATATAATTCTTACAAATAATGCCTACAACAACCATCTTCTTTTATGAAATAGGTGCTTCATCTAAATCTCTCAATTTTAATTTCTTATGCTTATTGCACACAAATGAGCAATGATAGATACCATCATCTTTTTTATGGCATGATATTTTGCATACATCAAATCCAGTTTACTTGGCATAAAGTCTAAAATATTATAATGTCTCCTCTATTGAATCAAATTCCATACCAACAGTTGGTGCACTGACTATAATTTCCTCATTTTCTTCATTAGAATTTCTATCATCATCTCCATCAGGAATATCCATATCATATGCATTATTATCTTGTAAGACTATTTCTCCTTCAACAACTAAAGGTAAATCCTGATTCAAATTCCATTCATAACCCACAGAAAATGAAGTTTCTTCATCACCTCCATAACAATGATTCAAATTAAAAGATCTCATAGCTCCTAACAATGGATAAATTCAATTTTAGTGACAAAATAACTTCACTAAGTCTTAATAGCATATGAATTACAAGCTATATAAGTAATAACTAAAGTCTTAATAGTGTATACAACTAGAATTCATATAAATTGAACATAGTCTAGTGTGTTTTGTTAATTTCAACACCAATTGTTCATGTTGTACATTGTATAAAATTAGTACAAAATAATAATTAATATTATTACAACTGTTATTACAAACAGAATAAAGTCTCAATACATATATATTTCTCTAAAAACAGTTCACAGATTGTGAACTTTTATAATTGAATTGAGCACAATTAATATTATTACAACTGTTATTACAAACAGAATAAAGTCTCAATACATATATTTCTCTACAAACAGTTCACAGATTGTGAACTTTTGCAATTGAATTGAGCACACAATTGATGAAGCATAGCAATTGAGTACGAAATTGAAATCGATAAGCACGGAATTGAAGAAATAATAACTATAAAATTCAAGAACAATAGCAATTTACCTCAATTTCAAATCGCGATGGCAAGGACACTAGAAGAGCGATGACGAGGATACGATGTGTGATCACAAGAGGAGAATTGCTATACTTGACCGCCAAAGAAGAAAAAATGTGTGATCGCCGGAGAAGAAGAAAGCGAGATGTCGCCAGAGAACGAGGAGGAGGAATCACCAGAGAACAATCGCCAGAAGAGGAGGAGGAATCACAAGAGAAGAAGAACGAGGAAAAACACGACAAACGCGACAAACGCGAAGAAGAAGGAAAAAAATGAGAAAAAGGAAAGAAAATAATCGCGAGACGCGGAGAATGAAAAGAAATTCAAAATCGGGAGTGACGGTTAAGCGGTTGGAAGAAATGGGATACCAAGTGGGGTAGTGAGATTGGGGTATGGGGAATTTTTCTCTCTTTTTTTAATACGAATTGGGCGGAGGTATTCACAAATTAACCCTTTTATGTTGTAACATACATATTTTTAATGTGCCAACATATGATTTTTGTATAATAAATTAAAAGTAAATACCTTGATCTTTATTTTTCAACAAAAAAACATCTGTCTAGCATTAGTTTTATCAATATAATATATCCATTAAATTAGTTTTGTATATATCTTACCTCTATCTATCAAAATTAGTGGGTAATAAATAAATAACAGATAATTAATTATAAAAAATGATAACATACTTATATAATTTAACTTATAAATATAATATACCTACAATCAACATCCATTATCTTTAGATTAATATAAATCTTAAGTCGATATTAGTTGCACTTTTTTTAAAAAAATATATTGCGTTTTTTTAGTGTGTCTTCTGTTATGAGAATGATGGGGGAATTGTACGGCAGACAATTTTGATCGTCCAATTTGAATCAAATACACTCAATTTAATTTGATGTGATCTTGTCAAGGAAGAGTTCTTTGTTAAATGTCTTACCATAGTTTTATGGGCATGACATCTCAAGTGAAATATTTTTCCAATGAAATATTATTGATAAGAAATTCTATCAGATTGGTAATAACAACATCAATTAAAACAGTGTGGCATACACATATCGTGCAAAAATTGAAGTAATATATATCTTTACCATGCCAACTTTTTTTTTCAAAAAAATAATGTTGATAGGGCACAATTAAAAATCTACATTGAAAATCTACATTGAATATCTAGTAAAACAATAAGTACATACGCTAACTATCTGATTAGATTTCGATCCCAACATATCTGTTTTTGATATGAAGAAAATCTGTAAATAATAATTTTAAGCCTGTTGAGAGGGGATCATAAATTTTAAACCTACACACTCACACTTAATAGTTTAAACCTTTAATAAACTATACCTATACCGAAAACTTCATTCAAATGCAGATATTAATCTCTTCGACGATCGGTATGAAAAGTTGAGATTAGGCGCGAGACGACATCAGAAAAATTAAATATATCATCTCTGGCCACACGGAAGGCAACACAAACACAGAAAATCCGAGATGGCGTAGACGACTACAAGTGAATGTTTTCTCTTCTGTGAAGGACGTGACAGGAGTTTGTTTTCTTCCCTTCTTTTTAACCTTTTATCAGGTTCTAACTTCTAACCTCGCTTTCTTTTCATTCCTACGTAGCTTTCCCCACTCTCAATTTTACACGATGATCTACGTACACAGATGCGGAGTGGAAACAGAAACGAATGATAGGAGATGCCGAGCACATAAAAAATGTCTGGATTTTTTTTTTTAATTTTTCACTACATAAAAAAATAATTTTTTTATTGAACTAAGTAGGTATATGGATGCTGACTGCCATTCATTTTAATTCGGCTCTGCACATATGCTTACATTTTAATTCGCCTCTCTCTCTCTATATATATATATTTATTGATGCATAACAAATAGTATGTTATTAAGTAGGTGTTCAAATGACAAATGTTGAGTGACATCTATTTTAGAGCATTTATATATCATTATCAAATTGATTATCAAATCTCATTTGACAATTGTCATTTAAATTTCAGGGATGCAAAGACTAGGCAAAATTAGACAATTATCTAAATTTGACAGTCTATTTGACAAGCTACGTCAACAAATGAACAGAAAATTAATTACGAAAGTATCATTTTGATAATTTTATTCTATTCAAAGATGTCACTTTTAAAATAAATTATCAATTTGATAACGTGACATAAAAATTAAATTTTAACAATCAATATCCATGCGGATGCTCTTAGTTCGGCTTTGCACATATACTTACATAATACATACCTTGATGAATAGCAACTGTAGCATATTACTATGCCTTTTTTTTTGCGTTTAACTCGATCGTTGGTTCGTTGTAGAAACACAATTTATTGTTTCAAACTTTTTAATAACGGCTTATGATTACATCGTTAGAAAGACCTATGATTTGTGCGCTATTTAACTGTAATTGGTAATTTGGACCAGAAGTCCCAAAATTGTGTTATTGATAACGGCTTTTATCAAATGGACTCTCTTTTTCAGTCTCCGTTACTTGGTTAGTTTGAACAATGATAATTGTTTTTTTAATCAACTGCACTAATTATTCCTCTCACCTAAAGGATTGCTTTATTTTAAGGGAAAGTATATTTATACATAACACCGATTGAACTTCAATATCAATTATTTATGTGTTGTTATAATTATCTATAAATGCAAATAATTAAATTAATTTAGAAATGAGCATATTAAAGAACAAAGGAGTGATAATTGCATCCCTCATCTATATATTTTCTTTGCACATAGTGGTGTTAAGTATAAACACTTTCAAAAATATATAGTTTCTGACTTAAATTCTAAAATAAATATTTTTAAAAGAGTTGAGCTATGATACTATGCATAATACATATCGTTATCGTACTATGTATAGTATTTTTGAAAACCTAAATTGTTGATCGAACCACTCAAATTGATTTACATATGAAAATTTAGTTGGGACCAAATTTTATATATTTTTAATTTTTTTACTACTTTTTAGATAGTTCAAAAATCACTTAATTTAATTATTATGAACCATTCAAAAAGTGATTTTTTTAACTATATGAAAAATAGTAAAATAATTTAAAAATATATATAAAATTTAGTCCCTAACTGATTTTTCATATGTAAATCATTTTGAGTGGTTCATATTAACTATTTAGTTTTTGAGAATGAAAAAATAATCTATAACATAGAGACAATCTATATTACACATAGCACCATAACCCAACCCTTTTTAAAAAGTATTTATACTTAACATAGCTTGCAAGAATAATTTCTAATTTCTCTAAAAGAATACATATTATCGTTCATAATCATTAGTACTAGGATTTCAATCAGCTCATAGGTTTATTCTTAATTTAAGAATAAATAATATTTTAGTAAAATCCAAACACAAATTTTTTATTGCTTTCATTGTTATATTATGTACAAATATTATTTCAATTTTTTATTGCTTTCATTGTTATATTATGTAATTCATTAAACTCTAAACTAAAAGTTGTCTAATATTTTTATGTAAATGAGTTAATTTAAATATGTGTAGGAAAAACTATTAGAATAGTCAATGTACTATTATCAAACTACTTATTTAGTGATTTATTTTGCAAAAACAAAAAAAATACTCCAATAGAAATTGACATACATATTGATTATGGACATGCATGACTTGTATATAAACTTAAGTATTTATATTAAAAGCCGACTTTTTTTTTTAATCTTACGACTTACAAGCATCGTAAGACATACATGTTCAAATTAAGTAGAACTCCTTTATTTTACAGTTCAATATTATAACGTTAGTTTTATTAATTATTTTTTATGAACTTTCCAAGTCCCCTGAGAGCTAGTATTTTAAGTTTATATTTCCTGTTGACTTTATGCACTTCAGTCGCTAATTAATCATGAAAAAACCCTAAAAATAGGTTGATGATGTGCTAACAAATTACTTTCTTTTGGAGGTGCAAATCAAACTGCACCTTTATCCTGAGGCGGATGTATGAATATTATATCGCCACATTGGCACACGGATACAGCCATAGATGAAATAATAATTTTTGTTTCTCTCTCTCCTCTTTTCTGTAAACTGTTGTGAAACATCCTGTGCGTAAATCTTGTATATTTCTCTCCAAATTCTTTAATCAAGTCTCTCTCTCTCTCTCTCCTTTACACCCTGTATTAGTTGTAGAGCCTCTCTAAATTATAACTTTCTCCTCCTCTGATTCTCTCTCTCCTCTCCTCTCCTCTCCAAATCACCATTGCTAGGGTTTCTTCCTTTGGGTTTCTCTCTTCTCCAATGCCAATCCCTTCTCCTTAAGCGAACCCAGCTCAAAACCCTAGCAACACTAACCCGGATGGATCAGCTGCCCCTCCATTTCCTGTTCCTACTCTTGCTCTCCGTTTCCTTCCTCCCCTTCTCCATCTCCGACGACATTCAATCTCTACTCGAGTTCAAGAAGGCCATTGTGGACCCCACTGGAAGCGTGCTCTCCTCCTGGGCCCTATCAGCTAATACCGTTCAATCCTGCCCCTCCTCATGGGTCGGCATCACCTGCGACCCTGCCTCAGGCGCTGTGATAGGTCTCAATCTCTCCCATCTCAACCTTTCTGGCGAGCTGAAATTTGCGCCTTTGATTGGCCTCCAAAAAGTCCAAAAGCTCTCTCTTGCTGGGAATGCATTCACTGGTCGGCTAGTGCCCGGTCTTGGATCCATGACTTCTCTCTCCCATATCGACTTATCAGGAAATCAATTCTACGGACCTGTGCCAGACCGAATCACTGATTTGTCCGGGCTAGTGCACCTCAATTTGTCGGGGAACAACTTTTCACAAGGATACCCTGCTAGTTTGTCGAAATTGCAAAATTTGAGGGTTTTGGATTTGAGATCGAATGGCATTTGGGGCGACATTGGAGAATTGTTATCAGAACTGAGGAATATAGAGCATGTTGATTTGAGTGATAATTTTTTCACCGGGGCGATATCAGTAGACCCGAATAATCTCACTAGTTTGGGGAATACAGTGAAGTACTTGAATTTGAGTTATAACAAAATTCAAGGTGCGTTTTTTTCAAGAGAATCAGTAGGGATGTTTAAGAATCTTGAGGTACTGGATCTCGGGAATAATACACTGGCTGGAGAGCTGCCGTCTCTTGCAAGTTGGTTTAATTTGAAGGTACTGAGATTATGCTCCAATGGTTTCTTCGGCTTGCTGCCTGAGGAGATTTTTCAGAGCACATCTCATCTGACTGAGATTGATCTCAGCAGAAATGGGTTTACTGGTAATTCATTTTGTTTCCTTTCTGTATTGTTAAAATTTTTGGTAAATTTGGGTTCTGCAGTCTGTCCTCAAACATAGAGATTGAAGTATATTATGATAGATGTTGGATCTATCAGCACAATGTAATTAGTAGCTTCTGGGCCAGCTTTGAAAACATAACATGTGGTGTTCAGTTAAGAAAGGCTTAGGTTAGTGCAAAATGTGGATCAAAGCTAAAGTTATTACAACCCAATACACTAAATACATATAATAGAGAGCTACAATTTAGGTACAGTAATTGTACACTTTTTTTTGTATTAGTTTTCCTATACAGTTTTCCATATTCTCTGATTTTTACTTTTTTGTTAAAATTTAGTTCAAATAAAGTGTTGGGTGCATTGTCTGATTCACAGTATTAACATTTTTTTTCATTTCAGGGTCATTGCCAAATATAAACTCCACAACATTGAAGATTTTAAACCTCTCATCTAACTCCTTGTCGGGTTCATTACCCTCATCCATTAGTTCATGTGAATCTATCAACTTAAGCAATAACCATCTAACTGGTGATCTAACTGTGCTACAAAATTGGGGTGAAAACCCTGAGACCATTGACCTAAGCTCAAATGCTCTATCGGGGACATATCCAGAAAGCTTGTCTAATTTGAAGAACTTAGTGACCCTAAAGCTACACAACACTTCTTTAACGGGTTCACTGCCTTCAGTTTTGGGCACTTATACGAAATTATCAATGCTCGACCTAAGTTTGAACACGCTAACAGGCCCCATTTTACCAGGTCTTTTCACATCTCTAACCCTGACTAGCTTGAACCTTTCAGGTAATGGGTTCAATGGATCGATACCAATACAAAGCTCACATAACACTGAGTCACTGGTCCTCCCCTCCTATTCGCTCCTTGAGATATTGGACCTCTCTAACAACATCTTAACTGAAAATATTCCGTCTGATATTGGTAATATGCAAGGACTCAGAATCTTAAATCTGAGTCGAAATAAATTGTCTGGAGTATTGCCACCTGAGTTGGCAAAGCTAACTGCATTGGAATTTCTTGACCTGTCAGGCAACCAGTTAACTGGGCCAATACCTGACTTGGAACAAAAGGCCTGACATATTTTAATGTGTCATTCAATGACCTGTCAGGCACTGTGCCGAGAACTCTAGAAAGGTTCCCTTTCTCTTCTTTCTACCCAGGAAACTCTAGGTTGGTCTTCCCTGATGGCGTGCCAACGGGAAATGACAACAATTCCATAATGGGTCATGGGTCAGGAAACCGGCACATGAAATCTGCGGTGCGGGTTGCATTGATCATTGGCTGTGTTGGGTCTTTAATACTTCTAATTTTTGCGGGAATTGCGCTATATTTGATCAGGTCTCAAGAATTGTGCGGAAGGAACGGCTTCAAATCAAGAGATCTAAAATTCGGGAGAAGTATTTTCAGCTCACGAAGTGACGGTTCTGTCCCTACCCCCATAAGCTTTTCAAATGATCGTCTCTTGATTTCGCATTCTAGGTCCATGTCAGCACAAAAGGAGCTTCTAGCAGACTCGATTGAATTTGGTTATGCAGCTGATCCAAACTCGACCCCAAAGGAAACAGGCTTACAACGAACAATTCCGGACATGGTGGAGCTCTCTAGTCCAACCCCAGCCCAGGTTCAAAAACCTAGCCAAAATCTTTATTCAGACCCTTACTCTGTAGGAAATATACCAGAGCAACAAGTGGACCAGACTGATAGGTTGGCAGGAGATCTGAATTTCTTGGATAGTTCTGTAATACTCACTGCTGAGGAGCTATCAAGGGCTCCTGCTGAGGTCTTGGGCAGGAGCAGTCATGGCACAACATACAAAGCAACTCTTGATAATGGGCATGTGTTGACTGTGAAGTGGTTGCAAGTTGGATTAGTGAAGAGCAAAAAAGATTTTTCAAAGGAGGTGAGGCGGGTTGGGTCAGTGAGGCACCCTAATTTGGTCTCATGGCGAGGCTTCTATTGGGGCCCAAAAGAGCAGGAGAGGTTTATTATTTCTGATTATTTGATGGGAGATAGCTTGTCTCTATATCTATACGGTAATTTCTTTTTGTTTTCTTATGCTTCTCTAGGTGCACTCTTCTTACTGATTATTTTCTGTTTATTATATAATTTTGACTTAGTTGTCTTATAGATAATGCATTATATTTGTCTGTTGGATTTTTCTGCAACTCGAACCAAGTTCATGTTATGCTGTTGGGGTGAACATAAGTACATATTTACTGAAGTTCTTGAACAAAATGTCCCCTTCATGTGTACTCCAAGACCTCAAAAAAAAAAAGGAGAGAATCCTCTAAATGGCGTTCACTTTCTCGTTGAAAAAGATGCAAAAAAAATGTTGATCATCATGTTTTCTTCACAAGTCACATTCAGGAAGATAGTTTAATTTTGAGAGGGTTTATTTTTTGAAGAAATTTGAAGCACAGGTTTATATGAATATTCCTGTTGTTTAAAATGATAGTTATATGTACATGACATTTTTAGTGGGCTTATGGAAGTCCCATTCTTTTTGTTTGGAAGGCTACCTAAAATACCATGTTTATCACACCCCTTCTTTTGTACCAGAATCTACTCCAAGACGGTACTCTCGCTTGTCAGTGCTTCAGCGGCTAAAAATCTCGATAGATCTGTCACGTGCTCTCCTCTACCTACACCAAGAGAAAAACTTGCCACATGGGAACATAAAGCCTACTAATGTACTCCTAACAGGTCCTGATCTCACTGCTAAGCTAACTGATTTTGGACTGCACCGCCTTATGACACCAGTTGGCATCACGGAGCAGATCCTTCAATTAGGTGCAGTTGGGTACCGGGCACCTGAACTGGTCGATGTGCCCAAACCTGTTCCCACTTTTAAAGCTGATGTTTACTCCTTTGGGGTGATTGTTATGGAAATGTTGACCCGTAAGAGCGCGGGTGAAATTATATCAGGTCAGGTAGGTGCAGTTGACCTAACAGATTGGGTACAATTGTGTAGTAGAGAAGGCCGGGGACCTGACTGCTTTGATCGGGATATAACGGGTTTGGAGGAGAACTCACGGGTTCTGGATGAATTATTGCAGATATCTCTTAGATGTATAAGCCCAGTCAATGAGAGACCTGATATTAAGTCGGTGGTGGATGAGCTCTGTGCTATAACAATTTGATCGGAGGGGGTTGCTTTTTATTTTTGTACATTTTTTTTTTAACTTTGTTCGTTTGCCCGATAATTTTTTGTGGGTTTCTTTGGGCCTTTCAACCTTTATTTTCTTTTTTTTTTAGTGTAAAGATAATTTAATCCATTGATTTGATTGATTTTGTTTGTCAGTTCATAGTTTAAATAGAGATGGGTCTTCTTTTTCTAGTATGTCTCTGTTATACATTATTTCATATCTGAAACTCTGTTGGGAAAATGGCTTCGTTTGCACTAAAATCAACTCATCAGGGAAACCATGAAAGTGATGTAGCATGGTGGTGTTATTTAGAGTGCGTCAAACTTATCTTTCTGGCCCTCTGGGAAGATTCGGAGATCTTTGAGTTACTTGATAAGCATTTTGCACATTTTTTTTTTCTTTTTCTTGGTCAATCTGAAAGTGTCTACCAGGAATTAAATGAAATGTCCCCTTCTGATAATAATTGAATTATATCTAGCGTCTGGTTGGCCTTGAAAATGGTTCGGATGTTGTCAATTGCCGAATAATAAGTAAGACTGGGTGTTTAGGTAATTTATTCCTTGGTGTAGCATGTGTACCATCTCAGATATGTCTGCCAATGAATCATAGTCCCAGGGGCCAGGGCCCTTGCCTTATTTCTTGATTTATTTATTTACTGTTTGTAGGAAAAATTAAACAGGAGCTGCAAATAAAGAAGATGCCACTCGTGCAAATTATAGAGGTCCCTTTTTTTCCCTTGCATATATCACGCTTGATAACTAGAACTAAAATCTATATATTTGCCATGTGAATGTTCACTCTGTTGAAATGCCACATTTTTGCTAACAGTAACATACAGTACTAAATCTACCAACAAAAAATATATAAATGAAAAACACTAGAGGATTCTTTCTCCTCTCCTCCAAAATTATTTTTCTTTCTTTTCCTTTTATTTTGTCCTCGCACATTGCACATCGGTTAGGGTCAACTTCTAGCATCTGTGTATCGTTTACGTTTATAGCTTGCATTCCTCAACAGTGATATGAAAAGTGAACAGTGTCAGTATACAACCAAGCACCAACCCAACAGTGGTATGCAAATGAACAGCGTCAGTATGCAGCTATGCACCAATCAAACGTCTGTATCTAAATACTCATTTCAGATGTTTGGCTTTTATACAATTATATATACATCAAAAGTAGTTCAATGGAGCAGCGGCCTGAACCTTAGCAAGAGCTTTTCTGTACCATAAATTCAGCATGCAATTTTTTTTTTTAAAAAAAAAGTTCTGTAGAATCCTGCGTGCAGTAGCGTTGTACAAAATGAAATGAAATAAATGGTGGTTATTATATGATCTTTCAAAAAGAAATAATAGAGAAAACATGAAATTGGTTCACTGGTAAATAATTCGTTGCACACAATTTAAGAATTGGACGCATAACATTATCCAGATGGTCTTCTCTTTTTGTTGTTTCAAAGCACAATAATTCAAGCATGGATTTTCTGGTTTCTTTATCTGTTAATTTGTCTTTACTTTCTTGGTTCTTTACACTTAATCGCATAGTAGCAGAAGTTATTTGAGGAACAATTACATTTTAAAGGTTAAATTTAGGATGTTTAAACGTTCAATCTGAAAAGTGAGGTTTAATGGGGACCATCTCAGCCGAATTATCTCCATTACTGAACAACAATCTTGGATCCAATTCGGATGAGAACATTCAGCTCCATTCCAATCCAAATTTCAAAACACGGATTCAAAGTTGAAATCTGTCAGACAGAACACCCCCCTCCCAAACAATTAAACAACAACAAAACACAAAGATTGGGTTCCAGTGATGCACATCCATAGAAAAGGGGCCTTTAAGATCTAAAAATGTAACACATATGCAGCATGTTTTCAGCCGATAGTAAAACAAACCAACCAAAATCTGATACTCTATCAAATACGAGCCAAACCGAAAGAGTCTGACAGTATGGGACCCAGCGTGTCTCAACACTTATGATGATAGGCACCACTTGTGCATCCATACCTCATACCTGGCAGACGTTGTTGCTGTCAGAACCAGCACAATTAAGTCTCATTTATCCATTTTAATGACCTAACCGCTACAGTGAATGCAGTCGTCCAATACCAAACTTGTCATGATTGTGAAAAGGGTTAAAGGAATTGATCGAGTTACCAGAAATTTCACCACATAGATAACTCTAAATGCAATCATTCACATTGGATGTTTAGATCGACTAAGAATTTTCGACCCATTCTGTTTGTCAGTGAATATATTTACAAGCTGTAAAAGAAGAATAGAGCTGCTGATTAAAAGAAAAAACAAATGATTTCCTTTTTTTTTCCTTTACAGCCATTTCATTGAGCCTAGACAGATGATAAAAGTAGAATAGAACTGATTAAACGAAAAACCAAATGATTTCCTTTTTTCCCCTTTACAACCATTTCATTGAGCCTAGATAGATGATTGATATTTCATCTTTACATTGTTGTCAATTGAAATGAACAAACTCCTTTACTAGTGGACACGGTCCCAGATATTTATCCATCTTTCTACCACAACCGACGCACCCAAAATACTTACAATAAAGCCACAACTCACCTATACTTTTGGACTTGGCCCCAGATATTTATCCAATTTCTATGGCAAACCGACCCACCCAAAATTTGGTACTTTCAAACAGTTTTAAGATTTCCTTATGTGGTAGCAAAAAAGGGAGTTTGCAATTCAAACTTTAGCTACGACGTAAATAAGTTGAACTAATGAAAATTAAGTGGCTCGTGCAGAAAGTTGAAATTTTTTAAGTCATTTGGTGGGGGGGAGGGGGTCAAGTGCAAAAAATATAAATTCAGGGGCCTCTTACATAATTTACCTAAATTATATAATATAACCTAAAGTTGTTCATTTAAGATTCATCTTCATCATCTGTATCAAGTTCAAGGCCTTCAAGCGCTAAGAGGTGACCAAGAACCTTTTTCTTCTCTTCCTCAGCTTTTCTTCGCATGATGTCTCTTTTTCGCAAAACAAGAACGTGCCTCTTTAACGTTGTGTTGAAGAACTCCCTGTATGCGGCCTTCTCTTTTGCCAGGAGCTTCCTCTCTTCCTCGGGGTCTACCTGCCATTTTTTCAATCATTTCATATTGTGTTATTATCATACAATATATTTGTTATATAATGATATCAGAAAGGAAGGAAATCATTAGAGTCTCTAACAAAGAATTATAGCATAAGGCATTGTACTTTGATTTCTTAAAAATAATGAGGTTTTAGTTGAAGTCAATTAAGGTCAAACAAGAAGAAGAACAATCAAGATACTAGCTGGTGTTCATAATGCTAAAGTGATTATGTTGCAAGAACTTCAGATTCTCAAATAATTCAAGGAAAAATTTATTGGTAATTTTCATTATTCTTAAGTTGCTAATTTTTAATCAAATGTGAACTACTTTTTTAGGCCAATTTACGACTATATACAGAAGAAAACAATTTTAGATGACATTTGAACTAGTTTATTCTATGAACTTCTCAAAAGAAACAAAGGAAGCCTTTTTCATTAGCTGCTTATATTAAACAAAATGATCGCCCCATTACTGCTCTGAGTGATCAGACAAAGATCTGACCAACGTCTATCAGCAAAAACCCACTTTCAGCCATGCAAATGTAGAGAGCTAATGCTGAAACTTTTTGTCATGCATGTGTATCTTTTACATGAAGTCATTTTGCACAAGAATATATTTTGAGCACCAACAGAATAGAATTCTTTGAGTGGGATAAAAGTGCAGAATTTTCACCTGTTTCATTGAAACAGAAATGTTTTGTTTACAAAAATTGGTACCAGAGTTCCCAGTTTTTTAACATTTTACCAAGTTTACTGCCCTCATATAGAAATACTTCAAAAATCGGCCCAGCATCATACCAATACAACTAATACTGATACCAACAGAGACAGCACTTACACAAAAACTTACAAATAAAGCTAACTAAGATCTCAAAGTTTAGGAGCTGTGACCCCTAGTCCTGTTTATTCATTTTGTTAAACAAACTTTTCATTTCGAGTAGGCTATTATTGGCCTACAAAGTTCATATCTGCATCCTATGCATATGATTTCTTTATAAGTTTCTATAAGAAAAAAACCTTAGAACGGGATAGGTGGCGTGCACGAAGAGTCATCTCCAGGTGTTGCTGTTCAGCCCATGCACTTATTGCCATGTCACCTCGTTGGTCAAATGCCTTTCTCTTTTTCATCAACCATTCCACCCATGACTGTGATGCCTGATATTGACATATACCAAGAACCAAAGTTCTGTTAAACAACCAATTCATAATTACCATGATGACAATTGATCAGATAGCGCACCCTTGAATTTTTTTCACAGGAGCACTACCTAATCATCGACAGACTGGTAATGTTATTCAACAAAGCTTAATCTCCTTAATAAACTAAATGAAAACTCTTCAGGAGATGAAGATCAGATATTAAAGCCAAGAAAGGTCATTCGGCAGTCAAATAGTACTTCTCTCAAATTTCATGGAAGATCATACAATTTGGACAGTTTTTAGTAATAATAAGTTTTATGAAATTAATATTATTAAAAATAAGAGTGAGAAACGTAAAATTTCAAATATACAAATGGCAGCGCGCCACTGGCAGTGGCGCGTTCACTGCGCGTTTGAAACGCGCCAGTGTCAATGGCGCGTTTCCTTATTTTTACGAAACGCGCCACTGGCAGTGGCGCGTTTACTTCTTATATATACAAAATGCGCAAGTGAGATGGGATGACAATAGATATAGAATATCTATCCAGGATAAACATATAAATTGATAAAAGAGAATTGTAAAATGAATACCTTCATGGGATTGACACGATGGTCCAAGTCGTACATTTGTCTCTTTTCCTGGTCTATAAGCAGCTCATATGCTGCTTGGATTTTGATAAATCGAGCTTCTGCCGTCTCTCCTTTCTCCAGTGTCCCTCTTCCATCATATACTGCAAGTGTCATTTTAAAAACAATTAACTGCAAAGAAACATATACCTTTCTTAATTAAAGTTTCATGGGTGTCATTTGTGCACTTATTTCGAAGCATATAACACAAGGATGCAGAAGCAGGAAACAAACCAACAGGTTTTGCGACCTTTTCTTGTTGGTACTTGACCAAGCGAAGATAAATTAAGGCTTAGTTTAAATTAATTATTGATTAACCAATAATTTAGCAACTTGGATACTTAACTGCACTAGTGACTAAAGATTGCGAAATAACTAGGTTCATTTGAGGATTAATTGAAAACAATATAAACAACTCTAGCAGATTTGAATGATATTCAAAAGGTGTGGGGGCAGTTAACCTTCAAAAGAAAATAAATATTTAAATAACATATCCAAAGGGAAAAGATAACAAAAGAAAAGTACCATCAGGGTGATAGTATTTGGCCAGTCTTCTATATGCAGATTTTATTTTCTCATCATCAACATCCCTCTCGAGTTCTTTCATTCGGTAAAAATATAAAAGAATTCAACTTATTTAAAAAAGATATATACACATGTATATATTAATTGATCTTGAATCAAATGAAACAAATGTGAAATAGTAATATACTTGAGTCACATTCCTTGGTTCCATAGTGTAAGCTGGTAAAGTTATTATATACAACATACTTATTTTTCTTTCTGTAGAAGCTTATGCGCTGCTATACAGCTTTCTCAATAGAGACGGAACAGAACTAAAGAATACAAATTTTAGATTAAAAGTAATAGCACGTGCCAGATGTTACCACAAACATACTGATTCTCTCTTGTTGACACTTATTTTCTGCTAATTACAGCTTTCTTAACAGAGACAGAATTGAACTGAAAGCTACATAATCTATAGGCGAAAGTTACCAAGCGTCTCGTACGGAGATTTCTCAGAATTCCAGTTTGAAACCCTTGTGAGCTTTCTTCTCTGACTGGATCGATAAGACCCGGACATCCTCGGCAATTCATCGATCACGAATGAGGAAGAATAAGACGTGGTAGTCACAAACGAAGCGAAGGAGGTTGGAGGCGAGTGAATCTTCAAGCTAGAGATTCCATTCAACGGCGCAAACCCTAACACCAACCCCAGGCCCAGGCGGGCATGGCCGCCTCTGTGGCAATTGATAAAGGAGCAAAATATTCTGATATTGCTCATGGGAAGTAAGATAGGCGGAACCTAGGGTTAGGGTTTGGAGGAAACGGAGAAGGATGTAGGGAGAGTAGTAGGAGGAGAAGGAGATTCCCTGACGCGACTGAATTGAGGAGACGAGTCGAAACGGGACTGAACCAAGGAGACGAGTCGAGAGACCGACACGTGGCACCTGCTACTTCAGTTCTTTTTTCCCGCGAGTTTTTTCTTTTTTTTCCGCTTGAGAATCTTTTTGCGGTGCTATCTGACTCTGGCCATGAGATTTTTTTTTCCAAACTTTTTTAGTTAATCACTTTGCGCTCGGTTAGATCTGCATCCGTCTAATCCAAAAATTAGTTTAAAAGATTCGGAAACAGTTGATTTTATATCAGGATTCATAATAATTAGTTTGAAGGATTCGGAAACAGTTGTTTTTATATCAGGATTCATAATAATTATTAATAGTGTAAATCTCGAATCTCAGTTAAAAATATAAATTCTGATTCAAAGTTAACAGTCTGAAAACCCTTCGAACTAATTTTTATTTTCGAAAGTCTACCACTTGGGCTTAACGTTTAGGAAAAAGAAAAGCAAAAGAATCCGAAAATTTGGGTAGGGAATTTCGGTTCTTGGAACCCTGTTTAACCGAACACATTCAAAGTTGTTTCAGAAACTAAATAACCTGTCACATTCAAATCATCCTATCTGAAAAGGAACTTAAACTAAGTTTGGAATAATCTGAGTAAGTCTATTTGAGTAGATCTGGCTTATTTGAACAGTGGCGTTTATGATTAAACTAGATGGACCACACCAGAGGACATCTCTGTTTTGCCATCAGAGCAAGAGTTGAGAATTGGTTGTAGCCACAGCCCACAAGTAATCTAAAATTATATAAAACAATCATTTTTTTTTATCCGAAAGATAAGAGTCAAAGTTTTTAAATTTCATAATTATCCATTAGGACCTCTATCCGGGTTTCGAATCCATAACCTACCACACAAAGGATGTTGCCTCTGTGTGGATCTAGAACTAGCAATAAATTAATTAATGGTCGTAACAACTTAATTGTGAGACAATTTGAGTCCTTTTTGGACTTTGGATAGTCGCATCTATCATTTTCATATCTTCTATTATGTGTTTTGTTTACATTTGTGATGGTGCACATTGATTGCCATTGTCATTTAATTGAGTTTTCATCGGTGCTGAATATTAAAGAAGTTATTTATCAGTCATATTAAGTATAGTACTATAAAAAAATAACAGTTTCATATTATCTTAGTAGTGAATCAATTCCATACGGTTGAGACAAAAATGTGTTTGAAAAGTCAAGATAGTATTTTTCTCATAAAATATTAACTCAAGTGACACATTTTTTTGATAAAAATGGATTCGAGTGATTTCATTAAAACTATTAAAATTATCAGTAGCATTACAATCTAATATTTTTAGAACTGATATGAAACAACTGATACCAACCTAGAGAAATATTTTATAAGACTAAACCACATACAAAGTTTTAAACAGAAAAAGATGAAAAAAAAACCTAACAAATTAGACAATTAGAACAGTAAATATCAACAACCAACACTAACCTAAAAGCTCAATTGTTTTGAACAAACACCCTACATAAAAAGACATCAAACAAAATCAAAGAGAGGACCAACAAACAACAACTATATAGTTTTGTCACTCAAATTTATTTTCAAACATCAGAAGAGGAATCAGTGTCATATTCTGATCCTCTGCCATAACCTCCATCCCTTGAGTAGTCTCCAAAGTCAGAGGATGATCCATACCTGTTACATGAAGAAATAAATCATCTGCATTTTGTGATAAAACTAACGATAATTTCAGTTAGTTGCCATTACCTATATCTATGAGTACACCAAAAAGAAAACAAGTTAATAATTTGTAAGCATGTATTTTTCATATTCCTACGTGTAGCATCAGTGAAACACATTTTTTTCCCTAACCAGACTATAAATAAAACTGTCCATCTGAACAACATCTTTCAAAGAAAATTGAACAATCGAAACATCACAAATTTTACAAATTTTACAAGTAGTAGTACCTATAAAAGTGAAATTATTATATCTAGCAATCCACTGCTATAAAATTAACAAATGGACAAATAACGATAAGTGGATTTAATTTCAGAATAGAATACACATTGGGTGGAACCTGACCATTTTTTTTTTTTTTTGTAAATTAGTTTTTATCAAAAGTTTATTTCTTCTTATCAACCAAAAGAAAATTTTAATTTTCAAGAGAAATTTAGTGTTCAAAATGAAGAATAAATTCTAAATTATCAAATCCTCCATACTCTAGCCATTCATATAAAAAATGAATAGAGAAAGTATCAGAGGAGGTCCATCTCCACTTTATACTCAAATAACACATATAAAAGTACTACTTTTTTGCTATTCGAAATACTAGTAAAGATCCTACCATTGTATGAACTCTCTTAATTTTAAAAGTATTTGCATCTAATATAAATTTTATTATAAATAAATGATATATTTTACAAAATGACTAAAGCAATTATAAAGATTTCTAAATTTTTAAATAAAATTAATTTATTATTTAATAAAAGATGATGTATAAAATATAATATTTTTTTAGTATGTTTGTACAACGTGTGATTTTCTGTTTACAATAAAACATAATAATAGTCAATTTTTAATTTTATTTGATATATAATTTTTTTGGACCTCCTAAAATGTATAAAAAATTAATCATTCTCAATCATAAATAATTAAAATATAAATATTTTGATTATTACACATTATCTGATAATATTAATGGACACATTCAATTCATACACTCTTTATAATATCTATATCTATACTATATTATAAATAAATAATATATTTTTACTTAGATATAATTTATATCTAAATCAATTATAAAAGCTCTTAAATTTTTAAAGAAAATTAATTTATTATTTAATGAAAGATAATGTATAAAATATAATAATTTTTCTGAGTATGGTTGCATATTTGTTGTCCCTAAGTTTACAACAACAATATTAATAGTTGATGTTTAATTTATTTGATATATAATTTTTTAGACCTATAAATGTATGACAAAAAAATAGCAAACTAAATAGAGAGAGAAAATGAGTTTGACTAAAATTTGAAATGTCACTTTTATAAAATCAATTAATCTCAATCATAAATTGAAATGTGGGTATTTTAATCATTACTCATAATCTGATAACATTAATGGATAAATTCAGTTTATAAACTTTTTATAATATAATATAAAACTATTTACAAACATAATAATTTTTTTTTTAAATAAAGTTATATAGTAGATAGTTTGTTTTTTTTATGAAAACTTAAAAATAATTCATTATTAATTTATTTGATGAATAATTTTTTTGGACGTTCTATTAATGTATGGTAAAAGAAAAAAATAAAATGGAGAGAATAATGACATTAGTTAAAATCTGAATAGCTAGTTTTTAAATTATTTATCTGCACTGTTCAATTAAGAGAATTTTGATCATTAAATAAAAGGTTGAAATAATGAACGCGTCCAGTACATACGCTGTTTATAATATATGGACGTCTCTAGTACATACGTTATTTATAATATATTATAGATTTAAATATTTCTATGAAATATTAATTGCACTATTTATAGATGAGTGGGGATCCATTGACAATGGGTTATTTTGACAATCTTGACAATGGACTTCTAAATAAATACAAAAAATCTTAAAAATAATTTTTTTTTATAAATGTGTTCTTTTATTTATGGATTGATGTTCATTCAATTTCATTATCGTTTGATAGTTTATCAAAGATTGTTAAATTGGAACCGATACAAATTATATGAAAATTTGATAGTTTTTGATGGACTATCAAACGATAATGAAATTGCATAAAATTTGAATGACCATCAATCCAAAAGTAGAAGAACACATTTATAAACTTTTTTTCATTTTTAAATTTTTTTGTATTTATTTAGAAGTCTATTATCAAGGTTATCAAAATAACCCATTGTCAATTGATCCCTTCTCTTTATAGATAACGATATACTTAAAGAATGGAGATCAATTGACAATGGGTTATTTTGACAACTTTGACAATGAATCTCTAAATAAATACAAAAAAATCTTAAAAATGAAAAAAAAGTTTATAAATATGTTCTTCTACTTTTAAATTGATGGTCATTCAAATTTCATACAATTTCATTATCGTTTGATAGTCCATCAAATACCATCAAAATTTTATATAATTTGCAACGGACTTTGATGTACTATCAAACGATAATGAAATTACATGAAATTTAAATGATTATCAATCCATAGATAAACAAATATATTTATCAAAAAAAAATTCATTTTTAAGATTTTTTTCTATATTTATATAGAGGTTCATTATCAAAATTATCAAAATAAACTATTGTAAACCGATCCCATCTCATACTTAAATTAGATCTAAACAAAAATACTATTGTCTATTTGTCGGTTAGTACTATTTTACGCGCATCTTTGCAAGTACAGACGGAAAAAAGAATATGAACCCGAAACGTTTCTCCCAATTAACCCGCTACCGCTAATCATTCGTACCCTCCCTCTCTCGCCTTCCCCTCTCCCAGGTGCCAGCGCAGCGACGGTTCGAATCCTCTAACATCATAATTTCTCCCAATCAGATTCGATTTCATACGACATGTCGAGAAGAAACGTCCAGATCAACAATACAAGCTGCACCATTTGCGAAATCTCTAATCTCGCATCAATATGTTCTACATGCGTCAATTTCAGGTGCTTATATCTGTGCAGATTTCTCGTTTCTCTATGTCTGGTAAAGAAGTTGCGGGACTCCAAAATTGATGCACTTTAATTAATTAATTAATTTTTTTTTTACCGTGCGCAGATTGAACGAGTATTATACACGGTTGAAGGCGCTGAAGAGTTCGAGGGATGCCCGGTACTTGAAATTAACCGAGAAGCTTGAAGATAGGGTTAGTTTTTATGCACGGTTTCTTTTTCCTACTTGATTTTAACTGTAGTTGTAGTTTTAATTAGGGTGAGAATTTAAGCAAAATTGAAGAAACAATGACACAAGATATCTGTGAATTAGTAAAAAAACGTACAGATTGATAGAAAAATGTATGAATTAGTGTTCATTTGGGGTTGAAATCCATCACTTCAAATTCATTTCCGATATGTGTGATTAGCAGTGATTATTTGCTTAATAGTTTGTGTGAAAAATTTACCATACGAAGCTCTGTTAACCATAATGATGTATGTGTACTCAATGACCCTTCTCTTGAAGTATTTCTCAAAATCTCTTGTGGCCTACATATTCTGAAATTATTTCAATGTTGTTCCTTTGATATTGGTAATTGTTAATCATATTAATTTTTTATTTTCTCTCTTTTAACAGAAGAAGGCTGATGATCAACAGAATTGGAGAGTAGATAAAGCAGAGAAAATAAAAAAGTTGAGAGATCATTTGAAAAATTTGGAGAAACAGCTTTCTCATGGTCAATCTCACAGCATATGAAATTAGTATTTTACTTTTTACTTTTTTTTTTTCTTTGTTGTCTCACTTGAATAGTATCTCTTTTTGGCAGATAAATCAAAGGTTAAAGAAAAATCAAGCACCCTGAAACTCAAGTATGAATATCTGGATGAAGCCCGCACAACGGTACTCGGAACTTATATGTAGAACTTATGTAACAAATAAACCAGTATAGTACTACGGTGGAATATAGTACTGACTCTTGTTTGTAAAGTAAGCTTGATGTAAATGCATGTAAGGTCTCGATTATGCACCTATTTGAGCCTAAAAGTAACCCAAATTCCCCAAGTATCCATTAATGGTGCAGTTATGTTTGATTTAACAGTTTAATCTGGAAACTAATCAAACTAATCAACTTGTTTTAAAATCTTCAGCTGGAGAAAAATAAGGTGGAGTTGTTGGAGACATTCTACCCAAATCTCATTCATACTCAAGGTCTAGGACTTGTAAGTTTGATTCCTACCCCTTTTTAACTTCAATCAAAAAGGAAAGTAAAAATGAAAATCATTCATACTTGAGTAGTGCTTAACTAAGACTCTTTCTGATCTTCCTTATGATCCTATCCAATATAAATCTTGTCTGGTACATTATTTAGCAGAGTATATGTTGCCAAACATTTTTCTAAAGATTTTAACTTCAGTGTCAATTCAATTTTGCCTTATCATGGATTAGAATAGTGTATGCCTGGTTTGCTATGCTATACCATTACCTGGCAGTTTATTTTGTCATGAACTTTATTCTAGTAAAGTGTTGAACTTGCTCTCAAATTATTTCAGATGGCGATCACCTCTGAGCGGCTGCACAAACAGTCTGTTGTCCTTAAACAGATATGTAAATTATTTCCAATGCGCCGTGTAAGTCGAGCTTTACTAAGAAATGCATTACTTGTCTCTTCCAAATGTTAATTCTTCAATTGCCCATGATAAATTCTCAATTAATCTCAATTGTGCAAGGGAACCTTAATTAAGCCAACTTGCATCTCTATTGCCATGAGTCTAATAATTGACCGTCAATTTCTACCCATTTAGTTATTCCCCAATCGTGCAATCAAGCAACAAAATTAACCAACAGAAGTAGCAAGCATAATCAATATAATGGGGCTATGGTTGCCGGTTGATTAGATGAACTACAAAAATAAAGGATAAATCTAGTATGGGAACAAAAATGTTAAGTTTTCACAAAGGGAAAAAAATTGTAAACTAGCAGCTGGTCTATTATTTCTCTAGCATTAAGATGGTAGAAAAGTGACCAGATACATAATGTATACCATTTCTCTCAATATTCATTAAACACAAAAAAATAATATTTATATTTATATGGATAGCTATCTGGTAACAATGTTTTCTTGTGGTTGTATCCTGATGATAGGTTAATTCAGATGGAGAGGGTAAGGATGGGTATAATGGCCCATATGATCAAATTTGCTTTGCCCGGCTTCCTAGGGGCCTTGATCCCCACTCAGTTCCCTCAGAAGAGCTTGCTGCCTCTTTAGGGTTAGGCTGTTTTCTTCCTAATAAGGATCGAGCATTCATTTCTAGCTGTTTGACATTTGATATTGCCCACCAAACTGGTCATCTTCATATCTAACTGTACAAACTAAGTTTCATAATACTAGATTGCCCATTTTGTAAGAAACCTTGATTTGTATTCAATTTTGAGCCCAGTTACAAATATGGAAAAAAGACTTAATTCAGCAATAAGCATATGGTCAATGGTAGAAGCACTAAGGTGTAAAAAGACATTGAAACAAAAAATACTAATTTAGAATGCAGCTCATGTTGGTTTATTTCTTACTAAGGTTGTGCATTGCTTGAATACAGTCATCTTGGCTATTACGTTTCAGTGTTGAAATTAGGATCCTATTTTGTCCATTTACTCCCCTCTTTTCCTCCCTCACTCTCTCCTTTGGGGTTCTGAACAGGTACATTGTGCAACTTTTAAATCTTGCAATCCCTGCATTGGCTGCTCCCTCTCTTCATAATTCAGGCTTTGCGGTGAGCTTTATTTATTTTCATGTGATGACTTGTTGTGTTTGGTTGGGATAATGATTAAATTGGCATCTGAAATTAGTTTCTGGTCTCAGAACTTTTTTATTTTATATGTAGAGAAAGGTCAGTTATGTCAGTTTAGTAGCAGATTTGTAGTAAATTGTTTGGTAAGTACTGGTAGTACATGTTTGGCAGTATTTCTTTCAAAATATGCATTTGTATATGGAAAAAGGTTCCTTATATTTTTGCTTCCATATTGCTGGCTTGATTGTATTGAATACGGATGGTCTGTTATTCTTCCTTTTTTTTGTTTGTGCATTTTGTTGATTTACTTTTATTGTTTTAGGGCTCCTGTTCACGCGTATGGCAAAGAGACTCATACTGGGATGCTCGGCCTTCTTCTCAGAGGTATCTCAACTACTCTTCTGAATGAAACTTCAATTTGACTGTGGATATTTTTGTTACGAATTTTAATAAGTGCTTTGTACAGCACTCAGGTATTGTTATTTTCTTCTGTGTCTTTCATTGAAAGAGTATGTTCTAAAGTTTCACACAAGTGATACATATGTAATCTAATAATCCATTTGAGTGAAATGTAAGAGGCTTGAAAAATATACCGTCCATGATGAAAATCCAAATGACATCCTTTCATCACCTTTTATGAACCCTGTTAGAAGTTGGAAAAAAGGGTGGTAATACAATTTCAGGGCTCAACTACAAAATATCAAAATCCATCTTAAAGTGACTGAAAAGGGGAATAGTTTGAAACATTGAGATCCATTAATTCTAGTTCATCTGTTTACTTTCTGTGCAAACAATAGTAAAGAATATCAGCTCTTCATTCCACGAAAGAACTTCTGTTCATCAGCTGGTGACAACTCATGGTCGTCAGCTGAAAGGAGCTCCAGCTCAAGCAATTTTGGTGTGTCATCTGTTAGCTCAGAAAAAAGGAACTACTTACTGGAAAGTGACAGAAATGGCAGCTTCAGCTATGACTCAGCTTCTATCCACTCGATTGAGTCCCACAAGGATTTGCAAAAAGGGATTTCTCTATTGAAAAAAAGTGTGGCATGTATTACAAATTATTGTTACAACTTATTGGGTTTGGAGGTGCCTCCAGAAGCTTCTACCTTTGAGGCCTTCGCAAGGTTGTTAGGGACTCTCTCTTCTTCAAGGGAGATTCGGTCAGTTATTTCGAGAAGGACACCTTGGTCACGGTATGTAATTGTGCATATTCTAGAAGTTTTGACCTATAGAAGCTGATCTGTCATCAATTTATATATTTTAATAATTAACTCTTAGACTCATGAAGAGAGGCATATTGTAGAGAGATTCTAAAATGGGATGAACAACATAAGTTTAGGCCTGAAGCAAGTTGTGTATTCTCCAACTTGTTGAAACTTTTTGTTTTTACTTGAGGAAGCTATCTTTGTTGATATAGTTTAACCTATCTAGTAAACCAGGTATTACACAGAGCCATAGTAGATGCATTCCTAAATAAGCCATTGAGTTTCTGATACCTAAACCTGAATTACTTTTTGGGAACACCCATAACTGCCTGAGTTACCTGCAAACTGTGGAATCAACCATCAGTTTTGTCTTGACTGACTACAACTGTGATCTTGCCTCAAGTACGGCAAACACGCAATTTCAGCAGTAATCCTTACCCAAACTCAATATTCTCTTGATTATGCAAGTGAGCAGCAATTACCTGATTCTCAGTTCATAGTAGAGGTTAATTGTCCAATAGACTTACTGATCCAGTTTATTATGTTTTGCACTAGCTTACTGACCAAAGCTGATACCACGATTTTTGTTGGTTAATGACAAACCTTAATTTAGTGCTTGAATAATTATGAAAGAGTTGCCATGCCTTTTTAATTATTTCACTTTTGTATATCCTCAGTTGTCTTATTATCCTTTATTATTTCCTAGTAAGATGTAATTTCTTTTTTTGAAAGTATCACCATTGAATTATCCTTGTAAACAGATCTGACAAACAAGGTCATCAGCTGAATCGATCAGTTTGGAATGTGAATTCTGGGGTCTCCATTGCTGGCTTATTAGATAGCTCACACACTATGGTAATCTGAGGATCATAATTTTGAGTATCATACTTATTTCTGTCATCCCTGGTACTTGGTAGTGTGGTACATGTTCAGTCTTACTGCCTGACCTCACTTGGACCAGAATATGTTCATGTCTGTCAACTCTTTTCTTTTTGGTGCTTAATTTGCCAATTGGTGTTCATTTTAGGATGATCTGGCTATAATGAGAACTGGTTTAGCTTTATTTTAATTTTTAAAACTGGAGGTTCAATTTAGGTTGTGTTTTAGATTGGGCCTTTGATGCACACCTGAGGGAATGATGAATTAGATGAAAGCTCCATTTCTGGAATTGGGGGAATAAGTCAAAGCAGGAGATTGATTGTAAAACTTTGTTAAGCCAACAAAATCATAAAGGTTGGGATAGTATTTTTATGTTGGCTGTTTCTGATATACTGATATTAATTGAAATAGAGAAACTATAGAGAGAACAACCTCGCTCATTCTGCAACAAGCTTTCTTTATTCTCCAGAGACAACACAGTATGGAAAGACTGAGAGCATAGTAGAGGAATGGGATATAATAGAGCACCCCAAGTACCCCCCACCACCATCACAAGTTGAGGATGTTGAGCACTGGACTCGTGCCATGTTTATTGATGCAACTGCTTACACTAAGAAATGAGTAGCATTGTGTTAATTATTAGAACATTAGGTTAACCACATTTAGATAGTTCTTGAAAAAAAAACTGATTGGCCAATGATCCCTTCTTGTACAGAATGTAATCCATTTTAAGTATTTAAGAAAAATAGAAAATGAGTAGCATTATGCTCGATGGACGTATGTATGATCATGCAAATAGAAATAGTCGCATTTAGTACACGCCCTGACATCGAACAATTTATTTATTGAGATATGGACTCTTAAATTATCCAATTTTAATCGTTTATATAGGATTCAAATTTTGCAATTCTCAACACGAAAATAGTCCTTGTAACTGGATCAAAGATAGATTCCTGTCCGATGATTGTTTGAAGTTTATAACCGAGTTAACAATATTTTTAGATGCATTTAAAGGGTCATTAAAATGCAGGTATATTGGTAACCGATCCACATTCATCTTGCAGCTGTTGTCTATATTGGTTATCGATTTAATAGGCTGTAGGGATGTAAACTAGCAGGATTGGTTCATTAACTATTTTGGCTCTCAGTTAATAGTGTTGGTTCATAATTTTTAAGGTAAAGAGTGAGCTGAGTTGACTCGTTAACTCATTTAATAGTTAATAACATTTTATAAAAATATTTTATATTAAAATTTATGTTAGAATTTGTATAATTAACAAGAACAAATAACAATATGTTTACGCACATATTTCTTCTAAAAAAATTAATATATATAAAACTAAAACTTTATAACTTACGTTATGTATATGCTAAAAATCTATGAGAAATATATAAATAATAAATATCAATAATTTAACGAGTCAAATGAGCTTAATGAATGGAGCCAAGCTAAGCTTGGAGCTCAATGAGTCGAGTGAGACTAAATTCAGAGCTCAATGAGTCATTTACTTAATAAGTTAAATGAGCTGATTTGTTAGTGGCTCGATTCATTAGCAAAATTCACACCAATTCCGAAGAGAACTAGGCCAGCCACACTGCTTAGAACTAGGCCAGCCACTCACCAATTTTGCATCATGTATACTAGCAGTTATTTTCGTTCTGCGACTATGGTGTAACAACCAGCTAATAACACTAAATATTTCATATAGCAACTATTTCCATAGCCCGTGCCACATCTGTAACTACCCATTCTTTCTGCGTTGGCAGCTGGTGTATATCAGACATAATGCTAACAAAATACTCCGTCTCATCTGAAAGCGCACATGTCCAATAAAATATCAAGGAAATTTTAGCTGCCATTATCAAAAGGTAATATATTTCTCTCAATATAAATGCTGCATATTATAGTTCCACTAATAATGGTATACCATCTTCTAAACGACGACAATATTAATGGATAGATAGGAACCATAACCAGAACCAAGATATTAACTTTATATTCAAGCAATATATATTGCAAGATATTTAGTATTGTTGGCACAAATTGGAATATCAATAATATATCAAGGTTCATAAATTAGGTACCTCCATTAATAATATTAATTGCTGCTTGACAATACCATCAAATAATTTTAGGTACTTCCATGGTGGTTGAGGCGACGGGTTTTTGGTATATGGCAATGGAATCATTTGTATCCTGCCCATCTCAGTTTATCTGTGGATGACATGGGAGTTGCACCACAAGACTGGTACACTAGCAAAGGAGATTGAAGTAGGAACTTCAACAAGTAAGTACACATGGTAATTTGGGGAAGGACAGAAACAGCAAGTTGTATAGTTATACTATGTTCTTATAATATAATAATTAGGGGTGCATCTCATGCTTTGCAATTAGGTTTGTGTGGCAAACTTGTACGGCAACAGTACTATTTCAATTACTAATTTATTTTATTTTTTGTCATTTGGTCCAGCTCAGATTTTTAAATACTTTTCAGCCATTTTTGGCAACCAATTGCGAAATTAGCCAAGACAATTTTTGTAAATGTAGCAAGTAATTGCTAATAGAGAAAAAATTGTGCTCAGTCTCATATTGCCTCTCAAATTATCACGTCACTGATGATAACAGGGACAAAATGGTTATGAAAAGGAGTGAAACCGGTATAGCACTTAAATCTAGCATACATAAATAGTGCTCTCTAATGATGGGTATATTGAGCCTTGAGTACAATAATTGGATCGCCTTGGCACATTCAGATTCTACAAACTGGTAATGGAATACATTTTTGCCTTAGTAGTCAAGTTAAATAATTAACTCAATAGAGTAAAAGGAGTAAAATTTGCTGGTAAGTTCTGATAAATAATTAACTCAAAAAAGAAGTAGAAAACAATTGCCTCTGTCAAAGAAAAGAGAAAATCCGATATTTAGCTCAAAAAGGTTCTGGTAAGTTCTTAACTGAAGAAGAATGGAGACGAAAGTGCGAAAAATCGTCAGTGAACCTAGCCTGCAAAAGCTTCGCCATTATCTGATTCTGCTATCTAATTTTTGTTTCTACGATTCGCCATTTTTCCAACGGCAGACTTGATCTGATTTAGCGAGCTTTTCAAAAGCCGAGAGTTCGCGAGGTTCTTAAAAGCTGAGAACTTTTTCGCTGAGATTTTTTTCAGCATTTCAAAAGCTGAGATTTCGCCGGCGTTTCAAAAGCTGAGATTTCATCAGCTTTTCAAAAGCTGAGATTTCGCCCGCGTTTCAAAAGCTGAGATTCCATCAGCGTTTCAAAAGCTGAGATTTTGCCAGCATTTCAAAAGCTGAGATTTTGCCAGCGTTTCAAAAGATGAGATTTCATCAGAATTTCAAAAGCTGAGATATCACCAGCATTTCAAAAGCTGAGATTTCGCCAGCATTTTAAAAGCTGAGATTTCATCAGAGTATTTTTTATTTTTATTTTTTTTTAATTATTTCTATGGCACTGACTACTGACTACTGAGTGTCCTTTTTTTTTTAATTTTCAAAGGTCTGATTTCCGTATTATTTCACAAAGATGTTATCAGTAAAAGGTTTTGAGAAAGCACATAGTTGCTAGAAAATAAACAATTAAAATGAAAAGATAAGAAGATCAATGAATTGGCAATAAGCAGGTCACTTGAAATAAAAAAAAATTCCATCAAAAAATACAAGTTTTTTTAGCTTATATCACATCCAATTTCTATTCTGCTATGATTAAAAAATAGGTAAACAAGACAACCATGTGGAACATTGTAATTGTCACACTGGTAGACAAAACAACACAGTTCAATGCTCCAATTTCTATTCTGCTATGATTAAACAAGCTGTTTGTACTTCCTTACCAGCAGCATTGTGGAACTATCATCATTTGAATCAACAGCAGGATTTCCTTGCCATATTTGATGATCTCAACAACTGATCGTGCGGCGACTTCTCAGATTGCTGCAGCCTCTTTCTTCAGAACGATCCACGAGCCACGAACTTTTATTACAGCCTATCTGTGAATACAACCGCTTAAGAACAAATAAGATGTCGATATTATTACCAAGCAGGGCCAGTTGCTTGAAATGGACTGCCAGGAGATGAGAGCAGAAGAAAAATTAAGCTAAAACAAAAAAAAAAATACTATAACCGACCAACGTCTCTTGTGATCGGCACCAAGAAAACAGAAAAAGGAAATTGGAAGAAAAATTCAACAATATTTGAGAGCAAGATCGTCGATTCTCGGATACATCTGATCTCTCTTGCAATAAGAGAATCGAAAATAGAAAGCAAGAAAAGAAGAATGATCGCATGTTATCTTTTGGTGTTACATCATGCTTTTTTTCATCTGTGCCAGAGAATCGTCAAATACAACTCATTTAGATAGCATAATTTTGTTTCCTTAAATATACAGTTCAATTCCAAACACTTGTTTTTTGAGCTCAAGTTATACTCGTTTGAACTGGATTGCTTGGATCGGGCAGCTCGCTGATGGTTTGGTCATTTCATTTTGAATAATTTGAATTGGAGGGATTCAGAAAACAAGTATCCATAAAGAATGACATGCATGCACGCACAACAAGCCCACCGAATGTTTCCTATATCTGCTCAGCAGCTACAGAAGATATTTGAAATAAATACATCTAGAGGTTCATAATAAAGCCACAATGATCAAATGTAACTAAAACCCCTACGATCACAATATTTAAGCAAACAGCAATATCCAGATCGGTCTCCGTCCAAAGAAATAAAAATTGAGATCAGTTCACAATGCTGTTCTATCCTGTTTCTAACGAGTACGATCACAATATCTCCAACATTACAAAGTTAGACTAAACACCACTCCTGAAAACATTTTTCACCACACAACAGGCGGAAGCTACCATCTGGAGATTTTCTAATATGACCTGAAAAAGGAAACAAAAATTAAATACTATCCGCAAGCAATGGTAATGACTCAGTGCAACTGGTCATTGTTTTTCAGCATCAAACTTGCTGGATATGACAACCAGAACCTTAAATTAAACATAGAACAGTATAATGGGCAAAGAAGAAAAAAAATGTTTAAAAAGATACATAAGCAGGTGATCAACTGCTAATGATTTAGGATATTCCCATTATTCCATCACATAAGTTTCACACTTCAACTGCACCATATTTTGACACCATACAGATCAACTAACGGTGTGAGGCCCACCCAGGCATCACCTTGTCTGTTTTTCCGGTAACATAAAACACTCAATCTAATTGTGCTTTGAAGGAAAGAAAACCAATCAGGTGAGCAAGGTCACACAGAGATAGGGGAAGGGGATACCAGATATAACTCTAGAATAAGCAAAACAACTTCATTCTTTGGCAGCATTTGCACGAGCAGCAAGCTTTGCGGCAATGGTCTCCTCAGATAGAGGCAGATAATAGATCCTTGGTGTGGCCTTAGTTTTCCTAAACAGGTCATCTAGTGTCACCACAGCCGGCAAAGGGTCAGTCTTCTTCAGCGGAGGTGGGGGTGGCAGCCTTTCCCTAACAGATTTTGCATTTCCTGAGCCTGGGGCTGGAAGCGGAGGTGGTGGTGGCAATTGCACCTGTTGTTGCTGAGTGCGGGGTGCTGAATTCTGTCGAGAGAAAGGGGGCTGTTGCACGGTGGGCTGGTATGAGGGTTCTGGAGTTGTTGCAGGACTGACAGTAGGTGGGGCTGCCACTGCAGTAGCTTGACGTGGGACCTCAAGGCGCTGCTTGACCTCTTGTGAGTCCACAAACTCAGCAATCAATTGGTTACCACCGTTAGGAGGCCACTGAAGATTGTAGACTGCATTTCGGGTGGCTATGGCTTCTTCAACAGAAGAATACTAAATGAAAAAAAACAGGAAAATTTACATGAAAAAAAATACAGGAAAATTTACATTAATGTAATAAAAAAATATTAACATTGATTATTTTTTTTTTTTGAGGAAAACAGGCAAGCCACCCGGATTAGCTAATACAAAAAATAGTGTTTACAATTTCTCACTTTCAGCATGGAATATTAATATTACTGAACACTAGTTTGGATTATAACTAATGACCAAAGAAAAAGAACCAGCGTCAGTAAGGGCACGCCAGTATGTGTCTTTATATATTACTAACCACTAGTTTTGACCAATTTTATGCTACTTTCGGTTACAATTTTCGTCTTTGGTTTGTTCATTATTTAGTATCTGAAGCAAATAAAAACAAAGAAAACAACCAGATTTGGGCTAGCAGTAATAACTTAATCATCACACGAGATGTGATTGCTAAATATGAAACTTCTCACAGATGGGACAAGCCAATTTCTCAAGTATTGCACACAAGTGTGGTACACCAACAGGAAAACATACCGTTACATAGCAGTGGGTCTTGATATGGTCCATCCAGAAACAGGAAACAGAGCCAGTTTTGCTAAGCAGTTCTTGTACTGCTTTCAGAGTGAAAGGGCGCACAAACTTGTCAATTTTTAGAGAATTCGTGGCAGGCTTCTGTGACGGTGGAACTACAAAATTTTCACAGCATTAATCATTATACCAACTACAAAACAAACAAATAATACATAGAATAATCTTTATGCATAACCCTGATTCTCATGCATTCAGGTACAACAAGAAATATAGGAATATCAGCTCTCCTCCCAACAGAAGCACAACAAATCCTCAGTGATGTTCGCAACCTCTAAATATATAAGATTCATTTGAGTCAGAGTAGCTAAAGATTCTCATGCAATGCGCTATATTGGGAAAACCATATGCATACATATAAAACATGAAACTACAATCACACACTCCTTTCAGGACCTTAACAATAACAACAGTTCAAAATAGCTAAGCTGTTTGTCCACCATTCTGAAGGATGCCATGAGGTTTAAATGGGCGCAACTCAAAGCTCAACATAAGAAACATAAAGCTCAATATCAGAGTAGCTAAGGCTTACCTATGCGTTCCTTGGGAGAACCAGTGCTGGCATTCGAGTCAGATCGGTTGAAAGTACGTTTTGGTGTGACAGGTGGAGCCAAATCCTTGGGAGTGCTGGAGATGCTCAGATTTGGCAAATCTGGCACTTCCACTGATTCTGAGTTCCAGCGACGCTGTCTTTTGAAGTTCTCACTCTTGTTCGGTGCCACCTCTCGGGCTGCAAATTCTGCTTGATTTAGATTTTTCACATTCAAGATTCAAGATGCCACTCCTTAAATTTAGTTGGTGAAAATGAAAAAGGGCAACTTTCAGATATCACATATGTACAGTACTGGTATTAACTTGGTACAATTACCACATTATTATATCACCTTCCTCTTAACTTAATAGTACAATATAGCTGTTTATTGTTTTCTCTATTAGCAGCATAAATAAAAGAAATGAACCTTCCAGCTTTCTCTTCTCAGATGCTGCCACAGCTGGTCCGGCTTCCTCTAAAGCAGCAGCTATGTCCATCTTATCAGTATCAGCAGGTGCATTATCAGAATTCATCTCTTCTTTTACCATATCTTGGACCCCACCACCCACTGACTCAACTAAAGGCTTACTGCTCTCAGTCAAATCTTCTTCCATTGAATCATCACCTGAGCTTCTGTCTAAATTCAGTTTCTCAGGGGAAACGCTGTCAGCACCAACAATGCTGTTTACGTTGTTACAAGGGGTATTTTCATAATTTTCTCCCTCCAAAGAGGAGGTGTCGGCCTGGTTTTTGACCGGCTGTTTGTTCTTGTCATCTTGTATGTCCTGCTTAACTTCTACTTGTTTTTCTAAATCAAAATTATCAGCATTCAAGTTATCTTTTAATTTGTTTTCTACATTAATGCACTTACAAGTCTCATTACTAGAAATTGACTCACACTTTACTTGGGACCCTGTATCAGGCCCCACTTGTGATACCTGTTCGTTCGGCTTGGTCTGGTCAGGCTTCACTTCCTCATCACCTTTCATATCTTTCTGGGGAATTTCATTGACCAAGACGGAGGCATGGACAGGCTCCATACCCACTCCCTCGGTTTTGGGTTCCTCCATTTGAGTTTGAATGTCTTCTCTCCCCTCAATTTTAGCATCACTATTCTCAGCCTTGTTTACTTCAGGGGCATCTATGGGTTTTTCTAATTCCTCTTCAGGGCCTGATTCGGTACATCCATTCTTTAATGGCGGTGCCTCCTCCACACTTTCTGTTTGATTTTGTTGAACTGGAGAGGCTTCTTTTACTTCTTCTTGTTGAACCGGAGGGGCTTCTTTTACTTCTACTTCTTCTTGTTGAGCCGGAGGGGCTTCCTTTACTTCTACTTCTTCTTGCTGAACTGGAGGGGCTTCTTTTACTTCTTCTATTTCTTCTTGTTGAACCGGTAGGACATCTTCTGCTACCACATCATCTGTATATCCACTGTGGATCGGAGGGGTTTCCACCTCTTCTTCCTCTTCGACATCTTTTTCCTTTTCAAGTTGTGCATTCATCTCTTCACGCAGTGCTTCATCAAGGCGCCTCACCAATTCATCTTTCAAGCCTCTTAATGGAAGCCTCCTTCTCTTAAGTTCCTCCTTCAGTTCAGTGACTTTCCACTGGTCAATTGGCTTGTTATTTAAAACAGGATATGGCGAAGGCGGCATCTTTCCTGTTGATAGGCACAACATAAACTGTTAAAGTCACAAAATCAATGGGCAATTTTAAGATGCAGCCAGATTTCAGTATTCAAAAGAGTGCTTATTTGCAAAGAATAGTTTTCAAATAGAATGAAACCATTAATCCTCTCAGTGTTTTTCTGGTTCTCCTTTCTAAAACCCGAATCTTCCAATTTTTTTCTTGAATCCCTATCTTCGAGTTCTATTATCTCCTTTCCTTCCAGATTGTACAATTCTAAACATGTAATTGTACGGTTTGGACATATAAAAAAAAAATTCGACAAAAGAACAAACAGTGATGAGATAAGCAAAAAAAAAAAAAAAGAATCTGAATACTTTTGATATTCTCTACAAAGAGAAATGTGGAAAAATGAGAAAGATTACCGTGAAGAGAGCTCAAATTTCGCTCCAGAAGGAACGCTAGCGCGACGGAGATAGCGAGAAAGAGAATGGGGTTATATTTTCCTTTCCTATGGAAAGCATCGACCGTAAGAAAGGCTAGGGTTTCTGATTTAACATACGAATCGACGACATAGGATGACAAAATTTGGCCTGATCCACCGTTGTTAGTGAGATAGAACAATCATACAAATGGCCTTATCTGACCGTATAATTTTATCGAACGAACAATAATTTCCACAAATAGAAAGTCGGGATCAATTTAGTCCGATCCAAGCCGTCCAATTCTCAAGTTCTGCTTTGTAGTGCAGCACTGATAGCAGCTGTAAAATAGGATTTCATTGTGCGAATTTTGTTTGTAGCAAAAATATCTACTCAGGATTAAGATCGAGTGCAACAATGCAAATACAATCTAATCAAACGATTTATAAGGTAATCGATCAATTCGACCGACTTGTTCAGAATCAGACTAGATCAGGAATGACGCAGTTTAGATTTTGCTTACTAAGATCCATAATAGATTTTGATTAAGGAAAATATTTGGGAGATATATCCTCGGTACCAACTTTTTTTATTCAAAGTTAAATGAGTTATTTGTTACAATAACGACTTAATTGTGCAACTTATTTGTACAGAATTTTTGTTATTTAATTGAAATATCACAATTATGAATAATTATTCATTTAAGTTGAATAATAAAGTACTACATAAAATAAGTTGTAGAATTAAATCATTATTATTAATAATAACTCATTTAACATGATTACTAGAATTGATATCGATGGCAATATCAATGATGTTATTTGTATATCTGCTCGTTCTGATTAATTCAAATTAACACACTAGAAATGTTATGCAGAAATAATATGCTTTTTTTTTTAGTTCTTCACTCTAAACTTCAAATTATATTAACTAGAAAAATGAGATATTATATATTTCATTTATTTTAATCATTGATTATTATTAAAAAACTCTTAGTTTCAGTTTTTGTCATCCGAAATGAAATAATTATCTAATTATTTGTGCCATTATATAATCATATTATGCTTAATTTGTAATTGTAATATCACAAAAAACTCATATAAATACTTCTAATATGTCTTCTCCAATTGTATAAATTAATCCAAGCTAAATATATTAGATACAATAAGCTAAATATATTAGATACAATATAAATTTAGCACAAAATGAACTATAATGCATTCAGAACACATTTTTAAGATTCCATTCACCTTTTTAATCAATTTGCACTTAATTTCTAGTTGTAATATTTGAAAAACTCACACTTTGTCTTCTACAACTTTATAAATTTATATGAGCTAAATGAATTATATATGATGTAAATTAAGCTTAAAATTCAATTAACATGCATTTAAAATTAAAATAAACACATTAAGTACATTTAAAAATTATAGGTGTCTGGACCGAGTTTTAAACTCGACCCAGTACACCTGGAACCGAGTTTTAAACTCGGTCCCAGCATCATGCTATTATATAGCACACCCAGTACATTTCTTCTTCATCTTCCTTCAGCTAACCATCTTCTTCAACATTTCGCTGAGAGCTAGCAAATTGAGAAGCATTAATTTATTTTTACCATATGATCAAGTAAATAGTATGAATTTCAAACTTTAATTTCCTCCAAATCTCAAATATAAAACTCTCAACAAATACATACATTTTTCTTCACAGTCAAGATCTAGAAGATCCAGTCACATGTGTCTTCGAAAGGTTGATGGAGTTTGATCAGTTTTTCAGGGAGCCTAATGATTGTGTCGAAAGTTGCTAAATATTATTTTTCGAGCTCGTGAAATTCATGAAAAAAATAAAAGACAAGACTATTTAAAGAGACTGTTGTAGATTTAAATAAATAGCTGGAATAAATGGAAGTGTATTTTTATCCTATTATAATTTTAATTCATTATAATTTAATTTCTATGAAAACAATAATAGTTATGGGTAAATATTTAAGATTTTAATATTTTAATAGATAAATATTTAATTTTAAATTTGAAGGGATAAATATTCAAATTAAAATATATTGAGAGGTATATATTCAATTCTGTCTTTTTTTTAGAGAATGCCCCTTTTTCATTTTGAAAACTGGAATTTGGAAATGGGAGCTGATAACCGGCCCCACAGATTTATTCCCAAAGTATATCCCCGCCATGACCGACGCGAATCGGTCCATCGCTGTCAGTCAGCGACATATTCGTGAGTAACACACTTTCTGATTCAATTTATACTAAAATAATAAGTTATTTGACAACAATAATTTTCTTTCATACATTGCAGCACTGTCGCATGATCACAAATTTTGATGATTTGACCAATTAATCCTAAAGTCCACTGCCTTCAAGATATTGATCAACTGGTCCAGAGTCTCCAATAACTATTTATATTTATTTACGGTGCTACTTATGATAAATAAATCAATTATTAGTAGCTTGTATAATTGGTATCAATAGTAATAGTCCAATCATTTTGTATCAAACAAATAATCCTAAGTTTATGGCAAAGAGTCAATATAATATTTAATGATATGTCTTATGACATGTTTTAGTGTCTGCTTTTTCAGTTCGTTGCTATTTATATCAACTATGTTATACGTGTTATTTATATTTTATAAATGAACTATTGACATTAATTTTGTAAACATATTAAGATAACTATCATATGCATACAATAATTCACTTTGATCTTATTTATACAAATTATATGGATTATTTATATTTCACAAATGAGCATATTATAATAACTATCATATACCAATACAATGCTAGTTATACCAATTTCATGGGCTATTTATATTCCACAAATGCACTATTTATATAATTATGTGAATATATTATAATGATCAATGATTTAAGATGTGAATGATCATTGCATACCGTGTATATGAATTTTCATGCAGAGTCTTATATGTAAATTTTATATCTATAATATAATAAATAAAAACATAAAATAGTAAAATAATATGATTGACTAGTGGTTTTGATACTAATATAATAACATATTTGTACAAGTTTGAATCTCAACGAACACATATAATTTTTCTCAATTTTGGATGTATTTTTTTATTTTATGTGTGACATATATCAAATACTTAACATTTTTTTAAATTTACTATGACATATACCATATTTTGGGACACACAAAATCACATACCGGGTGAAAATAATATACTAATATCGTATATTATTTTGAGCATGATCAGACAACCTCATAGCATATGTGGCTATAGTAGCCGTATTTTAAAATAATGATAAGAATTATCACATACCAATCTCTCAATCTGCTCTTTCGTTATGGTGTTATTTATATTAATTATATTGATTATTTATACTAATTCAACTAACTATTGATAATCATTATATAAATATATTTAAATAGCGTTGACTTCTAGGATCAGTGCTTTTAATATTAAATATTGTTGACTAATATTATCAATCTGACTTCATATTTATAGAACGTTATACCTATTTTTTTAAATTACCTTTAACAATTATTTTTAACTAATAACCCGTTGTTAAAGGATTCTTTAGTAATGATTATTAGTTAAAAACCGTTGCTAAAAAATCATTTAACAATGATTTTTAACTAAGAATAATTGCTAAAGAACTCTTTAACAATGGTTATTTGTTAAAAATCACTGTTAAAGGACTCTTTAACAATGATTATTAGCTAAGAATCGTTGTTAAATGTCTTCCAAAAATAATTTTAACAACGCAATTTAATAAGATTGTTTATATTTTTTCTAATACGTCTCTTCAATAATAATTGGAGAACTGTTGTTAATTTTTTTAAAAAATTATTATCAAATCCAAAATCTTTTGTAGTGGTCACAGACATTGACACAAGTGGTATTCATGCTTTCGAGGAATTGCTCAAGACTCTCAAGAAACGTGGCATTCAAGTGAGTAGAACTAGCTAGATCTTTTCATTCAAAGCAGTTTTTTTATATATAATATTCATAATAATTATGGCGTGTTTTACTTTTGTTTGATGCCAGTAAGAAAACACCATTCCCGCTGGCGTCTTTCAGTTTTTTTTTTTAAAACACTAAAAAGTAAAAAAATAATAAATACGCCACTGTCAGTGGCGTCTTTGCAACGCGTCACTGATAGTGGCGTCTTTGCAACGCGTTCTTGCGCGATGGCGTCTTTACTTGTAACGCCATCGCCGATAGCGTGTTTGCAACACGCCACTGTCAATGACGTCTTTGCAACGCGCCACTGCCAGTGGCGCGCTGCCATTCATATCTTTAAAATTTTAATTTCATCACTCTTATTATTAATAATATAATTATTATAAATATTATATATAAAAAAAACTGTATTCAAAGACAACTCACAGATTTAGTACTCTCCTAAACAATTGAAAAATCATAAAAACAAATCAGGATGGAGCTCGAATAGAAAAAATTGGGATAGACCAATATATCAGATTCTGCAATGTTTCTCTTATAAAAACTGAATTTGTTCTTATAATGTCTTATTGTATTTCATATAGAGTCAAAAAGTGTTGAACTAATAATTTCTCTGACATTAAATTTTTGCAGCTTGTTCTTGCTAACCCAGGCCCTGTGGTGATTGACAGACTCAGATTAGCTGATTTTACAGAGCATATATGACATGATAATATATTCTTGACAGTTGGTGAGGCTGTAGAGGCCTGCTTGATACAAAATGGGATTCATGTAGAACCATGAATCTTTGCGTATGTATATGTTTTAGTGAGGCAACATAACATATGTTTCCTCGGAATAAAAAAAGAAAAATAAAAACAAAGAGAAAAGAATGAGGGTGAAAGGATTTGGTTTCTATGTATTATAATTTTCTTTTATGAGCTCTTCTTCAATGAGGACTTGAGCTTCTAAAATAACAAAAGGACAAAACTGTAATTGAAAGTGTTAAACAGTTAGCAGGCTTCGAGCATTCTGTCAAGAGCATTGTAAAGGGATAGGATTTATCACACATTCTCCTGTTCATTCATATCTTTTCTCTCCTTTTTTTTTCATTGCCTTGAAAGAAAAAAATGCAAAAAATGGTAATTGCCACCAGTAACGGAGAAAAATCAGGAATATATTCAATACCATTATCTAATAAGGCATCTGTATTAATACCATCGAAAAATATTCTAATGTGATTTTTTATTTTAAAATATGCTACTAATTTGAAAATTTATGCATCTAATTTAAATATTAAAAATAGAAGCGAAAATTTTGCCAATAGAAAGAAAAAATAATAAATAATATATTTTTGTTTCCAAACATGAAAAATGAAAAAAAAAACTTGAAATAAATTTATCTTTTCTCCAAATTATTGAATAAAATACCATTATTATTATTTTCATCCGCTATGTTCTTCTTCATCTGTAGTACCTCCCCTTTACCTTCCCAAATTCATATGATATAAATGATCAAATAAGAAATTTTTTAATCATATTATATTTTCTTTAAGTATTTATGGTCTGATAGAAATGTCGCTCAGCATAGTAGCGACTTCTGTCTAAAATAACCTCCCACGAACTATTGTCCGCTTTGTCATCAGTAGTCACGTTTTTTTTTTCTAAAAATTCACGCCATATCTTTTTTAATTGTTTTTATGGATACTCTGAACTCTGAAGTTCCGCTCGCACCCTATTATCTCAGTTTCTCTCTCTAAAACCACCCACACCCTTTGTCTCTCTGTAACCACTCACATCGGTCATTCTTCTCTGTCAAGCATCCTTTATTTCAATCCCTATGGGCTTGTGTATGAACGTGGCAAAGTGGATTACTAAAATCTCCACTCGTTCATGGAGGAAGTAGCGATAAGCATCTAGGAGATGGCATCATGCCTGCTTTTGAGAGGACGGGACATATAACAACAAAATTCTCTATGGATGAGGTCACTAGGTAAATTTGTTGAATAATTAAGGCTAATTAGTTCTATGAAATAGTAACTAATTTTGGATAAATTTATCGGATTGATGGTCGTTGAAACTTAATTGAGACAAATCATGAATTGACGAATGCGTTGATTTCGCTATGCAATACTAAGTTGAAGCCCTTTCATTCTCCTTTTTTCAATATTTTAAGATTATTAGGATTTGTCCTTTTTTCTCAGTTAATTATTCGTTATGGTTGGTGCTTTCTTGATCGGACCATAGTCAATTAGTCAATTTACAATTTCGATATCTTTTTTTGAAATATTGGTGGTGGCTGCCAATTGTTAGTTTGCAATCTCGCTCTCTTTCTTTTCGGTTCGTTGACGAGGTGCAGATGATTATCAATACAAATTTATTTAATTTATTCTTAATTGGGATACTCACACACGGTCCAGTGAAAAAGTATTAAGCACACATTATGTTTAATAGAATTACATATAATCTAATTTATTTATTGACACATAAGATAAGAAATTCTGTTTTGGATTAGTATAATTTGAGCAACAATCTTGTTGTCAAAATGCAGCTGTTGAGATAATTGGGTCACCAACAGAGAAAGCCATACTTGGATGGGCTATTGAGGTACAATTGATTTCATATGATTTTTAAAATGTCATTTTCCCATTTAGGTATAAGGGTTCAATAACATTTTAGTCTCCTGATATGCACATTTCTTGTGAAATTAAACAAAGCCTTATCCCCATAGAAATCTGGTTGAGGCAGGAAAGTTTCCAAAGAGCATATTTTCACAAACTTTTTCTGAGTGGGCATGGATTTGTGATGAGGTCAGTGCAAAATCTCCTGAAGGCGTGTTAGATGTGTGCGCTACGGGATTGCACTTCCGAGGTGGATTGTTGAAAAGAGAAAGCAGGTAGATATCCTTTTTTAACCCAAGTCAGCATTGAGCTTGTGAACAACATGCAACACTAGCTGACATGGGACATTCAGAATGAGGTCTTCAGGATAAGCATAGAGGAACAGTTTGGGCATTTACGGAGCCTTTTCAATTAGTTTTTAAACTCGCGCATCTGTTCAAGAAGGTCTCACACTGCTCAACTAGAAATGGATTCTACTAAGTCCCCAATATGCCAGAATGCCCGCCAACATCGGAAGGTGTGAGTGCTGTATGTTTGAGTTTAGTAGCTGCCCAGCATTTTTTAGAACTGTCTAAATTTTCTTTATATAAGTTTAGACGCTCTCTGAGTTATAGCAAAAAAAAACTTTTATAAGAATGCCCATTGCTTATGATGGCATAGAGTTTTGAGTTTGATAATCGGCACTATATAAAAGCTGATTTTAATATTTTACATCTTAACCATTGCAGTTAAAAATGAGATTTATAAGATTAGATCAAAATCTGAGATTGTTCAGAGGGCCTTACAACACAGAAGAGAAGCGCGGTGGTGTGGCTGTTCATGTGGTAAGCACCTGATGCTTTGTTATTTGTTGTCCCAATAACAGAAAATGTTCAGGTCAGGTTTTCTATTAGCATGGGATCTGTATATACAGGTTTTTATCTATTCCTCTCTGGCAGATGTTCATTTTCAATTGAGCTTTATGTAGAAAAAACTGAAAATAATGCTAATTATAATGATTAACTGTTACCAAACTCATACCTATGAATCTTATAAGTTTCTGCAGAGACCAATTTGGTGGTGCACCATTTGCATTGTATATACATTCTGCCCTGTTTAAGTCAAGGCATGTTGGTTAGGTTCCCTGTCTGACATCAGGTATGGTGCGACACCCTGCACCTGTTTGTTGTAAGCATTTCTTCCTATCAAATTTGAAATAAGTTGACTCAGTCAACATACCTGATGTTGAACTTCTGATCAGCCTTTATATTTTGAATTGATTTAAAAGCATGCATATTTGTTATGACTCTTTTATATGGTGTTCAAAGTATTCAATCATTAGACTGGTAAAAGATATTGAATTGATAATATTGTTAGTACACTCTTTAAAGTGGCAAAAAATATAACAATATAATCGCTACTATACTTTTTATAGTTACATGATTATTCTTGCATATATAGTGCTACTTATACTTCAGTAGTAACGGCATTTGCTGATACAACTAAGAAATTCTTACCAGTTTTAGGACTAGTAGCGACAATAAGTGTTTCTATGTTAACTCCTGTAGCGATTATAGTCCGTTACTATATTATTTTGGTACAAATATAAAGTGGCGAGAATTAAGGTACAAAACGACCGCTACTATAATATCGTAGTGGCTGTTATAGCCGATTAAAAGTCTTTTTTCTAGTAGTCTTATTATTTGAGCCTAATGTGACACGATGTGTCATAAAATAAAAAAAATTATCTTTTAGCATTTAACTTTAACTTGTAATCCTTACTCCTTATAAAAGGAACTTGGAAGATATAATCTCAAAGTGTTATCTGTCATTGAAAATGAATACTGACTGTTGGATTAAAATCTGAAAATCTAAATGAATCCAGTCTGTCCATTTTGATTCAGAAAATTTCTTCTCCCAAAGACTTTATTCTTTTCTAAAGTGAATAATGAATAATTCAAAATAATGCTTGTTGTCTTTTTATGTCTAGAAAGCAACAAATATTTTTTTACTATACTAATTGCCTTTGTCTTGGGACTAACATCCCAACTAGAAATTATTATTGTGCTGTCTTTTGCTCTTCCCGATAGGCACTTAACTAGTACTATGTAATATGTTATATGTAGGTTATTATTCTCTCCTTATCAAGAGAAATATTATAAATTTGGCAACATATATAGTTTTATTATTTAATATATCAAATTTTATATGAACAAATTATAGAGCACCATAAATAAAACTTTTGAGAATGGTAGGGTATATTTTGAGCATTTGAGCATGATAAGGTGTATTTTGAGATATGTGCACTATATACCTAAATGTTAACGTATCTAATATAATTTAATCACCTTATTTTTTTTTTTTGAAAATCTGCGCCAAATCTCCTGCTTTATTCATCAAATATCCTGACTTATATTATTATCATGCATGTATCCTATGATAATTATAAAATATAAACAACAACATTTCGATATGTCATCTATAATTTTATCATCTTGTTGATTTGAACCATCAACATCATCATAATGAAAAACTAATATATCAGAGGAAAAAAAATCATCAACTTTTTCTACAAGGAGATTACCTGAAAGGAATAATTGATTACATATTTAATATAAATAATCCTTCAAAATAAAATTACAATAATGATTTTTTGTTCACCAATTACGTTACTTCATTATAAAAAAAGTTTTATTCTTTTATTTTTTGATAAAGAATAAACTTTGTTAGGAGATTTTAGAATTAAAAAAATTACACATATAATATAGGATTGTCCTAATATTTTTAAAAATAAATTATTTTATTTTTATATTCTGCAATAATAATATAATTGAAGACCTTTCGTGAAAATTCAGGGGTCAAATAAAAATTATAAATAATATAATTATTAAAATAGAAAAATGAAAATGTTGACTCAATTCTTTAGTAGAAGCAATATTTTGGTTTTTTTAACTTATTGGTGCAAAAATAACATAAATAGATCTGATATATTAAAATTATTGTCATAATGTATATGCAAGTGGTTCTGCTCATAGAATAAGTTATCAAGTATTTTGTCACTAATTCTAGATATCGACCTATATATAACACTTCATCTATATGCTACTTTATATATTATTGATAAAAAAAACATGTATATAAAGATACAACTAGTTTTTTAATAATTAAAAGCAAAAAAATCAAACAAAATAACAATAAATGAAGATGAAAACCTAAAAATAATAATATTTATGCTTGTTTCAAAAAAAAAATATATATATAAAACAATATGTATGCAGTAGTATTATACTACATAAGAACATATGCGTTATTCTAATATATCTGAATGGAGTAATATTTTGAAGAGAAAATAGAATAATAGTCCATTATAATTTTATAACCGCTTGATCTATATATACAATAACATGCTACTGAAAATCTATGTATTCATTATCTTTTCAAATCTGATTGGTTGAGATTTAATTATGTCATAATTATGGCAACTAATGAGCATGGTCAGCGCTAGGGCCGTCAATGGATCAGATTTAAATTGGATTATGAATGATCCAAATGTGAATTCATTAAAAATTTATAAGATCCATATGCGGATCCGTATCCAATAAAATTTTGAGAATTCAAATGTGAATCCATATTTACTATTATAATGGATTTCGGATCGGTTCTGATCATATTTCGGATCTTATATTATAATAATATTAAAAATAACATAATTAATATATGCCATGAAAAATTATCACATTATCTTAAAATTATTTCAAACATAACAACAATCATAATTCACATTTGCTATTATAGCAATCTTAAATTATTTGTTCCAATCATAAACGTAGCAACAATCATAACTATTTGTTTTAACTTTCAAAATATACAATAAACATCAAATAACATAATAAAATATACCTAATTAATACAATAACTACTATTCAACTTTATGAATCAACACAGAGTAAAACATAATATTGCTCTTCAATTTAAACTAAATTGAATATGTCTATTTTATTAATTGACATATGATATAATTTTATTTATTTATCGAATTCATAGCGGATTCGAATTCGAATCTTATAAGATCCAAATGCGGATCTATTATATTAGATGGATCATTATCTAGAATCCATATGCGGATCCAATAAACTAATGAATATATTTTAAGGATTCATATGCGGATCCATTTGTGAGGATTCGGATTGAATTTTTAAATTATAAATATCCATTGACAGCCCTAGACAGCGCCTCGTAAGATAACAAAATTTGTTGCTAAAAAAAGAAATTATGAAATGGAGAAGTGACTCTTAACTTCTTGTAATGAGCACAATTAACCTTTTTTTCAAATTGCAATGACCGGCTGTTACTCTCTTAGAAACCGGTTGTTCCCTCTAGTGATCGGCTCCAGTTTAATTTACACCATCTGAATAGGTCAAACTTTTAATGTATTTTTTCTCTCCTTCAATATTCATGGTACAAATCTCTTTTCTTTTCTTATTGTTAATTAACAGAAAAATCAACCAGTCAAGTCAAAATGATTTAAAGGATCTGTAAGTTATAAAATTGCAATATAATAATGTCTTTTCACTGAAAAAATTTCCCCTTGTTTGATGGAGCCTAATTTAAGGAATTATGAAGAAAAAATTACTGAGCAGCTATATAACTCAACAACCGTTGCCAGTTCTCTACCTTCGCTCAAAAAAAAAAAGAAGAAAAACGCAGCCAGTTATATATTATTATTTTTTTCCCTTAAGGCCAATGGGTGATTACCAACTACGAGGAACCATTAACACATTTAAGAATGTAACAAATGAAAGAAATCTAACTTTTTTACATTAATTCATTTCTCAAAACATTATTGTGCAAATGACTTTCTGATTTATACAACTTCCTGGGGCAAAGTGATACATGTATGCTTCTCACTGATAAAGGAAGGACAATTCCAAAAGTTCTCTTGAGTCTCAGTGGAGAGTTAAGATGGCATATATATGAAGCCGGACTAAGATACAAAATATAAGAAGTCCAATAATTAAGCTTAAGCCCACTATAGGCCCACTAAAGACCTCTAGCTAACGCATTGCACATTTGCACTTATTAGGGCCGTAAACGGAATAAATTCGAAATGGATAGTAGTGAAATCGTATTTGTATCTGTTTCTTATTTGATGGATATAAATATTAAACGGATATTAAAGTTTAAAAACAAATCCGTCTTAAACGAATAAGGATACAAAATGAATATTCAACGGATATGACTTTTGTAATGAATATGAAATAAAAACAAATATATATTTATTATAGCTATGTCTATATACTAAAAATAAATATTTATATTAAAAATAAATCTATGTAATGCATATATTTGTTAATATTTATAATAATAATATTGTATACAAATAAAATTTTGTCAAATAGTACTATTTTATAAATATATTTTTTATAATATATATTTTTATTTCGGATATGGATAATAAAATATGAATTCAAATCTAAATCATTTCTTACAGATACGAATATGAATAATTAATATTCAAATATAGATGATATATTATAGATAATTTTTGGATATGGAGCCTATCGGAACTGATATTTGATGATATATTATGGATAATTTTTGGATACGGAACCGAACGGAGTGGATAATATCCAGTTTACAACCCTAGCATTTATATATTATGACGTACCGGAATGGAAAACAACTACAAAATGAATATTTGGATGATAACAGAGAGTCTTTATATATATTGGATCTGAAAGAGAGAAAATATATTTAGGAGCTTTTTCCCACTTCAATACTAAATATAGTATTTGTAACCTTCATGATACAATTAAATTGCAGCAGAAAACATATACATTATAATTTTAAATCACAGAATGAGTGTCGAAAACATGGAAATTTTTCTTTAGCGATCATTAGTCCAGTTAATCGCGTCCCCGCATGCAAATGTGAACTCCTGATGTAAATAACAAATTTTATCAATGTCTTAAAATTCGAAACACACCATATATAGTCGCAAATTTGTACATTTGTAATCCCTCTAATTATGCAATTAAAGAAAGCATTGAGACAGCAACTCCAGCTGCAATGGTGAAGACATTAATGGGAAGTGCCACAGCTAGAGATTTCGGTGGAAGTGGAGGAGATGATATATCAGCTGGTCCCTGGGAAACAAATGGTACTGGAGCTGAAATAAGAAAAAATAAAGATTTCTTTTAAGAAAAGCACAGTTCGTCCTTCATTGTGGGAAAAAAAATGTAACTGATTTATCAATTGTCAAGCTTCTGAACAGGAAAAAAACAAAAACAAAACATTTTTCTGACGAATTAGGAAAAAAAAACTGTAGTATGATTAGGTTAACAGAATTTACTTTCCTTTCATTCATTCAATTAAGTATGATAAAAACAGCAGATCTGTTTGGTTTTGTAAATGCATGTACTTTGCAAAGAAAAAATAATATATATTCAAGCCTCCCAATGCAGAACTACTGCACACATTTTTTGAATTTCATTTAAGGACATATATATGTCGTAGTGTACCTTTTAACATATTTTAATTTTTTTTTGATAAAGAAACAGTGCATATGAACAGACAGTTAGAGTGGCATACCAGTTGCAACTGTAGAAGAACCAAGAAGGGCTGCAACAGAATTGAAATTCAAAAAATATATATATTACTAAAATTGAAACCACCTCTTAATTAAAAATATGAAATTACAATTGCAAAGGCTAAAAAAAGTTATTTTCAATCATAATCAAAGAGAACTGACCTTTGCACTCGCTTGAAGTAGGTAAGGTGAAGGAGCAAGTATAAGGCAAAGACATAATCCGAGATGTATTGACTGGGAAGCCCAAATCTTTCTGATCGCTCGTTAACAAAGCACACAAACAGCTGACATCTTCCTGGGCTATTGATCTCAAATCACCACAACAGCTTCCCTCTGGTTTTGCAGAGCTGCTCCCTGCTTGAAGATAGTCCAAGCATTCCAATAAACCTGTTGCATATTGGGAACAATCTTGGGTTGGTCCCTCTGCTGGTGCCAGATCTGATGCCGTTGACGGTGCTTTTACCAGAGCTGGCGTTGACTCTACCGGTACAGGTGGTTTGCCACTACCAGTGATGGGGCTGGTGCCTGTGCATGTTTCCGTTTGTGATGACCAGCACCGAGAACACTACCAGAGAGGGAGAGGAGTAAAAGAGAGAGGAAGTAGAAGACCAGGAGAGAAGGTTTTGTTACAGGGTAAGAAGACGCCATGGCAGAGTACATCTCTGTTTTATGATGGAACTAAGATGGAATGCCTATTGATGCTGTGTTGAAAGTAGGATGAAATTCCTCCTGATGCTAATCCCTTTTATACTGTTGATATTTGATCCGTATGAACAAAATTGGTTTTTGTTTTTTTGCCTTTTTGTTGGAGAGAGGACTGCAGTTGTTTAGGATAGAATTTGGCCTGATACCAGAATAGTTACCTCCGTTATTCCTTAATAGCATTTTTGAAGATTTCGAACTGTATAAGTTATAGCCCTCTAATGATTTTATCTAGAGACAGTTACTCAGTTGTTTCTTTTACTGAACAGTTAGCTTTTTCTTTTTTACTATTAGCAGCATACCCGCATCATAGAGCGAGACAATCATGACATGACAATCATGCTGATAATATATATTTGGACTCGCTATATGACTCACATATAAAATTTGGCTCCTTGCATACACTAAAATATATTTTACATAAAATCATAGTAGAACGATATCTGCACTAATGTTGAAAACTATTCAATATTTGCAAAAAGTGTGGTTGTTACCGTTACAGGAAAGGTATATAAACCATTATACAGGTAGAAAGCAGGGTAATTGAGTTGTCTCGCTCATGCGATCAGTAAAATGAGCTGATGTCCATCGCCCAAAAATTTTTCAATACAGTATAACTTTTTCCACTGAATAATAATAATTTTTATACATTTAAAAATGAACCCTGCATAATTTATTTTTTTATGAAAAGAAGGTCGACCCTGTGCTTGTTGAAATCCTGACTGAAATTATTCATGACAATAGTTTGCAACTTTTAAAACAAATTTAGAGGAAAATGTACATCAAAAATAAAAATCAACCGATAAGATGATAGACATGATCTTAGATAGCAGTATAGCATTGAGGTTCGCTAAATATAAACAATCTATAAGGTTACAGTTGTTATCATTTATGGGAAATCAATCGTAGATTTTTTTTTAGATGTTTAGTGCAGGCACTGGTGATTTTCTCTCTGTTAAATGGGATAGGTTAGTTATTCAATAAAAACCCAGCAAGTGCACAGACAATGTTGCAATTTTAACTGGAAAAAAAGGCAAGCGAGGGACTATACCATGAAAATCTTATAAACAAAGAGGAAAATTTTCCAGGGCAATGTCAATTTCAAAATCGCAGGTGAAAAGTAAATAGAAAAGAAAAACCAGGTAAATAACTAAGCATAAAATCTATTTCAATGATATAAGGTGGCCAATTTGTCGATTTTACGGCATTATCGTTGAATAATTTTGATCGGCAACAATTGCTTTCCCATAAATATTCAGACAATGTTATTATCTAAACAGACAACTTAAAAGGAGCAAATTTCTGAACACATTGCTTTGCCTGAAGCCGATGAATACAAGGATCATCTTTGTCATATAGAAGATTCTGAATCCACATATATAGAACGTACGCAAGAACTGAGGGACAATCTAACAAAGAAAACATAATTTTCTTGTATTTCCATGACTAAAGAAAAACTGTTAATTGGAATATTTTCTGCCCAGCAGTACATTATAACTATATGACAAGTAATAGTCATGGAATATTATCAGAGAGAACAGTCTTGTCAATATATACATTTGTTGATGATGATAATTTGTTTCCCACTTCAACATAACATTTACTCTTCATGATATTCATTGCATTTCTTAATCCATATTTGATTTAATTGTAGCACAACAACATAGACCTTATAAATCTCAAAATGAGTCTCGAACAAGAAAATAATTCTTGTAGCAATCTTTTGTCATGTTTAATACTCCAATTGCAATGTGAATTCTTGATATACAAGAAAATTTTATCAATTCCATTCACACTTTAAAGCTCACAATAATTCCAAATTGACATTATACACTGATCCTTCTACTTATGCAATTAAAGAAAGCGTCAAGAGAGAAATTCCAGCTGCGACAGTGAAAATGGCAACAGGAAGTGCTGCGGCGAGAGATTCCGGTGGAAGTGGAGGAGATGAAATATCAGTTGACCCATGGGAACCAGATGGTACTGGAGCTGAAATAAGAGAAATAGTAATTGTCGAGAACGATACATTATGCTTGCCATTGAGAAAAACAATGTCAACTGCGAGCTTCTCAATAGAAAATAACAAAAACAGATCCTTGTTTTGATACTTTGTATAAAGAAGTTTAGTGCTCAAGCACACAAATAGAAATTAATGGTACTTTTTGTAAATTAAATGAAAAATAACAAAATTTTCTTTATCTGGATTAAATTTCATTTCAGTCTGGTAAAATGAATTAAACAACAGGATTATCGATAAGGTTTGGCAGATAGATGAGCTTTGCAAATTAGAGAAAAGGGAATATATATATATATATATATATATATATATATATATATAGTGGTATATATATATATATATAGTGGCATACCAGTTGCAACGGCAGAAGGACCAAGAAGGGCTGCAAGAAAATTGAAATTTAAACAAAAATAGGTTATTATTAAAAAGCTGAAATTACAACAGAAAAGACTAAAAAAGGTGCTTTGAAAAAAAAAATAAAAAGAATTTACCTTTGCACTCGCTTGAAGTAGGTAAGGTGAAGGAGCAAGTATAAGGCAAAGACATAATCCGAGATGTATTGACTGGGAAGCCCAAATCTTTCTGATCGCTCGTTAACAAAGCACACAAACAGCTGACATCTTCCTGGGCTATTGATCTCAAATCACCACAACAGCTTCCTTCTGGTTTTGCAGAGCTGCTCCCTGCTTGAAGATAGTCCAAGCATTCCAATAAACCTGTTGCATATTGGGAACAATCTTGGGTTGGTCCCTCTGCTGGTGCCAGATCTGATGCCGGTGATGGTGCTTCTACCAGTGCTGGTGTTGACTCTACCGGTGCAGGTGGCGTTGCCACTACTAGTGTTGGGGATGGTGCCTGTGCGTGTTTCCTTTTATGATGACCGGCACCAAGAACAGTGTTGGAGAGAGACAGAGTAAGAGAGAGAAGAAGGAGAAGAGCAGGAGAGAAGGTTTTGTTGCACGGTAAGAAGACGCCATGGAAGAGTACTCTGTTTTCTGATGGATGTTGGAATTCCTCTTGATGTTGTACTGAAACTGAGATGATTTTCCTCCTGATGTTAATCCTTTTTATAGTGTTGATATTTATTCCTGGTTGAAGAATTGGTGTTTGTTTTTCTTGCTTTTTGTTGGAGAGAGAACTGCAGTTGTTTGGGGGTATAATTTGGCCATTGATAATAGAATAGTTACTTCTGTTATTCCACAACGGCATCGTTGAATTTTTCAAAACATAGATGGTTTATCCTTTAATGGTTCTATCTAAATGTATTATGCTGTTTTTTTATTTACCATAAAAAGGTAATTTCAAGTTTTTCTAAAGATTTCGGTTTATGTTAGAAACAGACTATGGTACGAAGGTTATTATCGGAAATACTTGGATAAATTCGGGTACTTGACGCTGGTACGTATGGCAATATGTTTCAGAGTTCAGATTGGGTGCTGAAATAATGTTTCGAATTATGAAATTTTCCAAGGTTTATTTATTGTAAAATTTGCATGTTAATTGTGAGCTATGTGATCTGTCGTTAAGCTAAAGAAGTTTGCCAGATGGAACAAGTCTCAGGCTTTGCAATATGCAGGTATTGTACGCAGTGAAATGAACCAAACTTAGATGCTATCGATATAATAGTTTTCTGAGAAGAGCTATTAGTTTGAAGTTGGAACGCAAAGACAATACGACCCATTTAGAAAGAGTGTATAAATTAGAAAATGTAAAAAAGTCATGGTCCACGTACTGAGGGCGCGTATCAATTTAAAATTATGAAAACATATTCCGACCTGCCGGATTCGAACCAGCGACCTAAGGATATCTGCGACACACTACAGTCCTCCGCTCTACCAACTGAGCTAAGGTCGGCTTGTTGGTAAGTGATTAATACTTGTTTTAATATATTAACTAAGGGCACAACATCCGGATGGTCCCAAGTCCCTTATCTATATTTACTGGACTCGTTCATGATCAATGTTAAGACAGTCAAAACCTACTTGTAAATCAAATTTGGGATTCTCATTCCTTGACCAAATTTAAATTAAAACAATGTGAAATTAACTACAAATGAAAATATATCCTATATGAAACTCGTTCTTTAAACTTATATTTGCATGATTGTAACTTTGCATTACATATCTTTCACACAGTTTTGCAAAATCCCTGAATTACCCTTTTGGTGGCATGCTTTGTCAGTTTTCAGCAAAGTAGCGACAACTTTTTCACATTCTTCTTGTGATCTTTAATTATTTTTAAAAAATATATAAAAAATTTCCACATAACATACGGGTTATTTTCTAGTAATAAAATGTAATCTAAAAGTTCCAACCACGCAAATTAAATTGATTTACGTTTTCTCAACCAGCCTTCCACCAACAACGGGAGAAGTCAACAAAGCATAGTGTTTGCCTTAAAAATTATTTTGGAAGTTGATAGATACCTTATTGATGGTAACAAAAGGAAACAAATAAACTAGAACAAAAAAATATATGATAATATTTTTTATCACCTCCAGCCAAAATTATATTCATTAGCCATATGCGAAGTAAAGAAATTGAAAAGCACGGTGGATCAATAAAAGGCCCTTGAAGAATTTTCTTTTAAGCTTAGAAGAATTTTCCTGTATAATTTCCCCAAAAAAAATGGAGAAATAAGAGATTAAGAGATGACTGAGCTACCTATTAATTGCCCTTGTTTTTGTCAGTGCCTCGGTGTATGGTCTTCAAAAATTCATTTTCAAGATTGTCAAAATAACCCCCGTTGTCAAGGAATCCTCCCCTTTATATAAAATTACATTACGTACATTGTAATTTTCTCCAAGTAATATCCCATGTGTTGCCATACAAAAATTACTTTGAGATTAGCAATGATGTATTGGTGTTCTTACAATTAATTTAAACAACAATCAATAGTATGTAGGAGATCCGAGTCAATATTATGATAATAATGTTGAAAATTTTCGCACCTAATTTTTCGAATTTCAATCCTTGATCAGTCCAATCAGCACAAACTACACAACAACAACAACAACAACAACAACAAAAATCTTTAATCTCAAATTTGTTGAGTAGATTAGAAATGAGCCCAATCCGAAAGTATACACCACAGTAAGCCGACGTAAAGTTTAGAAAGGCCTATAAAACAAATCGTCACATTTCAATTTCAATTTGTTGGGCTGATGGAATTAATGAGTTAAATTTCAGGTCCAATCGCAGCCCGTAAAATGGCTTCTGGCTTAAACTTATTAACCTTTGTGGGTAGTGGGTACAACCAGGATCTTCGTATCAGCACCCCAAAGTATTGAATGAATGCCATAAAAGACCAAACCTCCAAACAGAAAGAGCAGCACAGTCGTATCCTTCCAGTTACTACTTACTGCTCTACCTCTCTCTCTCTCTCTCTCTCTCGCACACACCATCACAAGCATTATCCATGGCGTCGGTGTCAAAACCCACAGCACCGCCATCTCTCCTTTTCTTTGCGCTCCTCACTCTGCTTTTCCTCTCTCACACCAGTGGCACACTTGCCAAGAGCCACAGTAAGAAGGTCCATGCACCGGCACCGGCACCGGCACCTACAGTACAAGACTGTAGTGCATACCTTGCTGATATGGCCGATTGCATCGACTTTGTTCAACTAGGCAGCAACTCCACAAAGCCAACGGCAACCTGTTGTGTGGGTCTGAAGAAGGTTGTGAAAGAAAACGAGAGGTGCTTGTGTGATGCACTTGGCAATAGTGAAGAATATGGGATCAAATTGAATATGACCAGGGCTGTGGCTATGCCTTCTGCTTGTGGAGTAACTACACCTAGTGCCAGCAATTGCAAGAGTATGTTTTTATTTTTAGTTTTAATTCTTTCAATGGGGTAATTAATTAGTATTTTCTTTTTTTTTTGATATCCAATTTTTGTTTCAGCTTTAACAGTTCTCTCGTTTTGATCAAAAATATTTTGCTTCCTTGCAGTTTCTAGTGCTCCTGCTGGTGCCCCAGGTATGTTCAACTTTTTTCGTAGCATGTACAATAAATCAATAATATTATATGATTACATCAGAAAGACATATTTTACAGTACGCTGTTCGCACTTTTCTACTATAGAAATTAAATATGCAAAATTTCATTTCCCCCCGAAATAAAAATATCATCATCTACATAAATTGCTTTTAGTTCTGCATGCAGGAGAAGTGCTGAGAAATAAAATAATCTCTTTCTTTATTTGAAAATACAATATAAAGAACATCTAATTAACAGTTAATCATCTTTTTGTTATTTAAGCATCATCAATATTTGCAACAATGCATATAATTTCATTTAATTTCCACTAAATGATAAGCAATTCCTAATTAAATATTAAGTCCTGGGTATAGTTAAAAACCCTAGCCCCTAATTAATTAAATATTAAATCTTGGTTATAGTAATAAACCCTAAACCCCGATAATGTGTGGGTGGGTGGGGGGTCTATTGCATCGGAATTCATCATCTTTCCCACATCCCAAACTTTTAACGGGAAAATTAAAAAGTAATTTGGTGGAAGATCATAAATGCCTTTTAAATAAAAATACGAAATTTAGTCTCGGACTCTTGAGACTGGTGCACCGGTCAATAGAAGGCATTAATTGACGCACTAAATAAAAAATAAAAGAATAAAAGGAAACAAGGCATTGATTGAAGTGCCCACTAATGGTAGTTTCCAGGCAAGGTAAAGGTAAGTCAAAACATGCATTTTTTTTATAATAATTATTTAAATAATCATAATTTTAATAATATGAGTGATAAAATCGAAATTTTAAAAATATGAATGGTAGCGCGTCGTCGTGTCGTTGTGTAAAGTGTTGTTGTGTAAATACGTCAATTTCACTGGCGCATTTGTGCAAATATGTCACTTGGAGTGACGTATTTCAGTTATTTTTTTTTAAAAAAAAATTAGAGTTGCTACTTAGTTATGACATCTGGGGAAAATGTCAGTGTCACTCGTGTCTTTCAATTTTTTTTCTTTCTTTTTTTTTTAAAAAAATGTCACTGGTACGCTGCCATTTGTATTCTTAAAATTTTAGTTTTATCACTTTAATTATTAAAATTAGAAGAATAATTATAATAAAAAACTGCAAAACATGATCATGTGCTTGCAGTTAGATGGGTTAAAAATTATTGGTTTTTTTTGACGAATTGTTAATGCTATTATTTTATTTGTTTGTTTGATTTATATCGTGTGTTAAATAGATGGATATGAGTTTTTTTGTTTAATTTAATTGATATGGACCGGGTATGGATAATTTTCGTTAAGTAAATAAGTATGAATATGAATAAAACCGTAAAGTTATTTCAGAATTGTCACATTATAGAATAAATTATTAAAAAAATAATTTTATATTATTTGAAATATAATTATATTATCTAATAATTATATTCTTTTTTCAATATAAAATTAATTGTTTTGAGTCTTATAAATTAAGTTTCTCATTTTTTTTCAATATAAAAAGTTAAAACTATTTAATTATAATTTATATTTTGATTTTATATTAGTAAAATGGAGGTTCATTTATATGAAAGGAATAAGTTTGGATGTTTTCCATGAATGATGATAAAATTAATTAATATGTTAGTATTATTTGTTAGCCTTCATTACTGTTTGGTTATATATTTATTTTAACGGATAAAGGAAAGATATGAGTAAAACTAGTTTTAAGGGTGAGATATAAATATATTTAATTTTAATGGACAAAAATAAAATTAAATATGATTAAGAGTAATTTTAATACATAAGATATGATAATAAAAATATTTTCTACCTGACCCATACAATATCCATAGACACCCATATTTCTATGTTGTGTTTATATAAAAAGATTAAAAAAAAACTTCTAGTTTTTAAATGATAGGACGATTTATTGAGGTGCCGCGTTCGTTTTCAATAAGATGGATAGTAAAATGTTTTCCCAGAATACGATTTGGTTTAAAAAAGTAAAAAGCTGTTGATATGATATCACCCAATTCATGAACTATTTAATTTCATGTTTAATTTAGAAAAACTAGATCGTCAGCATTGAGATTAGATCTTTCTAGTTTATTTTCAATAAAGTATATATATAACTACATTGATCTACCGTACACAAAATGTTGTATATATTTGAATAGCAAATCATAATAATCAGATATATATTTGAATACCAAATATATAAGCAAAAGCACATGTACAACTGATTACTATCAAATCTGAGAACTATGTTTTTATGGACACAAAATGAAATTTGAGAGCTAGATTCTTGTTTTTCTCTCAATTTTTTTTTTGAGACTGTATTTCGTAAAAAACCGGAATAACAGACAATTTTGTTTTTTTTTTCATTTGTTATATTTTTCTTATTTCAGCTGCGGCGCCATCATCAGGCTCTACAGGAGTAGTAGCTGTTCCATCTCCACCTCCAGGGAACTCTCTTGCCATGGCGCTTCCCCTCTCTGCCTCTACTGTATTGGCAGGACTTTCCATGTCTATGTGTCTTCTAATTGGATAGTAAGAGTGATAAAGATGTTCGAAAATTTAGACTGTTGCATGCTTTAGATGCTGTAGAAATTGAAGAAATTTTATTGCATTAATTTGGTCTCTGCAGTATTGTCGGAGAGTTGGTTGATATGAATGTTCCCATAATTCCATCTTATCTGCTTTGCACTTTGCATGTGTTAAATTGCGCATTATTTTTTCTTCTTAGTTCCTTTGCTCGGTCTTTTTCATATTTCATTTATTGAATTGAATTACTAGATGTAAAACTTCAATCTGCTTCAACTTCAGCGTTATCTATTTTTCTTTTCAAATAGGAGGGGATCATTATTTGACAATTATAATAATGAACTTAAATTTGAAAAATAGAAAAATGTTTTGGATACTTTGAGATTGTAGATTGGTTAGTTTTGAATTTCATGTAATATATGTGTTTATTTGTTCATTGAAGATCATAAGAGGTATACAATTTATAACTGTTTAAATTTAAAGATCTTAGATGAATCGATTATACAATGCTTAAATAATTTAAGAGGTATCAAAACTTAATCAGATCTGATAGGTCAATTAGATTCAATCCGGATTCAATTCAACTCAATTTGAAATGTTTTGAGATTAAAAGGGTAGAGTTTGGTTAAGATTTTTTGATTTGTCATAAGTAAGATCAGATATGAGTCGTCTTGACTCAACCTGTTTAATTATTATTTTTTGGATTTTTTATGATTTTAATATTAATTAAAGCTTATATATTACTAATTAATTATCTAAATTAACATTAAATTACTTAAATATATATAATTAATTAATACTTAATTATTTTATTCATATCGGGTTGATTGACTCGTGACCCGTTCGGGTTGGATATGGTCAAATGAATTATGTCCTATTTTTAAATGAATTGGGTCAAGAAAAATAAGAAAATAATGATTATCTAACCCAACACATGATATCCCTATTAAAATTATATCAAATTTGAAATACAATGAATTTCTAAGTTTATATAAATAGAGTAAAGTTGTTGTGAGTTTAAGCTCATAGAATTCCTCAGTGAATTTAACTCAAAAAATATATCAAATTATCTCAAAATTTAAATTAAGTAGCTCAATATATTCATTCTATCACAATCTTATGTGGTTAAATATTTTCATATTTTAAACTTTAAATTTTTTAAGATAACTCTAAAATACTAATAAAATAATCATTTTTTTTATATAAAACTTGATCACTTTTTAAAAAATCCAAAAAAATGTTTTTCTATGCAATAAGATTTTTATATTAAAAACTTAATTGAGCAATAAAATAAATTTTAATGATGATTTATGTTATACTTAATTATTTCTTTGATTTTTATTGTTTTGCGAAACTTAATTCAATTTAACAAGTTTTTTTAAGATTTTTGTGTAGGATCTTATGAATTCTTCAAGGAATTCAAGTGCAGAGGTGATCAAAATTGTTGAAAGAACTTCAATGAAGATATAGGATCATATTCATATAAATGTATAATTCAAAATTTTGTGTTTCTTCATATATTTTCAAACAAAATACTCTCTACTGCAGTAAATTATTATAACGGTTATCCAACCGCTTATAACGTTTTATAATACTACACTCAAAATCTTCTTAAGTTTTCTGAAAGTAGAGAGATTACAAAGTTAAAAGAGCATATTATTATATAATTCTAAATATGAAACGTTAATACTTCATAACGTTCAACGATTCACTGAATCATTATAATATTTTCAAAGTATAGTAGACCTTATCAGTGTCTAATCAAACTAGTCAAATCATTATTAACGTTTTATAAAATGTTCAATGGTTCATGTTATCGTTATAATGGTTCATCCTATACATTTCTGAGTCATTATAATGTTATAAATTTTTTTGATAAGAAGTATTCTTGGGACTCAAAATTTAAGATCAAGAAACATTATAACGATTCTTGAACCGTTATAACGACTTTTTGCACAAGAGTAATAACTTCTCTCTGTTAAGAGCGCTATTTAAGGTGTCATTTAAGTATTACCCAAACTGATCAAACTTTCATAATTCTAAGCAATCTAAGCACTCAATCTAAAACTCTCAAAGAGCCCTTACATTTTTTCCTTACAAACACAAAAAACTAAATCTTGAATTAGTCAAATTTATTAGATTTCTTTTAATCTTCTGAGCATTGTTTAGCTCCTATCTTTGAGCTTTGACTCAATTTTTTTGTAGCTTCTAACTGAATTTTTCCGAGTCTTGAGTGCTCATTGTTGTAGTTATTTTGTTAGATTATTTTTAGTCTTCTTGCATTTATTTTTGTGAAGAAAATAAACTTTCTAATTGTAAAATATTTTTGAGTAATAAATCGGTGTCTCATTAGTGGGACGAGATCCGAGGACGTAGATTTCTATAATCGAACCCCATTAATATATCTTGTCTTCTCTAAATTTCTATACTTTCATATTTTTGCACTTCACATTCTATATTTTCTACAAATTGCATTTCTTGTTGAATGTTGTGGTATATTATTTTACATCAATTGCTCTTTTTGACAATTGATATTTGATTGAATTTTCATAGTATATTTTCATTACATAGCAAAGAATTTAATATGCAAGCATTGTTAAAGGAGTTTCATAGAGTGCAAAGCCTTGCAGTTGAGAGGGAATCTGCATATGCTTCTTTCATCTCTTCTTCTCTACTCCCCTCTAGGTCTCTTCTTTAACTTGTTGGATTAAATTACAAAAATATTTCTCTAAAGCATCACCCATTATCAAGATTTGAATTTTTTTTATAGTTCTTCTGCTTATCCTGAATATTATATACCATACCATGTTAGTACTAGCATCTAATTCATTCAGAAATCATTGAAATTTGTTCTCATTGATAACTACAGAATGCACTAGCCTTACAGGCTAGCTAAATAGCATGTTAATCATGGATGCCCCGAAAACATCCTATGTGGTAGAACAATTATTAATCTCAAAGAAATATCTTTTTGCTTAATGACTAAACTAATTAAGTCTGCACCTAAAGGTTGTAACTGCTCAGTTTCTATGATCAGTAAAACTGATGTTGTTTCTTTCATTCCACAGAGTTCATACAACACGACCTCTAATTAATTCAAATGAGAGCTAGTTTTATTGATTTTTCACCGTTGATACTCTTCTTTGGAACACCTTGTCCTTTACAACTCCTCCTGTGTATGAATGATTTTTTTTTTTGCCTTTTCTTTTAATTTACTATTGCTATGATGCCAAGTGATTCCCAATGATAGGATGAAGAACCAAAATCTCAAGATGTATCTGTCTATTGGCGGTTTAGTTGGTGTTGGTGTTGTCGTGCCATTGATTGCCGCTGATTTTATGCAGAAAAAGACGGCTTTTGGTTGATCTATGTCTCTTCTTCATGTCAATAGCTGGAACGTTTTCAAATTTAAATTTCATTTTGCATTGTTCTTTCTAGAAAACCATGTGTTTGTTGTTTAAATAAAGCCTGAAGTTTGCTTCGAAAAAAATTGGTTAAGATGTTGTCTGGCATGAAAAAATGATCTTTTATTTTGAAAGCTCAAATTGTAGTTCAATTATTATATATGGAAAGCTACCTTGTAGAAAGTACTTATAAGTTTCACAGCTCATTTGTTTTCTTTTTTCTATCATAAAGATTTGATACATACGTCATTTAATTTATAGTTAATGTTGTAAGCAGTGAGTAGTGACAATTAATGGCAGGGGACTATTTTAAGCTTCACATTTATCAGTATTTTTTTAATCAAATAATATAGTAATATCATTTTTTAATCAAATAATATAGTAATATCAATTCTAGCATTGTAAATTTTACTTCAATATTTTCTTTTTTTATGAATTTATCTAAATAATATATTACAACTCAGTAAGTGTGGTAAATGACATTGACAACAAAATATGATTCCAAAGTGTGGATAAGAGAAATGATATGCGAGTCAATTAATTATGGCCGAGAAAGTAGACAGAGTGGTGAAGAGATCAAGTTCGCTGGACTTCAAGCTGGGCTTTTGTTGGACAGGAGCTGGACGTTTGTTGAACAAGAGGGGCTCATTTGGGCAAACACCCACATCTAGTATTCGACTTATTTGTTGCATTCTTTCACTACTTATTTTAAGTCGATTCTCTTGTGAATTTGTAGAAAATTTGCTATCTAACAAATCATTTTTTTTTCTAACTTATCCAAATTTATTTAAACTTGTGTTTTGATATATATCATCAATAATTTTCTTAAAATATCAATTTGATATGCTTTTAAGTTCATTGGGACCTTCGTGAGATTAAGCTTAGTAGATTTACTCTATGTATATAATATTTTTTCTCAATTTCATAAATTTATTTGAAATCACATGTGTTAAGATTATACAAATAATTATCGTCCCTTCTTTTTTCAATTATTAAGAAAAATGAAATATTCTGAAAAAATAATCATCGGATTATATTATACAATTTACAAATTGAAGATAACATAATTACAAAATTTGTACAAATATCATTTAATAAAACAACATTCTTGTATCCTAGAATAATAAATAAATTGAATCCTATTCCGATAAAAATGGATATGTTCGAATTTTAATATCAGAAAAAGATGGAAAAGTTATATATAGAATTTTTTAAAGAAAATATTAAAAAATGATTAAATTTACAGAGATTAAAAATGTCAAAATCGAAAATAATCACGAAGCTAGCAAAAACATGCTGAAATATATTCAATATATATTGTATTTATTTTACTCGCAGAAGAGTGGAATCGAAGAAAAAAAAAACGATATTGTTTTTCAAAAATCCATCAGCCGCCCTACTTAAAAATATAGCGGCACTTTGAGTAGGACAGTGGGCTTACTCATTAATAATTTTCTTTCGATTAATATGAGTCGTTTAAATTAATCCGACGATCGTAATGTAATACTATATTTTCTTATAATAGAAAATATAGTAGTCAATCCGAATCCATTGTTTTTCGTAGTTGTTCTTCTTTTTTTAATTTTCTTAATAGAAGTTATAGTCTCGTTCAGATATCAAAGTATATATGCTGACTGACATGAATAAGATATTTTCGGTGTTGGAAAAGAATATGATCTTGTTGTATGTTATTAATACGGGAATAAGTAATTACTGTCTTTGTCTTCTACATGATATTTTTGTAGTTTTTAGTCACAAAATATCCTTAAACGGGCAAGATAAGTTTCAAATCAGTTTTTTTAACGTTAGTGAATTTGAAAGATAATCGGCGAGAAATTTTAGAGACAAAAATGTTACCAACGAAAATTTGCAAAGAGTTTATAAAAAAATAATAAATTTATCGGACAAGAGAATTAGTTTTTGATCCAATAAAAAAACTATAAAGATTTTCATAAAAAAAAATTTAATATATAAATATAATTAAGTATCTAAATTTTTCAAGCATATCACATTAGCAATCTTCTTCATCATTGATTTGATTTAATTTTTTCATCTACTTAAATTGAATAGCTCATATATAGTTATTCTCTCTCCTCATTTAAAATAAATGAGCGTGATATATTTAAGGTGAAATTTAACGCTTAACATGATTTAATTTTTTTAATATTTTATTTGAAGATTATCATATTTATATTATTATATATTTAATATTTAGAAATTATGTTCAGTTTCTAATGTAAAATTTTTATTGAATATATCTATTTTTTATATTTTTAATTAATTATTTAAAAAGTATTTTATTGGACGAAATCAAATTACGGCATGAAAAACAAAGCTATAATTATCGTACTATAAAGAAAATTTAAAAAGAGTTGGTACAGAGAACGAGAAGGGAGAAGAGTGATACAGGTGAAGATAGAGACATGAGGATTAGACTATTCAAATGCGGAGGTGGCTTCTTCTTTAGAACCTTTCAGAGAATGTATTTTTCATTATTAATTCGAACTAGAATTAAATAGGTTTATATCAGCGTGAGAGGGACAGCTTTGGAGTCAAATTGAAGATAATTAAATATCTGCACATGTATAAGTCATCTCTATTTTTATAAAATAAATAACTAAAACAAACAACTTAAATGACAAAAACAAACTTTTACAAGGGTATATTTTACACTTGAACGTACGAGTATTCTGCTAGGTGTAACACCGGGAGAAAGCTGATTATTAATTAATAACTATTAGATCTGTAACTCGGATTTCATCTCAACAATATAGTTCTCAAATAAATAATTAATAATATAAAATTTTAAATATATTTAATAAATTTTTACATTAAAAAATTAAAACATAATTTTTTAAATGCTAAATAATAATGATAATTATAATAATAAATAATATAAATAAATACATAATAATTTATAAATGATCATATAAAAAATTAAATGATTTTAAGAGTTAATTTTTAATTTAAATATATTATACATATTATTCTAAATGAGGAGAGAAACTATTTTATATAAACTCTTAAATTTAAAAAGATAAAAAATTTAAATAAAATTAATAATTTTGAAAAATAGTTATTTTACATGAAAAGTTTAGAAGGCTATTTTTTGCTCTGGTCTCTGATGAGCAGCCCAAGTGGCCCACAAATCGCATTCAGTTTCCTGGGGACAGTGAGTCAGTGACACTCATGACCCATTTAATGCCCGTCACTAATTTCTTTCGGCTTTATCTGAGAGAGAGAAAAGAAGTGCGCCTATTCAGTGTATTCATTCGGCGGTATCATCTACATTGACGGCGTTAGTGCTACGTGGCAAAATCTTCTCATGCAGTTGGACTGAGCTGCCTCGTGGAAACGGCGAACTTTCAGTGACGGACACGTGGGACGTGGCGACGAGGGGTCACCGTCACAGCGTCACCTTTAACGGCATATATGTCAGGTGGGTGGGTCTTGCATAGTTGCATACCGACACTGAAAACCGAGATAGGAGCGCATTTTCTAAAAAGTATTTTTCGTCAAGTTTTCAAAGGTATGAAAAGGTTAATCAAACTGCTGTGCAAAAATTTAAATATAAATTTTAATATATAGAAAATTTATTATTATTAAATTAAAATCGTTTAATCACATATCGTTTCTAACCGAGATATGAGTCGAGTACTTTCATAATATTGACTTTTGAGCATAACTTCCGATTTAAGTAATTAGTACACGTTTTCCATTTACGCTGTTGAGCTTTAGCAAATTATGCTCTAGCCCTCGAAATATGATTTGAGTATTTAGTTTACTGTTCAATAGTGATGTTAGTAATCGCGCACACAACTATTTTATCGTTTCGAGAACAAATCTTTGATTTCATCTTCTAATCCGAATGAGAATTGAGTAGCTTAATTTCTTATTTTTATCTTAAAAATTTATTTCCATTTAACATTATATTTAGGAACGAAATCAAAATTTTAATTTAAAGATACCGAGTATTATATTAAACATTAGATACAAATATTGGGAGATATCGAGTGGACAAAATCTATCAAAATATATTATGAATATTAATTTGTCGTATAAATTCTAATTTCATAGAGGGCTATAGGCCCTGCTGGTCTATCCCTAAATCTGCCTATAATTATATGAATATTTTTTATTTAATATCGTACCAAAATTTACATGAATTTGAATAAATGTGAGAAAAATTAGATGAAGGAAAATATAAATCGCACAAAACAAAATATAATGTGGATACTAAATCAAGTGTGTAGATATAAACTTGCAATTATATGACACAAAAGAAGAGACGTGATCAGACTGATTCAATATACAAACTAAATTTAATAATAAATTTATGCAAATAAAGAAATATGATAGTCAATAATATACAAGACAATAAAAAATATTACTCTTATTTTTTTTTCATGATCATTTTACGTTTATGCTTATAGATATATAATAGTATGTTTGTTTCATTCTGTTACCAACTGCATTTTGAGAAGATTACTAAAATTTACTTTTTCGGTTTTTTAATATAGTGATATATTTTTATCTATTACTTTAGAGAGTAGAGATGTCAATAGTTTAAATATCATGTTCTATATTGTTCGAAATATATGTTGTATCATGTCTAGTATTTTTAAAATGATATAAAAAATAATTTTCCACATATCTAGTATTTGTGTGGCATAACACAATGTTAATTGTATCATGTTGATCCGATATGGTATTAAATACGCGGTGTCAACATGACATGTTAATCCAACATAGTATGTCTTAACTATACTAAATATGTTTTTGTCAACAAATTAAAAAAAAAAAAACATATAGAAAAATTTCAAAAAGTACTGAATATTTAAAAAATATATATAGAAAATTAAAAAAAAATCTGTTTTGAAACTCGAGTTTTAAATATCTTGCCGAAAAATTTCAAAACTGATTCTCGATCATCATCTAACGGTCCATAAGTTCATATTAATTCGTGCATGTATGCTCATACCTAATGTGCCTACTCATGCCTAATATGTGTTGTTGTATTTAGTAGCGGAGCTGAACTCAAAATTAGAGGGCTAAAATAATTTGTATATATTTTAGATATTACATCTTAAATTTTGAAGAGGTAAAATAGAAAAATTATCATAATTATACTATATAAAATATCATAAAATTTTGAAAGATATACTATTTTTAAAATTTTAGAGTCGTGCCCCTTCCGGTTCCTTCTAAGATCCGCTCTTGGTCGTACCGTCCATACCTAAATGTTTTAGTATCATGTTATATCCCGTGCCATGCTCATGATGACCCTATTAACTATGTTGTGTTTGTGTCTTGTATGATAAAATTTCCAATACGATAGAATTAACTATATTGTATGAAACTGATATGCATAAGATGAGTGTCGTACCATATCTTGACATGTCAGAAAATTGAAAACATTAATTTTCAGTAGGCTTGATATATAAAATAGTTTGCATTTGTAAGGGTTCTTATTTCATGAGGGTTGATATATAAAATAAAAGGGGTGTGCTAATTGTACCTATATAAAAATCTCTCAGAAAAATCTTCCACTTCCTTATAAATTATATGAACACACTTTATGTAGAACATATGAAAATCTCTCAATAGCGATATGAACATCTTTTGTTACAAAATTAACACTTAGGAGCTGATGAAAAATCATTTTTGAAGATGATAACCACCCACCTGATTGCCCAAATCATTAATCAAGCACGTGTAAATTAATCAACAATATTTTGAATTTAAGTATGTGCTGAAATCTCTCAGTTTTTAACACACATAATAGTTATGAATAAATTTTATTTTCAGTATGAACACCCATGATAATAGATATGAATATCATGAAAACAAGTATGAACATGAGCGGACTAAAAATCATTCTTAAGAATGATGAACGCCCTACACCAAATGCATTCAACCCCTAATTTGAAAAACGTAATACCGATATGGATGTTCATACTTGAAATAAATAGTGCTCATATTTAATTAATGAGATATTCATACTTACTTAATGAAGTGTTAATATCTGAACGTAGAAATAAAGACTTATCAAAAATAAAAATATTGCTGAAAATTAGAAAAAAAAACTTAAGAGATATATTTGAGAATAAAAATATTATTAAAAATAAAAAAATTATGTAAATTCTCAGGGAGGTCTGGTTTAGAAAATAAATTTGAGGAATTTTCGCTGAAAAAATTTCCTCAAAATAAAATTAACTAAGGCGATCTCTCTCGTGTTTCCTTTTTTCTCTCCTCTCCTCCTCTTTTCTCTTCTTGTTTCGGATAAACACACAAATCATAAAGTTCGAGCCTTCGAGGAGTCGACCGACCAAGAATGTACTAAAAATCTAGTTGGGCCCACCAAATTTAATTTAACACGTCCGGCATCCGTTAGAATCAGGTGTTAAGCTTGCTGCTCCGTCAATTAGACCTGCCGACGTGGAGAAGAGTCCGTGATCTGCTGTTATTGCCGCTGTAAAAACCAGGATCCATTTTCATAACTTCCGTCCGATGTAACACACGGACGGTATCTATCTGAGATCTAAGAATTTATGATGGGATCTGGACCATCTGGTAGGTTCCTTACAAATCAGACGGATGAAGTTAATTATGGAAACGAACGGAGTGAGGGCGCTGTCCCCGGTCAAGATGGGTCCCACTATACTTCGTCCCCACTCCCCTGTCAGTTTTGTTTATTTAATTTGCTAGGTCACCGTCTCGCTCGTCCCTTTTGCGCCTTCTCTTTTTCTACTCTCCAGCACCATCCGTTCCATTGTCTTCTCCTCTCCTCTCACATTTTCTCGAAAATAATTGAAAATACAACATAAAAAAGTTCTGAACTCGTGTTTTTTCGTGTGAGTGAAGTGTTGTACGAATCCCTCTTGCTGCGACTCGTTCTGAGGTAAGATGATTTATCTTCTATTTGCAGTGTTTACTTTCTGTTCTGACAAGGGCTCAGAATCCTCGATCTTTTAGTCAACACTTGATGTATTTCGGTATCTTCTTTCTTCTATTCGTCTACATGGTTTATTTTGTTCAACATGGTACAACACAATGACGTATTCTTCTTCTGAGTTTTTGTTCAAAAGCGCCCCCCTTGTCCTAAATTGGAATTGCAGGCTACCTTTTAATTATGAAATCACCCGTTTTAAATGATATATTTTTTAAATTATTCTTCAGCAAAGCTCGCTTCTTCTTTTGTCTTTACAGGAAACCGAATCAACCCGCCCGTCATAATTTATTTTTTTATAGTTAATGAGGTGCAAGTTGTGCGGAATCAAGACAAAATTAGTGAAATATATATAGTTTCTTTTGCTATAATTAGGAGTTAGGTAAGATATTATGGAGAATTATTATTATTTTGTATGTAATAAGGCGGAGTACCGTACAGTCGTGATCCCCATCCTGGACCCAATAATAACTTTTTCCACTCGTCTGAAATATCCATATGTTGAACCCATGAAATTATTTTTTCAATTCTTAATACATCACAGTGTTGCTTGTGTTCGTGTTTTATTGCATGTAGCAGTGAAAAATTAATTATTTATCTATTTATAGTTTCTGACTTTTGCCTTACGTTCTTCAGTAAAAGTTACCCCGTGATTCCTTTTGTGGAAAGGAGATTCAGATGGCAGTGGTGTATTTAAATGATTTGGAGTATTTAGAGGATGATCTGAATGCAATGTTTGATTTTGATAACTTCGAGGATGATGGTTTTGGTTTCGGCATGCATGATCATCTCCATGACCATGAGGGCCTTCCTGCAGAGCTATTAGATGATGTCAACTACCTAGTATGTCTACCTTTTATATTATTTATATGTTTTTTTAAACATGGTTTACAACCCTAAATTTTGTGAAAAACATAAAAAAAAAACATCAACTCGACCCCCCACCCAACCCTCGCCCATCAAAAAAACCCTACTATATATCAAGTATAATAATAAAAATTATCAAGAGCATCGTCTAAGGCTGCACGGGATAACATGAGCCGACAATACCACATCATCTGCAAGGAGCAAGATCAAACAGACAAACAAGCAACCAGCAAAACAAATTCTTTGCACCATTCCAGGGCACCAGCTACCTTAATTATGTATTGTTACATGTCAGAAAACAAAACTGTTTAGAGTTGTTATAAACAGGCAAAGATGAAAAAAATGCAGAAAAACCATGTTTTCCTTGCCGAGGATTTATAATTTCCTTGTTTGATTGGCTATCTTCTATTCAAAATATAAATGGCAAAATGAAATGTGCAAGTGAGAATATAGAACCTTACTGGAGAGAGTCCAGGTTTGGTCGGTTATGTCAACAGACTGTTATCCTGTATTGTGGAAAATTACAATTGAAATGTTATGGATGTTCCCTTTCAGTAATATATTTGAACAAAAAATAATTGGGCCTCTTGAGTTTTTTTTTTTTTAATTTTGTTGCACTAGACTGGTTCAAATTGACAGGCTCTGTACAGGATCGTATCTGCTCGTCTGACTTGAATTATCTTCTGGTCTAATCATGTTTTGGCTGTTCTATTATCCTGAATCCATTTTCCTGCATGCATTTGAGATAGGGCCTAAAGCTAAATCTCATTTGGACAAAAAGGGTCTAAAATATGCCATTACACTTGTTTAGGATAGGCAACAAAATGACACATCAGCCAAGGAGTACAGAAATGGGAAAGACATGCAAGGGATACCATGGGAAAGATTGAACTATACAAGGGATGGCCTTCGAACCATGAGGCTGAATCGATACCAGAACTTTGAGAGTCTTTCAGTACCACGTGATGGTCTGAAAAAGGTAACCTTGTAAAAAGTAACTTCTTTCTATGCATGTTTTGTTTATGAAGGTTTTTGTACACTAAGAGCCTTGAGAGGTTTTCAACAATTTTGGGAGCATTAGCTTGTGATAATTGAATATTCTTTTTAATTACGAACATTTGTCTTGTGAATCAGGTTTTCCATTTAATACTAAACCAAGAAAGCAACATGATATGTGGCTTTATCATGTATATGAAATTAGACATTTATGAATAGCATTTTGAACCTATATAATAAGTTGGCAGGCAATGCAATTATCTATTTATATTTTGTTTACTTGTTGTTCAGTAGCTGCAAATTAAAAGAACATTGTATTAATAGCTAGTGGGAGATAATTTATAGGTTTAAATTTTGGAAGGATTCATCTTTTAGACCTGAAATTTTTGTGAAAAAATAAAAAAGTAATTTGGTACTTGAACTTCCATTCGCACCTAGTTGGTCCTTGACTTCTTAAAAAAAAATCCGAAGTTGGTCCTTGAATTAAATTTTAAGGTAAACAACACCGATAAGTCCTTGAACTTCAAAAAAAGAACTAATGTTGTCCTTTTAAAAAAGGGAAGTTTAAGGATCAATTTTTTTTTTTTGAGGTAGCAGGCTCATTAAATCAAATTGAAAAAGTTATTTTTTTTTTAATTTTTTTAAAAGAAGTTTAGAACCAACTATGTTTTTTTTTTCAAAAAATACAAGGACTTATTTAGTGTAGTCTAAAGTTTAAGGACTGACTTGGTGTTTTTAAATTGTTCATGGTCCAATTAGGTGCAAATGAAAGTTTAGGGAGAAATTTGGTTTTCTTAAGAATGTTCTGGGATAGTAACATGAATTTTCCCTTAAAATTTTTAAGCTAAGTCTGAGGATAGAATGTACGATAATTTTGGATCAAGGTCCACTATGGTACACATGGAAACCTGTCATTGATTTGGTATTGGACTTAACAGTAAAAGGAGGACTTTCAGTTCTAATTAGTACCATCTTCTCTTGTGAACCTGAAATTCATGGCATTGGTTTATGTGCTAAGTTGCAATGTGCTATTTAGGAGTTGAAGAACGTACAAAAGCAGAATACATTCTATGATTTCCAGTTCAATACGCGGCTGGCCAAGACTACTATTGTGCACTTCCAGGTATGCATATATATTTTTTAAACATTTTTCTCATCATATAAGTTTGTAGTAGTAATACAGCATGTAGTGTCAAAAGTCCCCATTCTCTATTTATATGCATGCATGTACCTTCAATTGGAGTCTCCTTGTTCAATTTATGTTCTGAGAAGTAAAATTTTGATGGCTTTAAGCAATAGTCACAAGGATCATGTTGTATAATCATTTTAAAAATGATAAGTTTGTATTGATATAATTGGCTTGGCATGGCATTCTCATGGATTTGATAGCGCATTTTGTCCATTGGTGTGTTCTGTGGGGCTGTATGTTGCAAAAACCTCAATACTGAGATTATGAATTATACACAACTGCAATTTCTTGTGTAGCCATCTTGGTTATTTTTTCTTCTTTACTATTTAGGTTGGATAATCTAGTTTTGCATGCAGGTCCTTAGTTCTTGTTTGTTTGTGTTGAAATGAAATAACAATTGATGTGACAAAACAATACTAATGGTATTGTTATCTTTGCTAGCAAGGTATAAAGCTATCCTTATGATCAAAATGTTTTGGAAATAAAAAGAGTCTGTTAAGCCTGGAACATGTACTTGCAAGACTAATATCAGTACATATATATAGAAGGGAATTCCTCAAGATGACTAAACAGTCTAAACTATATATTTAGTTTTCATTTAACGTGGGACTTCTACTAAATTATCCTTATAGGTGAAAAGGGGAGAAAAATAATTGAAGTTATGCATTTTTGATCATTATGTTCTTATGCTTGCTGATATCCACAAAGAAATGTTAGGGTGGGGTGGGTTGAACTAGTTGCAAACTTGTCAAGACTTTTTGGGTATTGTTTCCATGGTACTTTCCCATGAAAGAAATGATTTTTTTTTCTGTGGATTCTTTCTCAAGGAGTTCTATATGTAGATAAATTATTGTTTGCTGGTAAGTTATCTGGATTCTGGTCTAACATACAGAGAAAGCAAAAGATGCGATGTTGTCCTCTGTGCTTATAAGTGTCATAACATGCATTCTATCTGTTATATCATATTTAACTTACTAGTAGGATGATGTTATAATATGACATGTTCTCTCTGGAAACATGAGCATTGTCAGGTTATCTCTGAACAAGATGATGATGCAAGTTAATAGAGACACATTTTGGAGATGGTATGATGAGATGTTCTATTGACCGTGCATGTGTTTGTGTGCATTTGTTTGTGTCTAGTTGCTACACTATACAACAGGGACTTCATAGAAATCAACTTCATTTCATATGAGATGTTTTTGCTTGCGATCATTTTCTCTTTGGAAAGTTCTGCAACAGCTCTAAAATACTCAAAATATCAGGCACACAGTTGTAAATATCAAACTTATCTACCTGTCATCCTTGTATAGGCTTGTTCCCTGTTTGTATGGCATAGTATCTGTTTATAGTTTTTGTATATGGGCATTTATTCATCTGTTTGGTTCTTTCCATACTAGTGTGAAGCTGTTAGATGACATGGTTCAATAGGCATTTTTTGTACAGTTGGCAATATGTTGCATTTACCATTAGTGAAGAAACATGTGCCTTATCTTATTTGTGTGTATATTTCATATCCTCTACTACTATAGTTTGTGCAATTGAGCGATTCATAGGTTTATATACTTATATCCACGTATGCGTCCAATTTTTTCTCTAAACTGCAGTTTTTGAAACCTTGAAAGCTATTTTAAATTGGAAGTATTCAAACATGAAAAATGATGAAATGCTGGGGACTCATAATGTCATTACACATTTTTTTAACAGCTAAGAAACCTTCTGTGGGCCACATCAAAGCATGACGTGTACATGGTGTCCAACTACTCTATCATGCATTGGTCACCTCTTCTCCAAGGATGCAAGGAATTGTTGAATGTCTCTGGACCAGTTGTCCCCACCCAGGTATATCTGAAATATTGTCAAAACTACCGCAAGTGGTCTGTTTAATATTGGATAATATATTCTCAAAGATGAAACTGTTTTTGGTGCAGTCATCCAATTTGTTTCTGTTTGGAAAAGTGATCAACTGTGTGTCTTTTGGGACAACATGTGGATGTGGATATTTCAGTTTATTTAATTCTGTATCATGTCAGAAATTAAAGAAGTAATTTGGTTTTGTGATGGACTTGATTCTTTCTCAATGACTATAGCTCGTATAGAACACAAACTTGACACAATTAACATGTTAGGGGTGGGAAAATCTTCTTAATTTGCAATGTTCTAAGTTATTGGTAACGCTTTCCTAGTCAATTTCTTTTGTAGAAGGAAGAAAGATTACTGACTCCCCTTTTTTATTATTTCATAAGGTTTTTGAAAAGAGTACATATGAAACCAGCTTTTAGTTATTAGATTCCTTTCTTTTTTGGTATGTAGAAGTCAGATGGGGCATCTACTCTTAACAGGGTACAAATATGTACCATGGCTGTAAAAGACAACTTCTTGGTGGCTGGTGGCTTTCACGGTGAACTCATTTGTAAGGTAAGTTTCATGGAATCTGTGTTACCTACCAAGGGAAACTTTGCAATGCTTGCATGTCTGGCCTTCGCCAGAGAAGGTCATGTGTATGTTTATCATAGTTTGTGCATTCAATCAAAATAAGCATCCACCTGTCAAATGTTTGATGAAGCTTCAGCTGCAATCATCATGTTTGCAGGATGGAAACTTTTGCAACTCATCCAATTGGCCTTTGATTGGCCAGTGTTTAACTGACCAGACACAGAAAGAAATGACAAAAGAAATGTTTTATAACTTCACAAGGCTGCTTTTGAGGAACAAACTAGAAATAGTTTTAGCAAGGTGCACAGTTGGCAGTATGTACAGAACTTAAGTGGACACTAGGAATTGGCAGTCTCTATAAATAAAGTGCAGTCTGATTTTTTGTTTGTTTTCAAGTTATTTACTTCATGAACCTCAGTTCTATGATGCCGGCGATTGTCAGTGTGCTCCTTAGATATCATAATGTGGTGATAAGATGCCTTGTCTGAAATCATGTTCTTTTTTGCTTGTATTAACAAGGCTTAGCTCAATTATTTGGCTGAAAGAAGTGCATCAGAGTTGCTAAATCTTTGATTGGAAGAAAGTTTTATGAAGTTGATAAAGAAAGAGCATTTCCAGCTGCATTTGTTTTGTTTTCATTTTGCAGTCTAGACTTCTTATTTATTCGATTTTTCTTTTATTTGCAGTATCTCAACCAACCTGGGGCCATGTTTTGTACAAAACTTACTGAGGATGACAATGCTATTACCAACTCTGTGGAAATTGCTCAGTCTTCTAGGTATGCAAAACAAATATTAGTTTTAGGCTCTGCTGTTGCACATATTCATCTAAATATTAGAGCTCAAGGTCGTTTTGCGGATGTTTCCTATTTTTAGTATTGCCTCTAATCTGCATTGGTTCTTTTAATTTATGAGAGGGGAGAGACCGAGAGAGTGGTGTTTGGTTAGAGGAAGACATCATTTTTTCTTGATATGCTGTTGAACATTTATAATATTTGGATTTCTTAACATTGTAAAATAGTTTCTTAATTATTAGAAGTTGTTTAAGGTATGGTCATAAAGGACATTTATTGGGAAAGGAATATATAAAAAATCTCTCAAGGTCTTAAATTTTCTTTCTTCTTTTCAGCGGGGCCAGTCGTGTATTCTGTGGTAACAATGACTCTTTGGTGCGAGTTTTAGATGCTGAGAAGTTCTCGCTTCTCAATCGCTTCCAATTCTCCTGGTCTGTTAATGTGAGTACAGTTATCCAATTGTACCCATCTATATTGTTAATCTATGCTTATTTGTTTAGTTTTAGTTAGTGCTTTTGTTTTGTGGTTTTTCTTTCTTTAACAGAGTACATGTGTTAGCCCTGATGGAAAGCTACTAGCTGTACTTGGAGACAGCACTGAGTGTATAATAGCTGATCCTCAATCAGGAAAGGTATGTATGCATTTACCATGCATCGTTGTAATTGTATGTCAATTGTCAACACAAACCATCTGTAGTTTTTGACTGCTGAGTACTGACTGGTATCATTATTTTAACGCAATAATATGTCATCTTTAGGTAGTTTCAACTCTCAAAGGACATTTAGACTACTCTTTCTCATGTGCATGGCATCCAACTGGACACATCCTGGCCACAGGAAACCAGGACACCACATGCCGTTTATGGGATATCAGATATCCATCAGAATCCATAGCAGTGTTGAAAGGTAATATGGGTGCTATCAGAGGCATCAAATTCTCTTCGGAAGGGGATTTCATGGCCATGGCTGAGGCAGCCGACTATGTGCATGTGTATGATGCCAAAGCTGATTTTTCAGCTGCTCAGGAGATAGATCTTTTTGGGGAAATTTCAGGGATATCGTTCAGCCCTGATAGCGAATCTCTCTTTGTTGGGATAGCTGACCGTACCTATGGTAGCTTAGTAGAGTTCAACAGAAGATGTCAGTACAATTACCTTGATTCGTACTTCTGAGGGAATTGTTTTGGGTCTCTTATTGACAAGTTCCCTTGGGTTTTCAACTGAGCTGCAAAGTTATTTTCTTTTTATGTACATAAGTCTTTCTTAGAAACTGGTGCATATCAAAGAATATAACATTCAGGGTGGGGTTTGTTTTTGTAAATTTGTGTGCGCTTTGTGCTGGGAAAGAAAATAACATTCATATTTGTGCTTGTACACTTTTTTTGGCAATGTTCGTTTTGGGTTGTAAAATTCCTGTTTTTTGGGGAATTTTTCTGTGGGATTTCGGCTAAATTTGTATAAAATGTAACTTGCATTTTGTAGGCAGTACTATGTATGCGATAGACGTGTTGTAAATTTGTGATATCCGTGGGCTAAACGTAGTTGTAAAATATTTTTATATATTTTGTTGAACTTCGACATCTGGATGCTGGTGATTTTAGTTTCAATAAGGTTGCGATATTATCAACTTGTTAATTGTTATCATTTCAATGGTTTCGCGGTGCATAACATTTATAGTCTTTTTTTTGAATTGGCAAAATTGGAATGTTGTCACCCTTTGACGGTCCTATCTTATTTCAGCCCAGAAATGCAAATTAGGCCGTCGTTTGTAAATCCATTTGGGCGCATTTGAGTTGGATTTTTATTTTCCAACTTCTTAGGCCTGATTTGATGGCCGCCTAGTGATCTTGTTCTTCGGCTGTGCTGTTTGCTAGTTGGGCATGCAAATCTGTATCCAACTTGATTATATTCATCTCTTTTGTGGGTATCGCCTGCATCTACACTTTTGAATTTCATTCTTTTACTTGTGATATCTAACTTTTAAGTGAGTTCAAAGTTAGGAAGGCTTCTGGCCTTTGCAATACTACTTAGAGTGAACAAATGTAGAATGATTTTGCAATCCAAGAACTGTCATTTTCCACATGCTTCTTAATAAACCTGCAATATGTAGCTGTAAGCACTAACTATGATTTATACTTAACACAGTAGCACATTCATATGCAGACCATACCTTCAACAATATAACAACTCTCATTAATTTAAAATATCAAACTGTACATGCAAATCCAAAAGAATAATAGAATTATAGAAATAGACATATTTGGTCAAGTAATTCACATGCGTCGCTTGATGCTAAATCCGAACTGGAACCCAAATCTAAATGCTAAATCCGAACGTTAGAATCTAGGCCTAAAAAAGTGGTTCTGAATTTTGAATAGTAAATACTCTGCTTTTCATGCACAGCTTGGTTCTTGGAAGAAGTAGAAACCTAACATGTGCCTCCTTTAAGACTTTACATCTCTGTCTACTGTCGGTGTCAACCGCATGCATTTAGCTTTTCCACTTTTTTGTCGTACATTCGTTCCTACTCAAATAGAGTAGGAAATCTTTTCTTTACTCATTACTTGATAAAGTTTCGGCACGTGTGAAATTGAAGACCATGAAAGGGACAAACTGATCAGTACGGGATGTTTGGATCTGTGTAAAGAATAGCGTAAAAATAGAGAAATTATAGTAAGCGAGGATAGTAAAAAAATAGTGATTTTTCGGTTAGCGTGAGGATAGTAAAAAATTTATGTTATTTTGAATATTAGAAATGTTGTTTGGATTGTTTGTTTGAAATAATAATGGAGAGTTGAGAATAACAAGCAGCTATTTTATCTCTCCATCGGAATAGCAGAATAACAACTCTTCTTACTTTTCCGGAACAACATATTTACGTTTGGTTGCACTGTTACTATTCCTATTTTGAGACGGGTATGTTTGGATGGGTTAGGAATAACATAATAGATGTTGTTTTCGGAATAGAAATAACAATTGCTGAACCAAACACAAATTTGCTATTTCGAAATAGAAAAAATAGTTGCTTATTCCGCTATACCGTGATGGGGATGGAATAGGCTTTGTCTTCTCAACTCTCCATTACTATTCCAAACAAACAATCCAAATAATATTTCTACCATTTGAAATAGCATCACATTTTTACTATCCTTGCACTAACCGAAAAATTACTATTTTTCACTATTCTCATTTGCTATTCTCAATTCCTCTATTTTTACGCTATTCTTTACACCATCTAAACATACCATAAACAAGCCAACAACAAAAATTGAAAAAAAGAAATGATGCTTTGGATCTAGAAAAGAATTAATGTAATCAAGAACAGTACAATTTGGATCAGTGCGCTGGAACAATACGAGAAAAGTTACACTGATTCAAATTGTGTGGAAAAATAGAACTTTTGCAGCATTTGAAACTATTTTTTAAAAATAGAAAAAATTAAAAAAATTTGTATGTAGCATAATTTTTTCATCCACTAGTATGATCCAAAAAAATCCCTTAGGCTGATTTTTTTTCCCAGCCAATTCCTTCTAATTTTTTTTTTCTGATATAATCATGTATGCTCTTTTATAGGGGCGGATGCAGGATTTTGATCAAGGAGGGGCAATTATCGAATTGTAATAGTTTATCGGGTTCAAATTCATTAACTAATCGGGTGGTAAATAAAAAATTAATAATTTAATATATTCTTACCTAATAATTTTTTTATTAAAATAATAATATTTTATATTTTAAAAATAACAACAAAATAAAGCTTAAAGTAATAGATAATCAAGTTGATGAAGAAAGTTTTCGTCTACGAAACTTTATATTTTGATATCTTTGTATAATTATTTCATTATGCACTATATTAAATATGTTTTCTCAATAAAATTAATCAGACAATCCAGAGAGGGAAAGGGGCAAAAAAACTTTTCCGGGAGGGGGGGGGGCAAAATTTTTTTTTTTCTAAGGCAGGGACAAACTACCTAAAGCATTATCGAAAAACACTATTTTTTAAAATTCAAAGGTAGCTACCCTGATATATTGTGATCCGCCCCTGATCTTTTATGTTGTCGACTTGGCCTGAATTAAAAATTCAGATCAGAGTCTGCCATGAATTTTTTGAGTTTCAAATGGTCAAAACTTTTAATAAAAATCTTGTGAGAAAATGTACAACCATCTCTCAGAAATGATGCCATATAAGTGAATAGTAATGAGTATTTTGTCACGCTAAAAAATACTCTCGAGCCCCTCTAATTTTACGTCAAATTTTTATGTCTTAAATTAACCGAACAATAATATTTCGATATAAATAAGGCTTTTCCACTTTTTTTACGTGCATTTCTTTCCTACTCGAATAGAACAGGGATCTTCCGTTTACTCATTACTTGATGAAGTTTAGGCACGTGTGAAATTAAAGACCATGAAAGGGACAAACTAATCACTTTTTCGATATAAATAAGGCTTTTCCATTTTTTGTCGTACATTCTTTCCTACTCAAATAGAGTAGGGATCTTTTTATTACTTTTTTTAGGAAATCTTTTGACTACTCATTACTTAATAAAGTTTAGGCACGTGTGAATTTGAAGACCATGAAAGGGACAAAGTGATCAGTATATGAACAAGCCAACAAAAGAAATTGAAAAAAGAAATGATGCTTGTATCTTGAAAATAATTAATGTAATCAAGAACGGTACAATTTGAATCAGTGCGCAGGACAATATGAGAAAGTTATACTCATTCAAATTCTGAGGAAAAATAAAAATTTTGCACTATTTGAAACTAAGTATATATCATTTGAATTCTATAGCATGAATTAATAATGTTAGATGAAATCAATGAAGTAATAATTCTTTGGATATAAAGAGTTATCTTATGTTTTTCTTGTGAAAGATGAGGATAGCATAATTTAACAGTTTTTCTGTACTACTGACAATTTCTAATTGAGTATTAGCAAGCAATTGGAACATACTTTATATTAATACATTCTGAAATATAACTGGTCTTAACAAACCAAGTACCCAAAATATATGCGTCATGCCTCTCTTTTACAGTACTCTAATTAAGTTGAAATTTTGTTATGGAATGCAAATTAAACCACAATAGTATACGTATTTATCTAATTTTACACCACGCCAAGAAAAAAAAACATTACAAAGAAACGTTTTGCTCAAATCCATATATATATATATATATAGATAGATAGATAGATAGATAGATAAATTATTGAAAATATTTGTATTTCAGCTGATATGCAAACAGATCAAAAACTATAATTTAAAATCTCAAAAATTTTAATTTACGATTTCCATTAAATTCTTCATATGAAAATCTTATGGGATGCATAAATTTGGAGTGATTTGAGTTTTTTAAGTCACTCTTTTGAATTTTTTGAAAAAAATAACAAAAACATTAAATATTTATTATTATTTTTAGAGCTATTTTTTTTTCAAAAATTCAAAAGAGTGGCTTAAAAAACTCAAAACACTCCAAATTTTTATATCCCACAAGGTTTTCATATGAAGAATTTAATGGAAACTATAAATTAAAATTTTTGAGATATTAAAATATAATTTTTGATCCGTTTGCATATCGGCTGAAATGTAAATATTTTCATAATAGTCTACCTCTCTCTCTCTATATATTTTTTAATAATAACTTTCTGCGACATTGGTTGGTGTTTACATTGTAGTTATATCGGAAAAATTGCACATTTCCCCTTATTACAGAATTACACATTCTAAGGAACTATCTGCATACCCGCGCATTGCGGCGGATATTTTTATTTAGATACATAAAAAAAATCATAGATTATTTTGACAAATGAATACATTTATATTAGAAAAAGCAAAAATTGCTCGTCTCTATCTTCTAATATATCTTGATGAAAGACATAATTAATATTTCTAAAAAAAAAATTAAAATTTATTTCTAATTCTCTTTTTTTTTATACAACTATGATAGTTAATTTATCATACTTTTTCCCCATCTTTTCAGATATACAAATGATGTACGTCGTATCATTAATAAAAAATACTTATCAATGAGCAAACTATTCTTTTTGTCAACCTAATTAATTGCCATATATAATTAATAATAACATACACTAATGCTAGTCTTGGAAGTTGAACTGTTTCAATAAGCCGTGTCGCCTACGGGCTTTGGCTGTTGCAAAAAAAAAAAGCCGTGTTTGGAAAAGAGCATGACTAAAGGTGGTGAAATGTTCTCTGAAAAAAAAATTCTCTCAAAAAGAAAAGGTGGTGAAGTGCTGCTTGTGTAAGAATATATACTATGCACAAAATTTTAGAAGATATTAATAGCCAAATGTGGTATTGTAAACTGTTTATAGTTTTCTTAATAGTTAAGGTTTCAATAGAAGACTTTCTAGAAGGAGTCAAAAGCGTGCAACAAGCCAACAAGTATAATGATTCCATCTAACTAGGAGCCTCAATGACACTTTTTTGGCAGTTTATCGATCCGTATCGTACCCGATAATACGGGTATAGATAAGGTTTTATTTTCGTTAGGTCATCGAGTATGGATATGAGTAAGAAAAAAATTTCGTTAACTTATCGGATATAAATATGGATAAGAGATTTTTATTATCCGTTATCCATTTGGTAAATTATATAAATATATATAGTTAAATATATAAAAAATATAATTATTTTATATTTTTAATAAATATATATAGTTAAATTATATATATATAATAATTAGTATATATTTTTTATGACAATTGACATGAAAAAATTATATAATTTTTATTATATCTAAAATATTAATTATTATTGCACTTTATTAGTATATTTATTTAATGCTATTTATTTATCTAAATTATATAATTTTTTCATTGAATTTTTTTTTATGTTTACCCGTTATTTATCGTTATCCATTCATTTTCTGAAATTTTTAACGGATAAGTATAAAGTATGAGTAAAAATTTTTTTAATGAGTATAAATAGAATATGGATAAAGAAAATTTTAATAAATATAAATATGAAAATAGCTCTATCCATATCTTACCCTACCCATTGACAACCCTACATCTAACCACATAAATGTCGTTTCACCTTTTTGGTGTAGGTTTATGCACATGTTAAAAGAATCTCTTTCAAAGTCTCCTTGCTTTCAAGTTTCAAGCATGGAAAAGCAAATGCCAATTAAACAAAACGAAAAAGATTAAAGCGGAAAGTTGGGGTGTTAGAAGAACCAAGTATAACATTGAAAAAAAAAGATAAAATTCGTTGCTTATGGAGACCGTATAACTATATATATAAGCTATACACATAAGTGCATAAACCGAAGCTTCCTAGAACCATGCATATATGTCTCCTTTATTTACAGACCTAACTTGGTTGAAAGCATGAAATGCACCAATAATTTCTTTCTTTGTAATTTTTAAATTTTGTGGAAGTCAAATTATTCTACCGGCATGTTGTGACTTGTGAAGGTACAGCTCTTTGGCATTTGGCATTTGGCAAGCCTTGACCAGTCTAGTCATGACTCATGATTGAATGGCCTTTTTAGTGAATCTACTTAAATCAAGCATTATTTAAAAGGCAGAGATACTGACTCAAACTTTGTTAACAAACTTTAATTTTCATGAAAGAAATCAGAATCAAAGACTTGGTTGGTTTATCTAGAAGAACCTTTCCCACAGAAACCGGTTATATTTTGGGAATCTATTTTAATTTGTGTCCAGCTAAAGAATTGTTTTTCCCTCTTGAAATATAAGATAGACAATTCACATGCATGCTCGTGTAATTGTTTCTGATTTTTTGGTGACAGTGGCCTTGCTTTTTAAAGTTATTTTTTCTTGTTAGTGTTAGTGTTATTGTTTGAATTTTGAAGCTTGAAGATCTCAGTTTGGAAATGGAGGCACATTTATTTGACAAAGATTACAGGAAGGACGGAGTATAAGTGTATAACCTACCTAAGATAAGTGTACAACCTACCTAAGATAAGCTTTGAGTATCTTTTTAGGTTAATTTGGGACATCTAAAAAATGCTTTGCTCATTTATCATTAAAGCCCACAATTAAGGCCTGATTTATTTTGTTTCAGCCCAAAGTCAGTGCCGCATTAAGCTCAAATCTTTTCTTTTATCTATTTGCAATAAGTAACATTTTCCTTCTGCATGGTCCCTTCTGTGACTTCTATGTTTTAGTCCTGAAGTATACAAATTCAGACCAGTAAGAATTTTTGGCATGCTCTATCAGCACTACGGGTTATATGTTCAATCTAAATTAGAGGTGTTAATCGGACTGGTCGGGTCGATCAGATTTGAGTTCGGGTGGGTCGGTAGGATCAGTTTGACTTTAAAAAAATGGGTTGAGTCAGTTAGATCGGATCAGGTTAAATCTTTTATATGTTGATTTTTTTTTTAGATTTTAGATTGATTTGTTAAGAAGTAGAATTTAGGCCTCAAAGCTAATAGCTTATTTTCATCATTGGCCAAATTAATTGGTTAGAGGAGCAACCCAATTGGGTCACTTCAACTCTAGAAGCCCACTTTAGCTCACTTTAATTTTTTACCGTTATTTTACCGTTAAAGCCAACTGTATGTATATAGAGTGTATTCGACACTTGTAATGATCAGAAAAGCTTGAATAAAATTTTGTTTCATCATCAATCAATTTCTCTGTTCTCAAATACGAATTCTCAACATGGTATCAGAGCAGGTCTCAACCTGACTCAGAAATTGTGCAACAGCAAAAAAGGGACCATAGGCCAAATACTGGTAACAACCAGAAACTTCAACAAGGGTTGATAGTCACTCTCACCGGTAACAACCAGGAGCATCTATACAACAAACCAAGCCATCAGCTGGAACAAAGCAAATTCAAGTACCAGCAAAGGAAAAAAGATCAAATAGCAGATCTGTTCTTATCAGTACTCTTAAATCCTGATTTCCGAAAAAGCCTCAAGGCATCAGTTAACTGGCAACAGTACCAGTAACAACAAAACCCCCTCATCAGTCAGCGCACCAGCTGTACCAGTGACTGATATAGATCTTCAACCCACACATAGTGAGGAGACCTGTACCAGCACTAACACAGAGGCATAAAAAGGCCAATCACAAGTATCTGCTCTTTCAAGAGACTCAGAATAGAAATCACAAACTAGCGATACTCAAACAGATTCAAGGAATCAGGAAAACCCACAAGCCGAAAATCAGAGGTAACAGTCAAGATAGCATTTGTTCAAATACCAGAATCAGCAAAGACTAGTAAGCTGCTTCATACAGCAAAAATGCAACAAATCAGCATTACAAACTCGGAGAGATGGGAGCAAGCCAATCGAGAACAATACCAATCAAGAGAAACAATAGTACCTATGTACTCTCCAAAAGCCAGGAACTTGATTACAAGCACAAATCCTACACATACCGCAAACCCTAATTTCCGGTCAGAGAAATGGGGAGCCTCCAAAGCTAGTTGGTGCACCAACCGTAAGAAAGCGAGGCACTAGCGGACCAACCTTGGTTCCTCTACCCATGGCTCCGCCTAAAGGGAGGAGAAGCGACGAATAATCGAGAGGGGAGCGTCGGTACAACCAAGAAGATAGCGAAAAAGAAAAGAGGGGAGAACGGTCTGGAGACGACGCTAACCCATCAAATACAGCGAGTTAGGATGGGGTGCGCAAAGAGCCAGATCCGATGTGGCTGCTGGCCAAGCAGCTAATTGTGCTGTATCAACAAAACACTAAAAAATACTCTGGTATGGCTGCTAATTTAAGTTTAAATTCCTCTCAAACAAAGTGGATATTAGATTCCGGGGCAACGGATCATATGATGGGAAATAAAAAATTATTATATAATTTTAGAAAATATGAGATCAATCAATTTGTCACCGTTGCCAACGGGGAAAAAAATGAAAATTCTTGGTTGTGGTTCTATTAATTTATTCTCCAAAGAAATACCAAATGTCTTGTTTGTCCAAAATTGCTCATCCAATTTGCTGTCAATTAGCAAAATTATAAATCAATTAAATTGTGAAATTATTTTTTCAAATAAGGTGATTTTTCTAGAATTGATAACAAAGAGACTAATTGGTGAAGGTTTTTTTGAAAATGGACTCTATTATTTGAATGAAGAAAAATATAGCTTCAACATTAAAAAGAAAAAAGATTTGAGCATTCTTTGGCATAAGAGAATTGGACACCCATCCGACAAAATATTGAGATGTATCTTTGATTTCAAAAATTTAGATTGTAGTAATTGTGAGATTTGTAAATTAGGAAAACATACTAAATTATCATTTGACTTGTCAAATTATAAGAGTAACAAACCATTTGAATTAGTACACTCGGATGTTTGGGGACCCGCTCCAATTGAATCATTCAACGGTTATAGATATTTTGTTATATTTATAGATGATTTTTTGAAAACAACTTGGTTGTATGTAATGAAAAATAAAAGCGAAGTTTTTTCTCTATTTCAAGAATTCTATAATTTTATAGAAAATCAATTTGATAAAAAAATTAAATTATTTAGAAGTGATAATGGAACAAAATTTGTTAATCAAAAATTTTCAAACAAAAGGGAATTGTGCACCAAACAACTTGTGTTTATACACCCCAACAAAATGGGGTTTCCGAAAGAAAAAACCGTCATCTTCTTGAAGTAACACGGACACTTTTATTCCAAAATAACGTTCCAAAAATTTATTGATCGGATGCCGTTCTCACCGCCGCGTATTTGATAAATAGATTGCCAAGTGCTAATTTGGATTATAAGAGTCCATTAGAAATCATCTACCAAAAGAAACTCAATATTGATCATTTGACAGTGTTTGGATGTGTATGTTATATACATAACAACAACAAACAAGACAAGTTAGATTACACTTCAATTAAGGCTATTTTATTGGGATATTCATCACAAAAAAAGGGTTATAAATGTTACGACCCAATTAACAAAAAAATTTACATTTCAAGAGATGTGACATTTCAAAAAAATGAGCCTTATTATAAAAAAAATAGAGAATGAGATTAGTGAACAAGAAGCAACACTCCCATTCCCACATTTTTATTTTCCGAAAGAACAAAATGAAAATGGAAATGGAAATGGAAATGAGGAAGAGGTAGGAGAACAAGAGGAAGGAAATGAAATTTCTCAAGAGGATGTCGAAGAAGAAATCGAGGAAATTCCCTTGCGAAGATCAACCCGAGTGCCTCAAACTTCAACTAGGTTACATGATTTTGTAACCTATAAGGTACAATATCCTATTCAAAATTTCATTTCTTACGATAATATTACACCGGAATACAAGGTCTTCTTAACTTCGATTGAAGAACAAAAAAAGCCAAATAATTACCATGAAGCCATAACCAACCCGGTATGGTGTAAGGCTATGAAAGAAGAACTCGATGCATTGGAAAAAAATGAGACATGGAGAATGGTCCCATTACCAAATGGAAAGAAACCCGTTGGGTGTAAGTGGATATATAAAATTAAATATCATAATAATGGCACCATTGAACGCTATAAGGCTAGGTTAGTAGCCAAAGGTTACACTCAAACGTATGGAATTGACTACGAAGAAACATTTGCACCGGTAGCCAAAATGAATACCATACGAATTTTACTTTCCATTGCGGTAAATCAAAATTGGACCTTGCACCAAATGGACGTTAAAAATGCATTCCTTCAAGGCACACTTGAAGAAGAGGTATACATGTCTCTACCACCCGGTTATATACGAGAAAACACTTCTAACCTTGTTTGTAGGCTTAATAAATCGATTTATGGGCTCAAACAATCTCCGTGCGCATGGTATGACAAACTAAGCTCTTATTTACTTTTGTGCAATTTTAAAATGAGTAATGCCGACCACTCATTATTTTCAAAAAGAAGTGTTAATTCCATAATTATTGTGTTAATATATGTTGATGACATAATAATAGCCGGGAATGACTTAGAGGAAATAAAGAGGGTCAAAATGCAATTTAAAGAAAATTTTGATATCAAAGACTTGGGACTCTTAAAGTATTTTTTAGGGATAGAAATTGCACACTCACCCAAGGGTATTTTTATCTCACAAAGAAAATATACCTTGGACTTATTGAGGGAAACCGGGAAAATAGGATGCAAACCGAGCTCTACCCCAATTGATAGCAAAAATAAATTGAATACCGAAGACGGTGAACCCTTAGAAAATGTAAACCAATTTCAAAGATTAGTAAGAAAATTAATCTATTTAACAGTGACCCGACCAGATATTTCTTTTTCCGTAAGTCAAATTAGTAGGTTTATGCATTCTCCAAAAACCCCACACTTGGATGCAATAAATAGAATACTTAGATATTTAAAGGGAACTCCCGGGAGGGGTGTTTGGATGAAAAATAATAATTCTAACGATATATATGGCTATTCCGATGCAGATTGGGCCGGAAGCTTTGATCGAAAATCAACAACCGGTTTTTGCACATTTGTAGGCGGGAATTTGGCCACGTGGAAAAGCAAAAAACAAAACGTCGTGGCTCGATCAAGCGCCGAAGCGAAATATCGAGCTATGGCGTCAACCGCAAGCGAATTGATTTGGATCAAACAACTCCTAGCGGACATAGGCATTGAAACACAAAGTTCGATGAAAATGTTTTGCGACAATCAAGCCGCAAGACATATAGCATCGAATCCGGTCTTCCACGAGCGAACAAAACATATTGAAGTGGATTGTCATTTTATTTGGGAAAAAATCCATTCAAGGGAAATTGAAATACCGTTCGTGAGGAGTAAAGACCAAGTTGCCGATATCTTCACAAAAGGATTAGAGCCTAAACCATTTGAAGAAAATTTAAACAAATTAGGGTTGATCGATATTTACAATCCTAATTTGAAGGGGAGTGTTAAGAAGTAGAATTTAGGCCTCAAAGCTAATAGCTTATTTTCATCATTGGCCAAATTAATTGGTTAGAGGAGCAACTCAATTGGGTCACTTCAACTCTAGAAGCCCACTTTAGCTCACTTTAATTTCTTACCGTTATTTTACCGTTAAAGCCAACTGTATGTATATAGAGTGTATTCGACACTTGTAATGATCAGAAAAGCTTGAATAAAATTTTGTTTCATCATCAATCAATTTCTCTGTTCTCAAATACGAATTCTCAACATGATTTCAACTGAATTATAGGTCATTTAATTTCAGACTGGTTTGAGTCAGGTCAGATTTGAAACGAGCCAAATTATTTTGATTTAAAAAAAATCAAATTAGATTTAATTCAAATTCAAATTAGATCATAGATTTCTCAAAATAGGATCTGATTCTGCCACCTTAGTACCAACGGAGTCTTTCATCATGTTTTTGTTTTTTTTTTTTTTTTTTTTTTGCTTTTTGGTCTCGCTTGCCAAATGGTAGCAATTAATTATCAGATTTACCCAAGTGCTAGCATTTGAAACTGTTCTTATTGCGGAGATTTTTGTTTTTCTTCATAAAGCACTTTTATTCATACCATAAATTTACAATGATTGATGTAGAAGAATCGGAATAAAATCAAGGACAGAAATATAGCGGAGAAAGGGAATCATTTCTGACTGTAGATTTAGTGCACATAGATCAGAAAAAGTAGGTGACAAACTTTAATCTGATATGACAAATTCATCCGATCTATTTTATTTAGACATGTTAATGGATGAAGATATTTTTATTAATATATTATTTAAAATTATTTTTATCTATATTATATTTTTACTCATATCTATTTCTATTGGTTAAAATAAATAGATAACGAAATAATAACGGTGATGAGACAATTTAAAACTAAAAATTCTATAATTTTAAACCAATCCAACCTGAACCTGACAACTCAAAATCAAAACCAGACAGAATCCGATCGAAATGAGACAATTCAAAACTCGATCTAATTGGAATTAACACGACAATTTTATCAGATTAAATTAAACCCATCCGACCTGGGCAAAACATATCATCAGTGCTGGAAAAATAGAAAGCACTCGTGTCCGTAAAAGTCTAGGAGATATTTTTTTTATCTGAATATCGCCAAACTAAAATTATTTTTGCTTTACGTTGCTTCAAGTACTTTGGCCTTTGGTCTTAGAATCAATTAACAGAAAGTTCGATCTGATTTATCTATCAACAAATTATAATTTATGTTTGATATTATCCACATCTCCTTTATTTATGAAGTGCTTGATAACGACAACTTAATTAAAGAACTTGAAGTCAAATTGTAAATTGAATAGCAAATGCAAAAAAAAAAACCCTTAAATTATTCATGTCATCTCCATCAAAATGTAGTAGTTGCATTGACCAAAATATCACCGTTAATATATATTACCCTGTCCGTAGGCTCAATAATATATTAATTTGATAGTTAATTCAGACAAGTTCGCCCAAAGGAATGATAACGACAATATATGAAATCATATAACATTATTGTGACAAAGAGTCCAACAGTGTGATGAAACAAAGTACGTCAATATGTTAAATAAAGAAAATAAATTTATTCGTTCGGAATAATTTTCACCTTAGATTCGCCCACGAACTTAAATGTAAATTTTAATTTTCCAAGAGCAAAGTTAATCATGAATTAAGTATATTTTATTGTTGATTATGTCCAAATTAAAGTTTATATTTAATTCATTCTTATCTTTTTAGGAAAAAAATAAGGCTCGAGCCCTATTTGTATATTATTAATTAAAGAAAAAGATTTACAGGTTTATCATGTTATAAAAAATCTTTGTCTGATATAGGAGAAAAAGAGAATAGGCAATAGATATGAGTCCCAATGTAACAGAAAAGAAAATAGAGAAAAGAACAAAGCAATAATAATAACAACTTGTGCGGACATGCATCCCCTAGCCCTAGAGTCATATTGAAACAATAATTTCCGAGGACAATTATTAAAATGAAATTTAAAAGTCAAATGATTACTAGAATGGAATAAAATATTTTAATTATAGTGCGTGTACTATGAAAATATCTTTATTACATTGTGCATAGCATAATATGAAAAGATGTATGACAGCTCCGGGTCTGAATTTGTCGTTTTCAGCATATAAAAAAATCTTGCCTCTTTTTGTCAATTTATTGGGGTCGTGCTGATGGATTCTTTTATTTCTATATGTTTCGTTAACTCTTGTCGACTATAATTAACACTAAATCACCGGTGATAATATAGGAGAATCATCGATATGGAACATTGTATTGTGTTTGCTTTAAATTAAAATCACGTTCAAAAGTTAATTAAGATATTGTCATCAGTGAGATCACATGTTTGAATTCATAGTTTTGTTATTAAGGTGGGGCCCAAACTACTATTTGTATTTTCATTGCAATTATTTGTTTTCCAATTTTATAATTTTCATATACCATACCCCTATTTCATGAACTCAAGTTTTAAATACAAGCTCTGTTACAGTAAAATATTCTGTACCAGTAGCTGCACCCTGATTGTACACTAATATTTAGATTGCACTAGAATTATTCTTATTCTATATATCCCTGAATTATACAAGAATATCAAATATTTACACCAAGTGCATGCAGATCCTTGCAACTCATTGGTGCCTCGATTAATGAAATCCATATAGCTAGGGCCAATTTGATCTATAGTTTTATTCTTTCATTTGATCTATATGTTTTAATCTCTGGGTTTCTGAAAAAATTCTAGATGTTTTATTCCTTCATAGTATTTCTTATGATTTTGATATCATGTTGAAGCGTTTGATGTGTTAGAAAAATAAAAAGGAAAAGGAAGAGAGACAATTGGCTAGCAACGTTTACATACATTGCAACACAAAGAATTTAATGCAGCGGGTCAAAAGAACAGGTTATATACCGGCTACGTGTATAATATGTCCAGTTATTTCTCTCTCAAAAAAAAAAATGTCAAGTTAAGTTGACAAATAGTTGAAATAAGACCACACTTTTCAAACCTTTGGTCGGTCCCACCTTCCATCTTTCTTTCAGTTTCTTTTTTCTATTAAAAAGAAGGAGAAAATAAAAAAAGAAGTAAAAGTGGAGGACAAAAACTAGAAAAAATAAATTATTAAATCACGAAAATTTTGAACACCAAACAACTCAATGAAAAGAAAATTCCGGAAATATTCTCACTGTCTTTCATTTTCCACCATTTCAAACAGACCCATATATTTTTTTTGACAAAAAATGGCTGTCACCACTGATTTCATATGAAACCAATAAGAAGAGTTTATGAGGAAAACAAACGACCAAACAACTGGTGAATATATGTTTCCTCAGAGTAGCTCACGGTACAAAACTAACGACACCTAAAACAAAATAGACAAAATAAATTTCAACATTTTTTTATTTTTTTAAGATAAGTCAAGAGTTTAAATCATCCAAATTTAAATATCTATAAAAAACTTTATCCAAATTTAAAATCTACTAGAAAATATTACATTCACTAATGATAGATTTTTTTTTCTTTGAAATCTTTAAATGCAAAGTTCATGAATGAATATTGAACTCTGGATCTTTCAGTAGGCAACGGTATAGGTTGTCAATGGATCGGATCGGGTCGGATTCGGATTGGGTCATATTATTTTATTATTTTTTAATTTGATCCGAATCCGATTCGTTTAAATTCGGGTCAAAATATCTTAATCCATATCCGATCCGACCCGACCTGTGTAAATTAATTAATTAATTATTAATTATTTTTACATATTTAAGCAGTTAAATATTAATTAATTGATAGTTAATCTTAATTAGTGTATAGTTAGTGTATATTTAAGTATAATTAGTACTAAATAGTGATGGTAATAAAGTCCGAGGCCTATCATGCTTGTTCGAACCCGCCCGACTCGACAGCCGACCTATCCCGGCCCGGAGGTCAAACAGGCCGAGCCAAAGTACGGCCGAAGGCAGATACGGGTTTAAGGTGAGACCCGCTCGCTCGGCCCGTAGTATCGATAAAATTTGATAATGTATTGATATGTGTTATATGTATATTATTACATATTGAATCAATAATTTATTTTGTTTATTTATAAATCTCAACATAATATTATCCCTTAAATTATATAATAGCTCTAGTTATTAAATTTTTTATATATATTTATGCTAAGAAAATATCAATATATCATATATTAGATATTTAATTACCGTATAAATTATAAACTTAATTAAATATAATAATTATTTTCTAAAGATATAATATAATTAAGAAGAGAGAAATATTTAATCAAAGAAAAAATTAATTGATTATATAATAATTCGAACCGGGGCGGGTACGAGTGCAGGCTTGTGAAACACCATGGGCGGGCTGGGCCATCAATTTTAGGTCCGAAAGTAAGATCCGAGTAGGCGAGATCGAGAGTTTTGAAGGACTGGTCGGGCGCTGGATTAGGCATGAACCCGGTCCTATCCGACCCATTCTCATCCATAGTACTATCACAAAATTACTTCAAAAAAACATAATTAATCGGATCGGATCAAGTCGGGTTGACCGAACCCGACCTATTCCGATTTGAATCAAAAAAATTAAACTCATACCTAATCCATTTATATTTAAATTATATCGGCTTGAATTAAATTCAGATTCAAATTAAGTCAAATTAACCCGTCAGTTCAATCAATAATTGACACCTCTAACCAACTACCTTAGTAGTTGGCCCAATTGCAATTGTGGCAGATATTTTGTTTCCGAGTCTGATAACTTGGATAATTGCACATGCGTAGTCGTTGCAATAGAGTAATAGTCAATTGGTCAAAGCCAGAGTCAAACAAACTAGAAAATTTAAGTGCAATGACATTTACACTAAGCTCCAGAAGGAGGTAAAGTCCGGGTCTCCCTTTCCTTCCTCTCCCTTTGCGAGCTGTTTTGTGGAGGACAGCCTTAGAGAAATATAGTTATAGTATCAGTATAATAATAACAAATATAGTTATAGTATCAGTATAATATTATTATACTTTTTTGTCCGCTTCTCATGTAAGATGGTGGGTAAACTAAACTGCATCTGCATGGAAGTTCACTCAGGTTTTCTATGCATTAACCGTTGTGTTAAAGAAAGGTACACAAGATGCAAATTGACAATGCTGATGTCCCGTGGAAACGTAGTTCGTATGAGCTCACTGTGGAGTATTAGTTTAAATGTAAAATACAATTTATTTTAGCTTAAGAATATGACAAGTTCTAAAAAGATGATTAAAATAATTAATTAGAATATGAAAAGGGATCCAGTGCCACTAGCTTTAGTGGCATCCAATGCCATTAACTTATATTTAATTTATATTTTAAAATATAATACTTAAATTTTAAATCCAAATTGTTAACATTCTTCATTTTTATGATAGATGTATATTCATAAAATTTTATAATTTTTAAAGATCATTTCATACTAGATCAAATGATGATAAAATGAATGAATTTAATTAACTATGATTGATTTATTTTTATATATTCATTTTATTATTATTTAATCTAGTAGAAAATGATATGTAAAAATTATGAAATTTTACAAGTATACATCTATCATAAGAATGAACAAGGTTAATGATTTAGATTCAAAATTTAAATATTAAACTTTGAAATATAAATTAAAAGATAATATGGTGATATTAGATGTCACTAAAGTTAGTGGCACCGGATCCATTCTCTTAGAATATTACTAAAAGCTTAACTCGTTAAGAAAGTACCAAAAATGGATTATTCTAATTCAGGGTTTGAAATTAAACACACAAAATTAACTTTTCACCGTTATTTTTTTTTCCTGAAAATAATAGTTTCTTTCATTTAAGTTTGGAATTTTTCATTAACTAAAAATAAGGTTGGTAAAATGTTACTTACATGAAAGACACATTTTATTGTCAAAGTATTACCAAGCGGGTTGAAAAATGACAATTGACCATCCAAACATTCAAATATGAGAAACTTACATATATTATCTCAATCTTAAATTTTATCAAATTTAGTCCTTGTTTGACTAACCAACAAATGAAATACGTTTCTGCCATGTATATTAAATTTTCTTCGATTGATAAGCAAAAAGTTTTTAAATTGCGTCAAACTCGACACATGATCACTTTGTACGATAGAGAGTAATATATTGTTTAACATCTATAGTGATAGTTCAAATAATTTGTTAAATTATCTGATATCTTTTATAAATAGATTTTTTTAAATGATAATGGAGCAAAATTTTTACTTAAATTACAAATATAGAATTACATTAAAACTAAATTTTTTTTTGAATATAATTACTTTTTAGTATGACATTTCATAATTTTCTATATCATACAAAAAACAAAGTAAAAGTTAATATTGGTGCTAAAACTTCCTCCAACAAATTCGACCGAAATTTCATTCCTTTTTCTCCAAAAAATTTCGTCAATCTGAAAATTTTCACCAAAGTATATCCACCAAAAGACAAGTGAGCCAACCATAATAACTAATACCCTATCGTAACTCCCTTTTGCATTCTCCCTGACTCCTGTAAACCCAAGTCCCTAAATAGCTAAAAATTTCAACATCGACTCCATCGCCTCCATCGCCACATTCCTTGTTGCCATGAACTGCATCACCACCAACCATGTGCCATCAGCTTCATTGTTGTCTTCTCTTTCTCCAATGGAACATCACAACAATCTATCCGTATCCATGTAAGCTGAGATCCTGAGCGGTTGCTCTCTCTCCGCCAGCGATTTTCCATTAAAATTATTCAAATAATTCTAATTTTAATAATAAGAGTGATAAAATTAAAATTTAAAAATACGAATGACAGCGCACCACTGACGTCTTTCTTTTTTTTACCTTTCAGTTATTTTTTACTTTTAAAAAAAATCTATTAGTGCTAGTGAAAGTGATGTTTTTCCCATTGATGCCTTTAAATGATAGGGTCAAGTTAGTCACTCTAAGTTAAAAAAAAAAACTGAAAGACGTAATTTTCAGTGATGTCTTTGAGCAAACGTGCCAATAGGACTGACGCGTTTATACAACGCCACTAACAGTGGCGCGTTGCCATTTATATTCTTAAAATTTCAATTTTATCACTCTTATTATTAAAATTAAATTATTTGAATAATTATTATAAAAAAAGCTGCCTCTCCGCTGAGCAGATTTCGACTACTATACTTCTTCGCCGCCAACTAGTCTAGGGTTAGATATTTTTCTCAAAATTTTCGAGCCTGATCTAGCTTTCTGTTTCGAAACGTGCACTATTTATTTTTAAATCATTGTTGAATTTTTGTGGTCAGTTCAATCGATACTAAAATATACTGATGTTAAAGTTATAAAATCAATATAAATGACTATCTAATGTGGTGTGTGCTGCATCGGCTCTTCAACATTAGTTGACCGATGCAACAAACATATAACATCGACAAAACTGATGCTAATATTTTTTCATGTGATACTAAAACGTTATTTCCTGTAGTGGTGCTTTGCATCTTTAATTTCATAGTGAAGAAAATAAAATATTATTTTTCTTAAAGCCGAAATATATGTGAACTTGGGAAATGATAAAGCGAATAAATAGTTAAGGGAATATATCATAGAAGTAGGGCAAGAGTGCTTGGTATATTTCTTTCCGTACTAAAATACATTATTGTGTGTTCAGCCAGTGAAGTAGTGATGATTTAAGAATTGTGATGTATCTAAAAATATAAGAGGATTTAAAATGGTATAAAGATAGAAGAAATTTTAGAAGTAAAATAAAGTGAAAGCATAAAAAAATAATTTTTGATCTTTTACTGCTCATTTATATTATGAACTTATTAAGCATCAATACATTTAAATGAGTTATGTCTACTTTATTTGAATTTTACTCGGCTTTCCAAATAAATGTATCATTCTATATCACATGATGAACAATTAATGTAGAAACGGCAGAAGAGACTAGGGAGAAGCTATTTCTTATTTCGTGCTTTTATATTCTTTGTCGTCACATATATATATACGTCCTCTTTCGAGTAGTACTTTTTTGTAACACTTCCAATTAATTATCACCTTTCTAAACTCTTCTTTTATGGTACAATTTTTATATTATCAAACGACATCAATTTGGCCATACATATAATATGAGATCACATAAATAATTGAGAGTCATGTGATTTCATCCTTCATCAATTTTAAAATCCATCTATGAAAATCCTACAACGGTAAGATACAGTACATACTGCGCGTCAGAGGATGAGAACTCTCACAAAAAATAAGCTGGTACGTTGAAATTTTCAAGGTAATTTTTTTTAATTATTTCGTAAAAACATATTGTTACAATTAACTTTCTTCTCAAATATATTAGAACGAGCATATTTTGTAATTAGTTTGGACTAGAGTCGAAGATGTCTCATTCTGTGGCTAGAATAGATATATATGGTTCCCTCCCTACTCTGTATAAACTAGCTAGTACAGTAGTACATATAGCCCTGTACTATACAATTTAAGCTAGTTTCTATATTGTCCTGAAAAAAAAAACTAGTCTCTACATCATTTTTTTTTTGAGAAAAGTTTCTATATCATTCAACTAGCTACCATAGTAACAACACTCATGAAATTATTCAGTAAAAAATACATCATATATTATTTTATATAGAATTTTATAGTTTTTAATATATTTTTAATATTTATATTATGTAAAACGAATTATTCCTGAATTATACCCGTATTATACCCGAACATCAAATTTTTTTATCTCACCGAACGTTTTCCGAATCATAAACTTGTTACTATGCTAACTACTATTATAAGCTACAATTTTGTTCGTACGTCTATATTTGCAAAACTTAGTTTTCAGATAATGGATGCATAATGATCAGTCTATTATGGTTTTAGTATATATTGGCAAGTTATGCTATAGTTTCCAGAAGTGATGAACTAGGCCAAAAGGAGAGTTTAAATATTTTGATTTCCATTTCTTTATTATGCCTTCACTTTTTTAACATTTTAACAATAAAATTTAAAAACTCCAACTAATAAATTTAAATATGATCTATATTAATTATTTTCTCTTATGCGCATAAAAATCGTCAACCTTTTGATTTTCATTTTTTATATGACTTAATAAATAAAAATCAACATTCAGGAATTATCCACATCAATAAATTTCTTACAAGCTCTTCATTCATGTCAAACAAAATAATGTTGAAATGCCTTGATTTTAACTATATGTTCAAAGAGAAAGTGATCATATCTAAATTTTAATTTTGGCATTAGCTTTAAAATTTGTGTTACAAAATGAATTATTCTTTAATCAAGCAATTTTGTAACACATAGTGGGAAAAATATGACTGCTTGCTATTAAGATTATTCGTGATCGGTGATCCATATATATGAGTCTTATAAAAACTAACAAGAAAAAAAAACACTTATAAATTTGTCTAAGTCCCTTGTTTTTCATGTAGCATCTTACAACTTTAAAATCCAGTATGTGTTGCTGTAGTGTTAAAATTTTGTTGTTACTATATATTTTTAAGTCTAAAACCACCATAGCTTACTATTTATATCTGAGTTATTTTCAGATTTCACTCTGAAAAAAATATTATAAATTTGTCTATTTAAACTAAAATAATTATGAACTATTTCTGTGTGATAAATTCAAAAATAAATACATACTGTTTGAAAATAATAATAATTTGTATAATCAACAAAAGTACAATTGGTTATACAAAAATTTTCATATAGGAGTACAAAAGGTTTGTATTATTATAAAGAAAATTATCTGATTTTTAGGCACAAAATACATACATTTAAAAGATCTTGAAAGCTATAGAAAAAAAGTATAATTACTACCGAAATCTAAAAAGAGCAGAATTTCTGTAACAGAAGGGATGGAGTGTTGTAGTACCACCCTCTTTAATTATATATTAAAGGTTTTTCTTAACAAATAATTAATATGCTATATTTACCCTTAATTTTAAAACTACATTATTATAGTACTATTCCGCCCCATCAATTGAAACATATATTTCCGTTTGTTTGACAATTTGCCATGAATTATTTGGGTAAAAGTACATAAATGTTTTGTTTAGGTTTTAAAAGAGAACTCAAAATAGAACCAAAAGAATACATCGCCCCTGAATAAAAAAAGGTTGGATCAAGTATAAAACACTCAAAGCAGCCCACAGCCCGCGGCCAACACCGGTTGCAAATCAAGGGGCGTTAGCGTTTGGTATATATGCTCTCTAAAACTTCCTAGAATAAGACGCCAAAAAACAATTTATTTTAATTACGGTTGCAACACATGAGAAAAACCAGGTAGCTAGAGAGAACAAGTCGGAGGAACAGAGTAGTGGGTGCAAAGTGACAACGACAACGCTTTCAACAAAACTTGGTGCTATTTTCTGAAGAATTCCGGCACTGTTACCAGCTTCCACTGACAGTGACATTTGCAGAAATGCTAGGAAGCTATCACATGTGAAAAGATAAAATGGAATATGGAATGCCGAAGGTAGGGATTCGGATTCGCTCCTATGTTTTTCATGGTAGAAAAAGTATTAGTCCTTAGATTAATTTAAATGGTTTAAATTAGATTTATGGGGATTTATTATTGGATGAGCCTCATTATCAGTGAGAAATAACACCGCTATTATAATTTGAACTATGACAACTGATCCGATACCCCAAGGTAGTGTTGTAAACTAGCTGAGTTGAGCTGAAATCGGGCTAAATTCAAGAGCAACGTATTAACTTCACGAGTGAAAAATACATTAAGTTAATGAGTGAGACAAGAAGGATAAGTGATAAATAAGAATATTTATATTTAAATTTGATTTATTAAGTTAACGAGTGAGTTAAACTTATTCGTTAATAACATGTTTAATAATAAATAATATTTTATATAAATACGTCATATCCAAATAAATTGATAAAAAAACCAGTTACAACATAGTGCTATATATATTTTATATAATAATTTTATACATATTAAATTATAATTTATATAATATATTAAAAATTTATAATAAATAATATAAATAAAATATTAATAATTTAATAAGTATAATGAGTTTACAAGCCAAGTGAGATTAGCTTGGGGGTTGTAAGAGGAAAAAAAAAGTATTTGTACTTCCTCTGTGCCGGCACTATTATGAAACTGATCGGTATTAACTGAAATTTCAGTCTCATACCATCACCGGCAGCAACTACTGAAATCAGGAACGGAACCTGATTGTTGTTGTTTCTAAACGACTGCCATGCAATTTCTTTGCTATTTACCAGAAAGAACAAAAAACCGTAGACTGGACTGGACGATGGAAAGTAAATAAAACAGACGAAATGCCACCCGTGTCCACGTCGCCTGTGGGCCCCAGAATCCAGCCAAGCACGTGACCGCAAGCCTATATGCTTAGCTGTCTCCAATTCAAGCCTTGGCAAATCCGACTTGTTAGGGTTGAGCGAGGGCCGAATGTTGGGACCCATCCGACGTGTCGGATCCGTCAGATGGGGACCTCTTGCCGCCTCCCTTTGTGGGGTCCATCGTACACGCTCGACTTCTTGTCCTTCGTCGGGTCTAGGGTTGCGTTTTCTGTGCGTCTCTTCTCTGAAATTATATAATTTCAACGGAGTAAAATTTACTGGATAGTTCATTGCTTCGGGTTCGGAGTCAAGGGCAGAGTGCTGCGATTAATTGAAGAGAGTTAGAGAGTGCAGACGAATGGAGACTATACTCCTCTCTGTTGTCTTGTCCCTCCTATAAAAATACCCCTGAACTCATGCTCACACCACCAAACAAGCTTCGTTCTCTGTTTCCTTATTTCTTCTCGTTCCTTCTTTCTCCTCAGTCCTTTCTAAGTTCAAAACCTTCTTTCTCTTCTACTTTCAAGTTCAAAACCTTCTTTATTTTCTGCTTTCAAGTTCAAAACCTTCTTTCTCTGTTCGAAACACAAACTAACCATGATGAAGCACAATGTGGTACTGCCAAAGGATATACCTGTCCCACCGTACTACTACTACCCACTGACACGTGGTGCCAAAGCGAGCTACTCCTCTTACAAGAAGCTCTTGAACCATGTGGAACTTGGTGGAGCGAACCGGATCAATTCATGGCTGGATTGCATGAAAGCCTCTTCTCCGACCCAAATCAGAGCTAGCTCCATACTCAATTCCTCCCTTGCTCCTCTGGAAGACGAAGTTGATGATTGGATGGTGGGTATTTCGGTATTTTGAGAAACTTCTTCATAATATTCTCTTGATATTTGCAAAAACTAATAAAGATTGCAACCTTGTTGTAATAGGTGGAGCATCCATCGGCCCTTAGCAAATTTGAGGAAGTAATGGAGATGTCAAAAGGGAAAAAAATTGTGATGTTTCTGGACTATGACGGCACTTTATCTCCTATTGTTGAAGATCCTGATCGTGCGTTCATGTCAGAAGCGGTTCGTATTCATACAATAATTTTTGTGCTTAATTTGCATTGTGCTCGTTTTTCTTGCCTGTTTACTTAATTTATTTATGTTTTGGGTTAAAAGTGAGATTTTTTTTATTTGGGATTTTGGTAATTTTCAGATGAGAGATGCTGTCCGAAATGTGGCCAAGTACTTTCCAACTGCTATTGTAACCGGGAGGTGCACTGAAAAGGTATATTTGATATTAGTGCTTTAACAATATATAATTTTTAAAATATTATTTTATACTATTTATTTCATTAGAAAATTTGTGCTCAATAGTACTCCAGATTTCAGAGTCCAATCAAATGTTGTTGGGTAATATATGCTTGCCTCTTCAGTCTTCAATGCTACACATAGAAGACAGATTTGTAAAATTGAGAAATACCACCTAATCACTTAGAAAGTTTGAAAAGGCTGAGATTGTCATTGCTTAATTTTCCTCAAGTATTACTGAATAAGGCATCTTTCATTTTTTTTGTTGGGTCTTAAATAGTAATAATTTATTTTTTGTTGATTTGGCGTGGGGGCCACATAGGTCTTTAGCTTTGTTGGGCTTAAAGAATTGTACTACGCTGGTAGCCATGGAATGGACATTGTGGGTCCCACTAAAGTATCCAAGCATATCAAATCTAAGGTGAGCTTCTGTTTTCCATTAGTAAATGATAATATTTTTTTGTTATTGCAGTACAATGTTTCTCACAATTATTTGTTTAATTTGGCCCATTTTTTAGGCTAAGGATGTTCTCTGTCAGCCGGCCAGTGAATTCCTTCCCATGATAGAAGATGTGATTATTTATTCTCTTGCATTGATGCATCTTCTATAATTTCCAGTCAAACTGTTTTGCAATATCAATATTATTCTAGAAAGATAAACTTGCATTCAATCAAAGACGTGTTTTTTTCTCCCTTCATGTACACAATCTGCTCTTGAATAAAATTTCAATGTCATAATTCAACGGCCCTAATTGTTTTATTTAAATTCATTCTATTTTAGATTTCCAAAACCTTGGAGGAGAAAATTAAGACAATTCCTGGTGCCAAAGTGGAGAACAACAAATTCTGTGTTTCAGTTCACTACCGTTGCGTAGAAGAAAAGGTAACATTTTGCCGTGCACATTAGTTCTTCTCACAAACCGACTCCATTCGTAAAAGAGAAAATTAACAATGCCGTTATTATAACTTTATTCATCAGAATTGGTGTGCATTAGCAGAACAAGTTGGATCGATACTGAAAGAGTACCCAAAACTACGACTCACACAGGGAAGAAAGGTTGGTCTGGCTTTGAAACAATTGGTCCTTTATTATTGTCTCAATTTTAGTTTGTGGGTTTAGACAGATTTCATCTTAATAGAAATATATTTTTTGTGTGTAAATTAGGTATTGGAAGTTCGACCAACTATTAAATGGGACAAAGGGAAGGCTCTTGAATTCTTATTAGAGACCCTAGGTGAGAATCTCCTTTTTTTTTTAAAAAAAAAAGAAAAGAAAATTGAATCTTTTTTAGGAATTTCTCTCTAATTAATGTTTTTTTTGTTCATGGAAACTTAGGTTACGCAGACTCTAATAATATCTTTCCAATATATATTGGTGATGATCGCACTGATGAGGATGCCTTCAAGGTATATTCATAAAATAAGATGCAGTTTTGTTAATTTTTAAATCTTAACTGATTAAGAAGTAAAGCCAGACTGTCAGTATGGCTTAATTCATAAAATAATATGCTCCTAAAAATGCATTGAAAAATTGGAATTAATTAAGGCTTAATCATGTTGACTGTGCAATTTTGTCTCAACTCTATAGATTCTTGCAAAACAAGCCTAAGCTGTACAACTTTGTCTTTACTAAGACTTAATTTGCCTCAACTGAAATCAACTAACATTCACTTGCCATAAAATATCTTTAAAATGTCACATCAATGCAGTTGCAAAGAAAAAACAAATTAGACTTCAAACCATTACAGATCGTCAATTAAATAATTAGTACCACAATTTAGAAAAAATAATATTATTATACTTTGAGCCCATATGTAATTTAATTTAATTAGTAATGGAGAAAACAATGCTCATAACAATTAATATCATACACTAAATTTAGTTGTTGAACCTTTCAGGTTTTACGCAAACGGGGTCAAGGAATCGGAATTTTAGTTTCAAAAATTCCGAAGGAAACAAATGCAAACTATTCTCTTAATGGACCCGTGGAGGTAATTTTTAGGAAGTAATCTTCTTTAACTGGTATTGTCTAAAATGCCGTATATCGTATACTAATTTTGCGTAACCATTTAATAGGTCAAGGACTTCTTGCAGAATTTAGTGCAATGGAAGAACATCTCATTTGATGAGCAGCAGAGTAGAATGAGTGATGATTGAATTAGTCCGATTCATTCATATTTGCTATAAGATATCTTTTTGAGCACTAGTATAGGTTGAGAATTTGGGGAAAAAATGGAGCTGATTTTTCTGCTCCATGATTTTTTATTTAAATTTTTTTAATGTTATACCATTTGTAGGCCATAGAATGAAATCACATACTTGGTCATGTAAATGATATTATGATAAAATATGAAATCGGCAAATGCCATTGATTTTCTCTTTTTCCGTGTGAACTGTAATGCTCTCTGATCTTCTACTTCCCATTTGCTTGACGGCTTCTCAGAAACCAAATATCACTGAGCAGGGGAAACCACCATTTTTTCATAATGGCATTAAATTGAAAAGTTTCTCTGAACTTGTACGGACTCATATTTGAAACATAAGCTACTGAAGCAATTGTATCAGAATCAGACAGTCTATTTCTAAAGGAAAATATTCATTGGGTACCTCAAGAACAGAGAGTTCAACGAGATGTCACAAATTTCTAAAATCATGCAAGATTATAAAAATTAAAATGGTGAATACTCTGTTCATGTTAGCTTAAACAAATGTACAAAGTAATCTGATATCAGAATATTACAGTATCCAAAAGCAAACAGTCCTGCTAGCACTTGGCTATAAAATACAGTAGAATTACAAAATTAAGGTTAGTATGGCGGATCAAACTGAAAATTACTTGGCTATAAAATCTGTTTCAAGAGCAGTCATACTGCTGGCCAATGTGAAATGCAAATCAACTATAATGAACGGTGCTGGTACAGACCATGATATGTACGAAAACTCGCACTTCACTGGCACCCCACAACATGAAATAATTGTGGGATACTAATACAGAGCACTGGGTTGGTATGGACATATCATCGGCACAGCAGAGGAATTCGATGTGGCAGCTGAGACAGGTATCCAGTTAGTACCGTTCAATGATCAGTATGATTCAGTACAAGGTCCATTTCATCTAACATCAGAATCAGACAGACACAACAGGATGCACACTCAGAACGTGCATGTGAGTGCACACTAACTCACCTGTTCGCACATTCAAACAGAGATTTGACAATAGTTATGATCAGAAAAGGCCAATCTTTTTTTGCTTAAGTTGCTGGTGTTTATTTGTTCAATTGTGAGGTGTAGTTAAGCACAATTAGTTCAAAAGGACTATTTTGAAAGGCAGACATCAAAAGATTTTGGGCTTCTTACCTCTTTAAAAAAAAATCTGTAAGAAAAGGTAAAAATCTAAAAATTTGGCAAAGATTTTCATTTTGATTCTGCACTATAACCAACCTGAAAAGGATCTTTTGAAAGATGGAATCTGTTATGGTCGGCTACACACCAACTCCCAGCTGTCTCCAATTTTGCCACAAGCATCAGAGGATATTTCAGTTGAATAAAAAAAAAAGAAGGATATCTCAGTAACTTCTGAACTCTTGTGGTTTTCAGGAAGTTCCTATTTTGCATGGTTAATGATGTTACTAAAAAATGACAATTAAATACTGATGAATTTTTGTTGACAAACTAAGTTTGCTGATTAATTAAAAACAGTTAAATAATACTTTTGTAAATGTGCAAGTAACTCAACAAATAATTTACAGGAATGATTTTTCAAGAGCTGATGAAAAGAGTGTTTAAAATATGCCCTTCACTGATCTTAAGTAAAATTCTTTTTGGTACCCTGTCAATATAGCAATATAGGCTCAGATGTACGATGCAGCCAGTTTGGCCTAGCAGCACTCTGCCTCAAGGTGCAGTAATGTAGGTGGTGCTGCTGGACCGCCTTGGTCTTCATCTGATCTTTTCTTTTTTAATCTTATTCTTTTCTTATTAATTCGCTGCTCATTTTTTTCTCATATGACAGTTTTCTTTTTATTTTACATGCATTTCAGTTGTCATTATTTTAATGAAATTTACTTAATTTAGTATGTGTTCGCATGGTTATTGATGTTAGTGAGAACGTTTTTTCAACTTGAGGGTGGTTCAGGTGATTAAGTTTACAATTCCTTTTCTGATCCAGTCAAAATTGTTTTGCTTATTTAGAGTTCTTTCAGTGCAGTATCGGAAAGCCATATCTTATTCTTCATTTTGCTCCTTTCTTTTCATCAGCTATTCTTTTGTACTCAATTTTGAGCCAGTTAATCTGCTACTATGATGCCTTAATAGCAGGACAGGACATTCAACTTACAGAACAATCTATCCAGATTGTATGTTCATGTTTTCTAATAAAAGAATATTCAATCTGAAAAATCCATACAAAACCTGGTTATACCTTCTGATCAGATTTAAAAAATGGACCAGTAGACACTGCTTTTCTGGCCATCTTGCACCAAATATCACAACTGGCTAAGTCCAACTTTATTAATGAGATCGTGTAACAAATAGTTCTTTGGAGCATATCCAATGATAATTCAAAGAACGGAATGATTGTATATATTTTCTGGTAAAAGCAGGTTGTAATTCTATTGCTGTCTGATATTATAGAAAATAGCTTCATTATTAGAGAGCAAAATAGAAACAAATCTCTGTACATAATGATGACATATCTAGTATCAACTTAGTTATAATAACAATGGAAAAGCAAGTTATGTTCCTGTATGCTTCTCCTTTTTCTGATGCTATAAAGATCCTAATTGCCAGAATCTTACTTTAGATTTGTCTTTTTATTTTAAATGTATGGAATAGAATAAAATGATCTTTTTCTTTTTGTCTTATATTAGCATCACTAATGATCTGCAGTTAGAGGTGCCAAGGTATATATCTTCTTGACCTCACATTTCACATTCTTAATATATTTAAAGCGACTGTGGAATAGATTTCCCATGTGAAATTCTCTGTGTATATCACTGAAACATAGTATTGAAGAACTTAAGGGGATAAATCGGAGACAAAGGAAGATACAAAAGACTAACAAACAAGTGATTGGGGCTCCACAAAAATATCGCTGATGCATACTGGTGCTGATGGTAATCATAGTACGTAGTAAGAAGCATCATGTATCGGTTTCAACAATGATTACCAAAATGGTACCACTCGTACAATCAGGTCCAATTTAAGGGTACCTCACCAGAACAGATACAAAAACCATAAATATATATAAAGTCCGTTAATGAAAGTGATGGAATGTAATCTTTCATTTATCATGCTAAGAGCATCGTTCAGAGGAATATAATTCATGCTGCCTTTAGAAAGTTTCTGCAGTTGGTCGGTAATGATGAACAATTATATATGGTGATGATGGATTGAACAAAATGTTCCAGCAAGCGGATAACAATTAATATTTGGAAGGCGGTTGAAACATAGTATTGAAGATCTTAGTGCTATTTCTACCTCACCAAACACATCCAATATTTTGAATAGTACTTTAGTTATTATTTAGATTAGTGATATTTAAATTGAATAATAAAAAATATATACCCTACAAAATAAATTAAATTGATAGGGACGTGCTAATTGTCCCCTACAAAAATCCTCAAGAAAAATCTCTCAACTTCTTAATGTCACTATAGAACATATGAGCACCTTTCAAAAGCGATATGAATAGTTTTTATTATATAAATGAATATTCCAAGACAACGGAAAATCATTCTTCATCATGACGATCGTCAACCTAATGAAAAATCACATTTTACCCAAATCTCGAATTAGACATATGTTCAAATTAAACAACCACTCTTTTTTAATTAATTACATGTTAAATTAATCTCAATGCTCAATTAATCATGTGCTAAATTTTATATCCACCATTCAGAGTGCAGCGTATTTTACGGGGTGTTCATAGAACATTATATATGCAGGGTGTTCATAGCATTTTTTATAGAATGTTCATAGTACATTTTGGTGGATGTTCATAATATTTCTGCTGGATGTTCAAAATGTCTTCCGCTGAATATTATAGTGTCTTCTGAAAAGTGTTTATAACAGAACTTCTGAGGTGTATTCAACTATTCATATAGCACCTTGTGTTGAGTATACAAAATATCTGTTCAGAGCACTTTCTACAATGTATTCATATCATTTTTAGCTGTGTTTTCAGAACACTTTACAATGTATTCACACTACATTACAGCACTGCCGTAGTCTCTCTCTTGGTCCAGATATAGACGTGCTCACGAGCACATTCCAAGTCATCAATTCTCTATAGTCAATTGAATACATAGCTAGAAAGTTCTTAGACTCAACTGTTAAATATTCTTTTTAGTTGAGGTCTTTCATGATTAATTATGAACAATTCAATTAACAGCTCAAACATCACCAATATCGAATATTTCACAAACAAAACTTGATATGATTTGTTGCTTAAGATGACATATCTTGATTAGCAGCGGAAGATGTAATGGCTGTCATCTTCTTTCTTCTGACTACTGACGGTTGCTATTCTTCTCAGAATTCAGTTTCTCTCTCTAACCCTATTTCTTTATACGATTCTTGATGGAGAAGAATGCGACTCTTGGCAGGGAGAGAGAGGACCCAATCTTTGATTATATAACATTTAACTCTAAATCTGGTACGTCCATCATATACCAATTCAACGTTTAAGATTAATCACAGATCTAATGCTCTAATTACAGAACGATCTATTTATGACTTAATTAATAGCAGATTTCTAACATCAACTCTATCTACGAAAAACATCTACAAGTACTTTTATTAATCTACACAGAATCTAATAAATCTGATCCACTGGAATGGACAACTCCATATGTTGGATTTAATTTTTGAGAAATGTTCTAAATGTCCTGATTTCTTCTTTATACTAAATTCGATACACTACAAAAGTAATAAAGAAAGTAATGGACAACTCTAGTTAGAAAATAACTGAAGATGAAATCTCTCATTAGAAATTAATAAACGTGTTGAATGGCATCTTTGTGAGCAGAATTCTATTTTTAACTGCGGAGATGGGATATGCACACATGATTTAATAATGAAAAGTGTAGGGGATTTTCATTGGAAAAATTGTTAGGATATTTTTTTTTTCAAATTGTTAATATGACAAATAACTAATTTAACTTCAATAATAGAAAAATGGGGATCCATTTCTAAATAAATATAAAAAAATCATAAAAATGGAAAAAAAAAATATAGATGTATTATTTTACCTTTAGATTGATGATCATTCAAATTTTATGTAATTTCATTATCATTTGATAGTCCATCAAAGACCGTTAAGTTGAAACCGTTGCAAATTATATGAAAATTTGATGGTCTTTAATGAACTATCAAACGATAATAAAATTATATAAAATTTGAATGACCATCAATCTAAAAATAGAAAAACACATCTATAAAGTTTTTTTTTAAGATTTTTTTATATTTATTTAAAAAATTAATTGTCATATCAAAATAACCCATTGTCAACCGATCCCTTCTCATAATAAAATTGGTATCCATAATGGTATCAAAGATATTTTTCAAACACTTTCGTATTTGTTTTCTTCTTAATTAAATTTAGAAGCAACTGTTCGTGAATATGTTTATTTATTTTTTCAGGATCTGATGGATATTACCATGTATGAATTGGAAATTAAGAAAAAACATAACAAAATAGCAAAAATTTGGAAGATGAGAAATAAAACACCAGGTTTGGCATGCCATACATGCGTACATGCTTCAATTGCATGCAAGCTGATTGTTTGTCTTTCTCTTCTTCTTTTTTCTTTTTATTCAATTATTATTATTATTATTTTCTGGCACAAGTTTGGTTTTTTTAGGCTCAACATTGCCTGACCCTCTTTTAGCACTTCTGCTACACGTGCAAGATGGCAGAAAAAGATGTTTTTGAACTGTTTATGGATACTCTTATTTCACGTATGCAGGTTCTTGTTAAGGCTTATACATCAGAAGTTAATGCAGGAAGTAAAATTATTAGAATATTTTATTGAAAAAAAAATTGAATGTTATGACCAAATTCAAAACAACAAACAACTAATATTTAAATGGTCCAAAGAATAAAGAATAGCGCGCAGCTATTCTGAAAAAGGAATAGCAATTGACAATTTAAATATAAATTTACTGTTCTGAAATCATGAGAATAACAATAATTATTAAAGAATAACAGTAATTCAAACACTTCTTTTAGCCTGACCTCTGGCCATTTCATAACCCCTAGCTCTCCTGCTGTTGTGAAGTTTACCGATGCAAAATCCCAAAAACCATCACACGATGACATGTGATCCTGTGAAATTTATGAGATCGCTTTGATGATTGATGATAACTTTTAGGCAAAATTAGTTTTGTGTCATCTTAAAATTTTAAAATTAGTAAAATATCATTTTAAAGTTTAAATTTTTAAATACCACTTCAAAATCAATTTAATTAGTTATTTATCACAATTATATAATTGTCATAGTACTTTTAATTAAAATTTTCTGTATTTGTATACAACTTTTTGTTTTCCATTTAAACTCATCTTCTTCGGAGTGTATGTGTTATATTTAACTGTTTCGATCCCATTTGCTTCCTCAACAGAGCTTTATACAAGTATTGATGAGACTGGTACGCACAACTAGGGTTGTAAGAAAAATTTATCATTCATAGTTCATTCGAATTCGGTTTGAAAAAAATTAAAATTAGTTTGTTCGATAATAATTGGTTAGTGTAGCATGGTAACACAATTTTTTTGATATATTGTGATCTTTCTCAATACTTTTGTAAAAGGATTCTCTTTCAAAAAATGTTACATCTCTAAAAATAATAAGTTTTTTATTTTCTTATCATGACATTTGTAACCCTTTTTAAATGTAGAGTAATCTAGAAAATCTCTTTTTATTGAGGTAAAATTAATTTATCTTTTATGTTTTTATGAACAAAATATACGCACCCAAATACACTTAGATGATCAATGTTTATTTTTCTGATCATAAAATATTACTAAAGGACCTTTAAATTTTTTATTGGCGCTAGGCAACTTATTTATTAAATAGATCAAGGTGAGTACAACTTCCGACTAAAAAAATAGAAATAATTTTAATATAAAATGTTGTAGTCATCTCGAGTAAATAATGATTTTTTCTTTCCAAAACATCATTTTGTTATGGAGTATGAACACATATGTCTAAAGAATTATACCTTTGAGTTTGTAAAATTTGAAATTTTTGGTTAATAAATTTTGTATCATTATCCGTACGAAGAATTTTTTTTTTTATTATATAAGTCTCTACTAAATTTGTAAATGTTAAAAAGTGAGAAAATATTTCACTTTTATTTTCATTAAATATGATCATGTGATTTTTGAGAAATCATCAATAAGATGACATAGTATCTAAAATCATTGTAAGAAACTACGATAACGGACCCTCAAACATCGGAATGAATAAGTTCAAAAAAGAAATTTTCTATGTCTAGTAAGGCCACATACTTCACAATTGTTATAACAATTAATCTTTAGAATGCCCAAATGCTTGTGTAATAGTTCAAATAAATCTTTATTTTTTCTAATATTAAAACTGATTTTTGGTGCTAAAAAATTGAGATTATTTTCTAAATGACCTTCATCAATCTTCATCTTGATAAGTAGATCCTGAAAAATCATGTTTCATTTTTAAAAATTACTTCACAATTTAAATCTTTCAAAAGCTTACTAATGAACAAAAGATTTATCGAGCAATTATTAATATGAAATATATCTTAAATAAATCTCTTTGGAGAAATACTAATTATGCCCCAACTCTAGATTTTAATTTTTGTCGTTATCGGCAATCGTAAAGAATTAATCATTATTAATTTTACGATAATTATTTAGCAAGTTATGATTTTCAGTCATATGATATGTAGCACCCGAATCTACAACTCATTTGGTATAATTTATGGTGCAATTTTGGTTGAAAGCCCTACAGTCAAGCATTGATTGATAATAGCAGTTTTGGTACCATTCATTAGGCTGTGAATCAATTTATGATTTGGCTATCCACCATATCCCACTCCTTTTGTTTCTTAGCTTCAATTACTGATCGGATTTTATTCCCATTACTGAAACTAAGTAGTCATTTGTCTTTGAGTGTGACTCTGATTGTTTTGGTCCATATAATGTAATTTCTCCCATTTAATGGAACATTGATTAATTTTTAAGATGAATTAAAAACAGAGTTTGTTCTAATCCTTGTTGAATTTTGATTTGGATTTGTTGGATCAAAGCTGAAGATTATTCTCCCATCTGTCATGTTGACAAGAACTTGGTTTTGCTAATTTTATTGGTTTTTAAGTTACTGTTGCAATGAATTGATCTTTGTTGATATATGATTAGTGTTTCTGATATAGAATTAGTGTTTCTTGCTACTATTGACTCTTGAGTGTTTGCTCTAAACAGTATTGATTTTTGTTGTTTGTGGAATTATGAATTTTACTAAGATACTGAGACATGCTTTGGTACTATATGAAATTTATGAGATAACATTGATGATTTATAATAACTTTTATTATCTGAATATTAATTATGAGAGGCCAAAAGCTCCGAAATACCGAAATATATATATATAACGGTAAGATTAATTATTATTGGTATTAATAATACCGTTGGCTCAACTAGAGCCCTATGATGAATAGTTTTTGAGGCTGATTAAAGCCTAATCATTCTATTTCTTAATAGATCCTTTATTTTCATATTCTAACTCTGTAAGCATCTAATGATAACGGAAAGGAATTTTCCGTCATACTTAAAATTATGACACCGTTGTCATTTCTCACTGACTGTAGGACCCAACATATTTAAAAGTACTGCCCCTGAATTTAATCACAACCGTTTAAATTCAACCGATAGTTGAGATCCGCTATCATTGTTTCTCTGCCACGGAAACTATGAGATATGAATCCGATGATAACCACTCCGAATTCTAGCGTGACACATTAGTTTTCATTTTAATGGCTCTGGCACCTCATTAGAGTTTTGTATGAGCTCTTCAATCAGAGGCGGAAGGACAAAAATTCAATTTTTTTTCAAGGGATCAAGATAAATATATTTTTTTAATTTTTTTCTGAAAATATACATAATTATAAAAGATATTTTTTAAAAAAAATTCTACAACCCCCTCCCTCGGCTCCAAATCTGCTGTTATTCTTGGAGAAGAATATGATTCTGTTATTTTTTCTTAAAAAATAGAAAAAAAAATCTGAAAAATATAAAAAAATTAATAGATATGTTCTTTTATTTATAGATTGATAACTTGTCAAATTTCTTATAATTTTATTAACGTTTGATAGTCCATCAAAGACCGTTAATTTGAAACCGTTATAAATATTAGTGAAAGACCGTTAAATTTGATAATCTTTGATGAATTATCAAATATTAATAAAATTATATGAAATTTAATAGGCTATCAATCTACAAATAAAAAAATATATCTATAATTTTTTTTTATTTTTCAAAATAAATAATAAGACTATGTTCTTCTCCGAGAATAAAAGCAGATTTGAAGCCTCCCGAGGATACACATCGATCCGCCCATGTCTTCAATGACCTCAATTTTTTTTTCTGACAATTTGGTTTCACCATTATCACATGTTAGCTAGTCTATCGGTACATTTTTCATAATTATTGTCGTACGAAAGTTTATTTTCCATCCAGTAGAAACAAAGAACGTACATTGAGGCATTAATTTTAAGAACAAAAAAATTGGTCCACAATGGACCAGTATTGAAACTTGAAGCTACGTCAGCAGTTGTGCATTAGGTTCTAATAAATAATATTCGTACGTTCAATATGTATTCTTTGAATCATAACCAGAACTAAGCCTGATTGGATGAAACTGAAGTTTCACTTTTTGCAACAGAGAATTAGTAATTATGATTGAAGGAGTAAAGTTTGTATTTCATCAGTTTTCACTTGATGTAAATTTATATATGCGTACGTACCTTGTCAAACATGTCCATCCATAGTGAAGTATAATCCAGCACTTTTTAAAATTAATGAAGAAACAGAAAAGGAGTAAACACAACAACAGGATAGGAATAGTGTTTTGTATGAACTATTAGTAGGTTGGTGGATGACCACTCGGCCCAATCAATATTTGTGTACATAACGCAGGATCTATGGCACAATGTAAGGTAGCTGCATGGCACAATGATAGCATCTCCCAATCTTGGAATAGTATCTGGGAACTTTCAAGAGATGAGACTTTATTAACCTTCAGATTCTCTATAGCAAACATATATAGTCAGAAATTACCTCTTTGTTCGAACATAGTTATATGCATAGTTCAAGTTCAGATAATAGGTCTTATTTTTAATTTGAACAAGCAATAACCAATTACCATTCCAACATGGATCTCCATTACAAAATCTTAGTACGATCCAAACAAAATTTTCCATTACCATATAGAGTCACTAATGTATACTTGTAAAAGAAACTATTCCATCGATGCCAGCCATCAAAGCCTGGACCACAGTTATTCTCCAATCATGTGCATGCCTCCTATTCAATGAATCTATTCGATCTTGCTTAGCCATGAATCCTGATATGAGACAGTGTTATACAATTTTATAAGATGTTCATCTTATTCAATTAAGATATTGATGATAGTTTATGTTTTCTTCTTCTTATTGTGGTCTTATTTTGGATTAACTTATGACAAAAAAATGTTTGCGCTTGTTTTCTTCCTTTGTTTTTAAATAAGATATATTAATAAAAGCCCCCTAATTATTGGCTTAAAGTATCTCTCCAAGCCCCCTAACTTATGACAAAAAATGTTTGCGCTTGTTTTCTTCCTTTGTTTTTAAATAAGATATATTAATAAAAGCCCCCTAACTATTGGCTTAAAGGCCCCCTAACTATGACAAAAAATGCATATGCTCAGCTTTAATTGAACAAGTTTTGTTTACTCCCTGATTTAATTATATATGCCAGAGCCCAGAGGTGCAGTAAAATATTCTAACAGATTAGATCTTTGTAATGATACCTCCGCACGGGCATTAGGATATCTCATATATGATAGATTGCAATATGTACTCAGTTTGTCTGAGATCAAATCATGACCGATGTTATTATTTGAAATCATAATGAGAAAGATACTTCTATCTAGCTCCCAAAGGAGTTTCTCTGTTTCAAATTTTGCCAATACTACTTGAACTTTGAGTCTTTTTTTTTGAGCTCCCATTGAAGTATCTGATAAGTAAAACAATCCTTGTACAACTTCTTTGCAATTGTTATTTGTTTTTTGTTTCTCCGTTCTGTCTCTTTGAACTTTGAGTCTGTGAGAGGGTGTACGCACATCTTTGCAGAGACTACAAAGTCGTGGGTGAATATTGAACTCTCAATCTTTGAATAGAACAACCTTAGGACTTTTTTCTAACTAACTGAGCTACCATCTGTTTCCCTCTCTCTCTTTCTCTCTCTGTTAGGCATCATTAACTTGTGTCAAGCATGGTTAAAAGCCATATTGTAGTTAAGAAATGGTGCAATTCTTCCAAATTAGTTTAATAATCAAAGTTAGAGGTGGCACAAACACCTCTCCTGCACTTGATATCTTCCTTCGTTTTTACTTTCTAGCAATGCAGTACTGATCAATTTTTGTTGCTTAATTACCTTTGGCAGATCTCTGTTTTTAGCTGTTATTAAATGACTTGTAGTTGAGACTTGCTTTTTTTTATTTAATAAAATTGTCGTATGTGTAGGGGTGTAAGAGGCTAACAAACTTTATCTCAAAAAAAAAAGTAAAATTAAAACTGAGCATGAAAGATAAAAGAGGCCAAACTAACCTATAATCAAGTGGAATCCAACTCCTCTTTCAATCAACAATGGTTCTTTCCTTCTTTCTTTATTTCTTTTCTCCCTTACTTTTTGCTTTACACATAGTATATGAACGTTTTATGAGGTATGTTATTGTTGTGACCTAACATCCTTAAGTTGGTTTGTGGGGCTGTACATTTTTAAGTTCCTGGGCAATGAGAAATGTTCTCTTCAGATTAAGTAGATTGGAACTTAATTAATTTTCCTTCCTTCTGTTTCCTATTCTGGCCTTCTTTTTGTGGTTCAATATGCATATGTCTCTGGTCCAGAAGCATGGGTTACTTCAGAGCTTTTTCGTGTAAAGTATCTGGTAAAGGGTACCAACGATTGATGGAAAATGAGCATCTTTATACTGTCATTGAGCATCAATTTGACCACGCATTGATGGCCAAATTAAGCGGTCAAAACTAAACAAAAGAAAAGAAAATTAGAGAAAGAAAAGCAAACAAAATCAAATTAGAGAGCCAATTTAAACGAACTGTCGTAAATGGCACAGCGCTAAGCAGTATCTGATCCTCCATGGAACTGTTCCTCTATAAATACATTTTACTGAATGCATATTATTTAACAATTAGTTAGTTTCTTGTTCTTTTTTTACTCCATATTATCTTGCTGACAGAGTAGCTCGCGATCGTGCGTGGTTGCGCAATTTCCCTTCTCTCGAGGAAATTAATAAATTATAAATTCAATAACAGGATTACTGTACTCTCTACTTTGTATCATTAGATTTTTTTGTTCAATATTTGTTATTAGTAAAATATCGTACTTGCTTCAATCTTTAATCCCAAATAAATTGGGGTAGGCTTCAATCTCATTTTCAAATACTATGTATTGATTAATTAGGCTGGTATTTTGGTAGTGTTTTGTTTTTATATATGGTTCAGTATTATAGTATTCTACCAATTAATAAATAGGAACATTGAAGAAGTTCAAGAGCCTCTCCTTTCATCAAAAAAAAAATTGAAGAATTTCAAGGTCCAATTGAAACAAAGTACCAATCAGACTATCCCTTTCTTCTAGCAGCTATTAGAAGCGCTATTTAATTTTTGGACACTTGGAATTTCACTATTTTAAAAAGCATTTTCTTACCCTCTTTCAAGGACCAAAGCATTTAAGTCTTTAACTAACACACTGTGTGCTTACTATCAGCTTTGCTTCCTATATGCTCTTTGTACAGTTCACAGAACAGAAGTCTTCCATAAATGAATTGTGATCTCTAGTCTTGAAAGAACACAGCTCTAACAAGATTACTATAACAAGCATCCATTTGCAATCAGTCAATGGAATGTTAAAAGTATATAGAAAATGGAAAATTTGTCAATAGGAAGTTGTAGAAAAGGAAAATTGCATTTTTTTGCTTTCTAGCAAAAAGATAGTTAACAAAACCTAACAAGAAAGACAATACAATATCTTTCCTTGTCTAGGCCTTTGTTCAATTTAAGATACAAAATTACACAGAGGAAACAACAACTAAGGTGGTTAATGACTCTATGGGTTATGAAAATTAGATATTTTTATCAAACAAGAAAAACATAATCTTCTACTGTCCCAATTCTAGTGCTCATTAGTTGCGATAGGCTTCCACTGCACCAACTTTTGCAAAAATTCCTTCACCTATCATAGTTAAGATAAATAATAACTTGAGCATTAAGCAAGTAGAGAAGATTATGAATATAAGTAATTGCATAAAATATAAATAAATATATGTACCGGAAGAGAAGGGGTAAGGAAAAAATAATTAAATGTTTACCTCAGCTGGCTCTTTGAGAGAATAGCAAGCAATTGTTTCCTTTGGAATCTTTGAAACAATAACACCAATGCCCTGCTCTCTCTCACATAAAACCTGGAAATTAATTCAGCCCGAAATTAAAATTAGTAACATATGTTGCTTGTCTAATTTAGAGTTTCAATTAGAGAATATGTTATTTGAATAGCATACTTTGAAAGCATCCTCATCAGTGCGGTCATCTCCGATATACACAGGAAAAACTTCACTAGAATCAGCATATCCTATAGAGTAAGAAAACAATTTTGTGAGACATTTTCCAGTATAATCAATATATAGAAAGATAAAGTTAACAGAAACAAATTTCAGTATCTATAATAATATAGAATTCACTCGTACCGAGAGTTTCTAACAAGAACTCAAGTGCGTTTCCCTTGTTCCACTTAATAGTAGGTCTGATCTCTAAAACCTAATTAATTGAAAAAAAGGAAATGAATTAGTAAAAAAAAATGCTTATTTCTCATTGTGTGCCAAATGTTAGGTATAAATATAATAGATTTATAACCTTTCTTCCTTGAGTAAGACGGAGTTTGGGATACTCACTCAGCACTGATTTAACTTGGTCTGCTAGTGTACCCCATTTCTGATAAAATTATTGCCAGAAATTAATAACCATCGTTGTATATATCTACTATCTTGAAAGATTAGGAAATAAAGGTTTCTTTCATAACAATTAGTGGCCATTAATTGTCAAGCGTTTTTTTTTTACCTTCTCATCCACACAGCGATAGTGCACTGAAACACAAAATTTGTTGTTCTCCACTATGGCCCCAGGAATCATTTTCATTTTCTCTGTCAAGGTCTTAGATACCTACCAGAGAAAAAGTGATGAAACAAAGGTGTTAGCAGGAAAACATTCTGATACGAGAAACAATATATCAGGATGGAGAATATATATATAGCTATATTGAAGAAAAGAAATAATTGAATTTTCACCTCTTCTATTGTTGGAAGGAATTCACTGGCCGGCTGACAAAGAACCTCTTTGGCCTATAATAAAATACAAAATGGTACGATTAGACTGATATTTTCTAATTAATGTAATTCATTTAATACTGTGTGGCGTTAAATTTTTCCTTAAAAGCAATTATGGACCTTAGATTTCATATGCTCTGGGCCTTTAGTGGGACCCACAATGTCCATTCCATGGCTCCCGGCATAGTATAACTCTTTCAACCGCACAAAACTAAGCACCTGCCCCACAACAAATCAAGAAATGCTATTTATTAACACTTAACAGTAAAAAGAAAAAATAGCAAACAGAGTGTTTCATATGCTCGGCAAAAAATAGAAAAGCATACAACATAGATAAATGGTCCGAATTTAAAGAGTATAAATATATTAGAGATATATTAACAATATTTAGAGATCAATTTTCTTTACTTAGAAGAGCACTACGGAAGATATTCACTAAAAGAAGAGCCCCCCCCCCCCAAACAAAATTTTTTTTTGCATCCATAACAAGCTAAAAACTGACCCAAAAAATAAGAGAGAGAATAAAACAGAGGCCATATACCACAGCCAATTTACAAGAATCATAATTCATAACCAAGTATTAAAACCACGTGAACACATACTTCATGGAGCGTTATCTGACACCATGGTTTTATGAGTTTATGAGGGTGTTTCTGATATTTGGACATAAAGCCATGGAAAGAAAGTAAAGTACAGACTACAGAAAAATAATTCCAAATATATCTTAGTACCGAAATGTGTAGTACTAAATGTACCTTGTCAGTGCCCCTTCCACTCACAATAGCTGTTGGAAAATGCATCGCCACATCTCTCACAACTTCTCTCATCTACAAATTATCAAAAATTCAAATTAAATATATAACTCTTTTCATCAATCTCACATGTCTTGTTCTGTTCCATTATTAAATGAAGGGAGAAGTAAAGGAAACAACATAGCAGAAATAAAATATGCACAAAATAATCAAACAGAAGAAAATAAAAAGAAGTAAAGAAATAAATAAGCGTGCAACAACGTTATTAAAAAGAAAGAAAATTACGAACCGATTCAGACATGTACGCTCGGTCAGGATCATCAACAATAGGAGATAAAGTGCCGTCATAGTCCAAAAACATCACAATTTTCTTTCCCTTTGACATCGCCATTATCTCCTCAAATTTACACAGAGCCGATGGGTGCTCCTCCTAAAAAGATCAATTTGGATATTTAGTACAAAATTCAAGCAAATAACAACAAATTTCTCAATTGATTAGCAGAAACGACTCACGATCCACTTGTCAGTTTCATCTTCAATCGGCATGACAAGGGAAGAACTGAGTATGGAATTTTTTCTAGTCTGGGTAGGAGAAGAGGCCCTCATGCAGTCCAGCCATGAATTGATCTTGTGACCTCCACCAAGATCAATCTGGTTCAAGAGCTTCTTGTAATTTGGATAAGTTGTGTTGCTGACACGGGGTGGTGGGTACGAGAAGTGCTGGGATACTTGTACAGGTATGTCAATCGGTACCACTGCATTGTTCTTGGTCATGGTTGGGGGATGTTTCAAAGAGATGCAAGGGTTTGTGATGCAAGTGTAGTTACGTGTAACGCTACTTGCTTTAATGGAGAAAGAGAAGAGTAAGAGAGAATGGGGTAAGATGATGAGCGTTGTGCCGAGGGTTATATAGAGCAGAGTGATGGGTGGGCACCGGGCACCGGGCACCGGGCACCGAAACGAACATAAAAGCGGGTCCTTGGAACCGACTCTTTAGTTTGCTTTCGGATTCTGGTAATGGGTACAGTACCCTCACTATCCAATAAGGGGCGAAATGGTGAATAGTGAATACGTTCTTATTTTAACAGGTGGTTGGATGGTATATTCGTATGTGCAGTTGTACTTTGTTAAAGTTCTATGTGAGAAGTTCCTTGTGTACCTTACAAAGATGAATACAATTTATTTAGACAAAATTTCAAAATACGCTACAACAAAACAACAACAAAGCCTTTTATCTCAAATAAATTGGGGGTAGGCTAGAAATGAAACTCAATCGGAAAACATAACATCAAAGATCTCAAATATCAGTGATAATAATGAATATGATGGAAGAAAAAGAAAATAAATAAATAAAATAATAATAATAATATATAAATAAAGATGATAATGATAATGATAATATGCTAATAATAGTAGCAATAATAACAATAATAATAGTACAATAAACCTCTATTATAAAATCTATTTCTAAATCCTATAATCCTATTTTAAAACCTAATTATAAATTCTAAATCCTAAAATCCTACCTAAACCTCTATTTCTGAAATCGATTTCTAAATTCTAAATCCTAAAATCCTAAAAAATCTAAGAATATGAAGTCTATAACTTTACTATTAGACTCTAACTCCTAAATCATGGTTCAGGTACATGAATTGCTATCTTTCACGCACTCCTATCCAAAGCAAGCTCTTTGGGTATATTTCATTCATTCAAATCTCTTTTTATTGATTCCTCCTATGTCAGTCTCGGTCGACCTCTTCCTCTTCTTGTATTTTCAGGACGACTTAAAATACCACAAGTTTGTCCCTAATATCATCATTTCTGATTCGATCTTTCCTTGTGTGGCCACATATCCAACGCAACATCCGCATTTCAGCTACACTCATCTTCTGGATGTGTTGTCCTTTTATAGCCCAACATTCTACGCCATACAACATTGCGGGTCTAATCACCGTCCTGTAGAACTTGCGTTTTAGTTTGTTTGAGGCCTTATTGTCACAAAGAACACCAAATATTTGTCTTCATTTTACCCATCCAGCTCTTATTTTATGACTAACATCTTCATCGATCTCTCCTTCACTCTGCAACATCGATCCCAAATACCGAAATGTGTCATTCATGGGTACTACTCGTCCATCCAAACTAACATCTCCGTCATCTAAGTTTTCCCCGATGAACTGACATCTCATATATTCAGTTTTTGTCCTACTAAGTCTAAAACCTTTTGATTCTAAAGTTTATCTCCACAACTCTAGTTTCTAATTGACTCCAATTATGCTCTCGTCAATCAGCACCACATCATCAGCAAAGAGCATACACCAACGAATATCTTCTTATATGTCCTTTGTGATCTCATCCATCATTAAAGTGAAAATATATGGACTCAATGCTGACCCTTGATGTAATCCTATATTAATAGGAAATGTATCGGACTCCCACATGTCTTGCTCGACACAAGTCACAGCATTTGTGTACATATTCTCCACTCATCAGGCATCTTATTAGACCGAAAAATGGTATTAAATAGTTTAGTGAGCCACACTATTGCTATATCTCCAAGACATCTCCATATCTCAATCGGGATGTCATCCGGTCCTAACGCCTTACCTGTTTTCATCTTTTTTAAAGCTTCTTTCACCTTAGACTCTTGAATTCTCCGAACAAATCGCCTATTGAGGTAAATGATATTAAATAGTTTAGTGAGCCACACTATTGCTATATCTCCAAGACATCTTCATACCTCAATCGGGATGTCATCCGGTCCTAACGCCTTACCTGTTTTCATCTTTTTTAAAGCTTCTTTCACCTCAGACTCTTGAATTCTCCGAACAAATCGCCTATTGGTGTCAATTGAGTTGTCCAACTCGATCGCGGTTTTCTCACTCTCATCGTTGAATAGCTTGTCGAAGTATGCTCTCCATCTGTTCTTAATCTCCTCATCTTTCACCAAAAGTCTATCAGCCTCATCCTTAATACATTTAACTTGGTGGAAGTCTCTTGTCTTCCTTTCTCGAAGTTTAGTCATCTTGTAGATATCATTTTCGCCATCTTTCGTATATAATTTCCGATAAAACTCCGTGTATGCCTGTTCGCTCACAGCTTTTTTTGCGTTTCTTCTAGCTTCTTTGTACTTCTGTATGTTTTCATCACTCTTGTTGTGATGTAAACGTTTGTAACATTCTTTCTTCTCATTGATAGCCTTTTGTACTTCATCATTCCACCACCAAGTGTCTTTAGGTTCACGTTTATTTCCTCTAGTTACTCCAAACACCTATATAGCCACCTTCTGAATGTGAGTCGTCATCTTCATCCACATATTATCCGCATCATCACCTTCGTTCCACGATCCTTCTGCAATAACTATATTCTTAAACACCTAAAAAACGTCCCCTTTGAGCTTCCACCACCTCGTTCTCGTTATTTTCATGCCTCTATCTCTCCGAACGCATACCTGAAAACAAAAAGCAGCCACCAAAAATTTGTGTTGTGTGACAACACACTCGCTAGGTATAACCTTACAATCCATGCAATTTGGTCTCTCCTCCCTTCTAGTCAGGACAAAATCGATCTGGCTCGAGTGTTGGCCACTGCTGAAAGTAATTAAATGCGATTTTTTCTTTCTAAAGAAGGTGTTCGCTACCATGAGGTCATAAGCTATAACGAAGTTCAAGATGTCTTCTCTCTCTTGATTCTGTTCGTCATATCCAAAACCCCCATGTACCCTCTCAAACCCTCTCTAATTGTGCCAACATGACCATTAAGATCACCTCCAATTAAGATTTTTTCACTGCTAGACACTCCTCTAACCATGTCCTTTAAGTCTTCCCAGAATCATCTCTTGACATAATCGCTCAAACCTACTTGTGGGGCATACATACTGATGACGTTCAAGACCAAATCTCCAAAAATCAATTTGATCATGATGATCCTGTCCCCTTATCTTCTAACTGCGACAATTCCATTCTTGAGGCTTTTATCAATTAAGATGCCTACATCATTTCTACTTCATTCTTTTCCCGTGTATCACAATTTAAAGCCTGTATTCTCCACCTCCTTAGCCTTCTGACCCGTCCATTTAGTCTCCTGAACACATAAGATATTAACGCGTTTCCTAATTGCAGTATCAATTAACTCTCTTAGCTTACCTGTTAAGGACCTTACATTCTAACTACCTAAACAAATCCTATTTTTCCCAACTAGCTTCCTTGCCCCTCGCACTCATCGAGTCAAGTGCGAAGACCCTTGTTCATTTGACACTACCCGGGCGCCGATGCAGCGTGTCACTAAGGTGATGACGATCCGGCCCTCGCTCACTTGTCACTATATTCGGGTTTCAATATGGCGCGCCACTAAGGCGGTGACGACCCGACCCTTGTTCTCTTATCACCATATCCGGGTTTCAATATGGCGCGTCGCTAAGAGGGTGACACCCCAATGAAAATTGACTGGGTTTCATTTCCATAAAGATTGACTGTTTTAGTGCAGGGCTCGCCACACCCACCGCAACTCTCCTCATTTATTCTGACTTGGAACGTACATCGTGTCGTAGAAGAAAAAATATAGCTACAAAGCAAATACTTAAAAAACAGAAAAAAAAACATCAAAATATACCAATCATCTCCAAATTTTAATTTTTTTGCTCACAATAGTTTGCTCTATATATATGCACTAATTTCAAATACTAATACTTGTAATGAGCATTTAATTTACTTATTGATAATTCATTTTTCCAAAAACAAAATTGAATTTGTAAATATTTAGGTTAAAAGTGGATTAGGTCAAATATTTGTGTATGTCACGTCAAAACTCTAAAACCTGCTAAATCTTGTAGACGTGGCTACATTCCATATATTGAAAAGATGATGACAATTTTGTATTTTTAAGATGACTATTACGAAATTTGTCGTTTCTAAGATCATACAACGTAGTAACCGTTTTATTGTAACGAACCGATTTTAGACATGTGGATATTATTTTATCAGAAATAATATTATAGTTACTAATATATTTTATATCATTTGAATTTTAGGAAAACAAATTTTCAATTAAATTAATACACAATATTAATTATTCTTTTGCACTTGTCCATCAATAAATAGGTGTTTTGTTGTCCACAAGTGTTAATTTCTATTGTATTAGCTATAATTTTTTTACAAGTTAGCAGATAAAAAACTGTATGTATACACATATTGAAGTCTTATATGGTATTAATTATTGTTCCATTGACACAAAAGAGGAACAGCACGGATTCACACATCACGGAAGCCATATAATTTTTTGTTAAAGGTGGGGCTGGCATTTTCAAGGATAGGAACTAATGGGTCATATAAGGGCCGAATAAAAATCAATAGATAACGCCTTGATATAATATATTTTTTAATATTAATTTGTATTTATATAAAAATATTAAATTATATTTTTCTATTTTATCATTTTATTTTATTTTATATTTTATATTTTTTTAAGATAATTAATATATAATATTTAATATTTAAAAAATTCTGGGAAAGACCGAGTAAGGACCGAAAAAGACCGAATTTAATAAGAATCATATTAGAAAAACCTATTTTTTAAAGATTAAGCCGATTCTTATCATTATAAAGGGTCGAATCAGACTTATGAGGGTTGAATTTTTTAAAGAACTGATCGAGCCAGGTTCAAAAACTGATAAGCTATACCTAATTGGCACATAACGGATCGTTTCCTTCTGGCTGACAAACGGGTTGGACTAGGGTTCCATTTAATTTCATCATTCATTTTCTTTTTAGACAAACTAATTGATAGTTTAGTGTCTTTTTCTGTGAATTTGTTTTTGGGGGGAGAATCATATTAGTAACTGTAGAACTGTACCAAACGACGCCCCCTGAAATTTTGCTTCCTGTGGCCTGTTTTTTCTTGTTGCTTGAACAACCTTTCTAGGTTTCTTTTTTCTTTTTTTTTTTTTTTGCCCTAGTTTTTTTTTCTACTTCTGCAACCTTTCCAGCACTTGCTTCACCCCAGCCTACAGTTTAGTACCTTCTGGAATAATCCATGATGCATGGTCCTTTTATCTTGAGGGTGAACTATTTTCTATTAAAGTACTTAATTAATTATTTTGGGAAAAATGTATTTTGTTTAGATCCTAACTCTGTTCTTTCGGAGAAAAATGTATTTCTAGATTGTTAAATGTATATTTGCTTCAAATTTTATTTCTTATTTTACATGGTATGCTTAAAGAAACTTGTTGCATCACACCAAGCGTTTCTCAAAATTTTATTCTAATAAGTTGTGTCTGGTTAAGCAATGTGCTGTTTTTTTTTATTATTGTCATAAAATATCTCCAAGAAAAAGAAAAAAAATATGATATTTTTCTGACATATGCATATCAAAATGCAAGCATTTTTTGTAATTTGAAAGCATTAAGATGTTTTTATGGTGTAAGGATCATCAATTAGCAAGTACTAGAGTTGATTAGAATATATTTTGGAAATGAACCGCCCACGAGACAATAACTCTTGATCCATAGGTGAAACTCCACGCTTATTGTTGGATGTAATAGTGATTTATTTTATCGAACTGCAAACCATGTTCTCCATATAAGTATATGCAGGATTCCTAGCTCTAAATAGGTAGTATCAAATTCGGAAAATATAATCTCTGTCTCTATTCATACTCCTTATTAAGAACATATGTGTTTAATTCTGTAATGGTCTAAATTTTTTGTTAAATTTTTAGAGCTAATATCACTCATTGGATTGAGTTATTCATCAAATAATGTTACTATCTCTATGATCATTTGTGTTGAAGTTAGAAATTTCTCTCAATTTTGTTTGTTACACGAAATGCTACATAATTTAAAGTACAATTGCTCTATTTTATTTTATTTTTTCTTATATTGCCATCAATTATGAATTTTAACTTTTCTTAAACACTGAATGTTAATTTTCTTCTCAATTTATATTTATTTTGCATTAATTATGTATTCATGATTGAAATTTATTTTTATTTTTATTTTCTTATTTTTCACATGAAGATATGAATATTTATATTTCTGAAAGATATCACCGTAGCAACGCATGAGCAAAATACTATAATAGTGAAGGGAAAATAATAGTAGTGCTAGATTTTGGAGTATATTATTATTATAAAATGAGAGTTAAAATATTTATATCATTCAGCGATATAAATTAGGTTTTGACTTTTGAAGATCTGATTTCTTACACAAAGATAAATATTTTAGCATTGTGTTAGTCTGTTATAGGTGGTTTTAATTTCATTTAAAAGTTGATTGCAATCTACAAGAGAAGCATTTGGTCGTGGCAAAATATAGCACACATTGAAATATCCAAAAATGTGAAGGGTCCTTGTGAAAATTGGCAAGTGATTCTGTATCAGATCGGTATCTGCTGCCATTAAAAACTATGACAGTAGATTTTTTTCACGCCGTCCGATTTCATTTAAATGGCCCAGATTTTTTTCAATAAAGGTTACTTTTCTAATTTTTATTTTACAGGTCCCACTTGCCATTGACATTATTATGAAAGCAGATCCGAATTCCTCTGTGCCTGCGTGATTGTAGTTATTGCCGTTACTTTTAATTGTTTTTTTTATCACTTTTCAAGATGTAAAAACTTAATCACACATGGCCATCTTCTTGTATTGTTTAGACTAGTAATTAATAAATTAATCTAAAAGCAAGTGGATGCCAAATTTGGTTCCCAGACAAATCACTGAATTCATGGTACTAACATTTCTGCTAATTTGTGTCATCAAATTGCTGAGCAACAATTCTCCTCTTGCTTTTTTTATATTAAAATTTTTCATGTCCCCACTCTGATAATATTCTAGTTGTGTTTGGTTAATTAATAATTCAATTTATTTATTTTTAAGTAAGTTTAATTTGGATTTTCGGTAGTTACTTCCTCGTACCCTTGGGCTCATTAGGATTTGATATAGACACCCAGCTAAATGTACACAAAAGGATATGAATCATTACTGTACTAATTTAATCATAGAGATGCCTTGTCAAGTTATTATTAGGCTGTACTGCAGGCCTTACACAAAATAATAGTAATGGGTCTCGATCTTTTATAGAAATTTTAGAGAAAACATTTTAAAAAATAATACTGAATTGTTGATATTTGTGTTAGCCACTTTTTTTTTAAAAAAAAAATAGACTGAAATTAATGATAGCCACTATAGATTTTTGTACTCATTCAACCTTTGTAATTAAAGTTGAGTTGGTAGCCAGCAATTCAAAAGGAAAGAGAAACATAAGAAAAATGACTTTTATTGGTTTAATTTGTTGTGAAAGGATATTAAAATTTAGTTTTTGGGCCTTTAAATTCTGTTCTGCAAATTCCAACATTAATTGTCTGACTCTGACCTTGTGCCAGTTTACAGTTGAAGGAAGTGACACATGCAGCATACCAGAAAATAAAATCAGGGAGCGCTTTTTTTTTCTGCGCCATTCAAATTCGGATTTTGGAGCTTAAATAAATTCCTCGGAACTAAATGATACAATTTTTCTATTCCTTACAACCCACAATTGGTGGAGTGCTGACTGCCTGAAAGATATATAATTTGAATAAAATCAAATTGTTTTTATGTATCGTGTATGACATCAACATTACCTTATTCATAATAGTCATAATAATAAGAGGTTCTTATCAATTAATGTATATTAAAGATTTACATGTAGACTAGCCTAGCGACATTAAGTTATTCTCTATCATATGACGATGAAAACATATTAAATGAAAAAAAACATATAGATTGAAGTAGATATAAAAGCAAAATAACTACATGACTACTTAAATAAAGTTATTTAAATTTGCGTCATATATATCTATTTTTTTTATAGTTCTAAACATATAAAGTGGATAGCGAGAAGTACAGAAGTCTCAAATTATAATTTATCATGTCCGAAATCTCAATTTATGACATTCAATAAATTCTTCATATCTAAATATTTAGGGAAACAAAATATTCAATTCTAGAGCTTTCTAAGTTTTGTTTTGAATTTTTAAAAAGTAACTCTAAAATAATGAAAAAATATATTATATTTATAATAATTCTAGGTTTGCTTAAAAGCACGAATTTCAAAAATTATAGCTACCATTAAACAATTCAAGATATAAATTTTGTGTTACTCTATTTGTGTAGTAACAAAAAGTGAAGCTCTTTGGCTAAATGGTTATGATCTCTCGTTCTTCTTCTCCAACCAAATTAGGATGCATCTCCAATGATAATATACAAAATTAATCAAAATCTAATCAACCAATACTAGTTACTTAAAGAGGATGAGACTAATTAAGTTATCTCACTCTTTAATCAATAAATTAATTAGAGAAAATATTGTGCTCAATACATTAGCTAATTGATGGAAATTATGGTTAAAAGTTTTAGCCAAGAGGAGGAGAAGATGAGAGGATAGAGGTTATGATTTTTTTTATTCTCTCTCATCGAAATATAGTTCTTTATATAGACAATAGTCTATGAAAACTCGGCATACAATTATAAGTATATCCTCAAAATATCTGTTTTCAAAAGAAGGCTCTCATTAGCAAAAATTTTACCTCATAAAATGAGCGTTCGACCCACTTAATTTATTCAATAAATCATCGTATCCATCATATTATTAGCTCATCTAAATGTATAATTAAATTGTATATTATTTTAACATAATTTTATAATTATATTAACATATTGAGATAAAATAATTTTCATAATAAAATTACTTCTTGATTAGCCATAGCATTAATTTTAGTTTTAAATGATTATTTTAAATAATTAATTATAATGATATTTATAATTAATTACTTAACATATTATATTTATTTTAAATATAATATACTAAAATTAAATGCATTAATGTTTAAGAGATTGTTTAGTAAGACCATGAAGGATTTATATTATATTGGTCATAGAAATAAATCAACATGTTTATTTCTAATTATCAAAAATAGTATCTAACAATACATTGTGATTCTCAATTAAAATAAAAAAAATACTATACAAATATAATATTTTAATCCTGCATAAGAAAATATATATTTTTCATTATTTGATTTTTATGTCACATGATAACATGAAATAATATAAGGTAGGAAAATGTCATCTTTGCAGATTATTTATTTTTTTATCTATAGTTGATTGTATATAAACTATTCATCGCAGTCATTTACAGACAATGTTATAAACTATTCTAATTCTCATGTGAAAAAGATAAATCATCTCAAACTATAAAATTAAATATTAATAAAATAATTAATGACATATAACATAATTTATATAATTATTTCATTAGATTAAGTTCAATGCTATATTCATCTAGCATACACTTATGCAATTAAGTTGGTAACATATGCTCGTGATTCTGTAGAACTTACTCACACTTAACTTGCACACTAATCTTATGAATAATGAATGTTCCTTTTTAATTATCAAGATTAGAGATTTTTTAGAGTTATTATTATCATTGAAATAAATGATACACAGAGATCTACAATTTAAGTCCTCAACTCAAATGATATGTCAATAATAAACTGAAAGAGCAAATGATGTAAAATATCATCAGTAATATAAACTAAAATGAATCATCAAAATGATTGACCTCTAGGACATAAGTCAAACAATGTTTATAATCATTTTCAAATTTTTAACATAAATATTTATAAAACACAAACAAAAATATCATCCAAATATTTTTATATGAAGAATTTATTGAACACAAAAAAAAACAAAATTTTGGACATGATACAACATAATTTGAACTGTATGCAATTCAGGCTAAAATACAAATATTTCATAATAGTCTGTTTTTATATATGTAATATGTTAAAAAAATATATAAACAATGAGACGCTAACTAGCACATGTAAAACCAACGCAAGTTTACTAAAATTTGCTAATATAATGATATAGACAAACGAAATTTCTCGTGTGACAAAGTGGCAACTACTATATCTTAAGGTCTCACCAAACAATTGACAAAGATCCTCAGTTAAATTTGTTAAGAATGAAAATTATGATGATTATTTTTCCAACTCTAAATTACTTTAGCTAATGAGAAACTGACACATAAAATAATTTATTGATTCAAGGCTTGACTAGGAAACATGTATTACTTCTTTACCAAGCCTTTAATTTATTCATCCAAGAATAAAGTTTACTTTTCAAATTTTAAGGGTATGTTCTTTCCTTTTAAAATAAAACTCCTAATTATTTAAACTAGGCTATAATTTGAGTTTCACACCGATAATATAGTTCTCAAATAAATAATTAGTAATGTAAAATTTTAAATATATTTAATAAATTTTCATATTAAATTTTTTTTAACATAATATTTTTAAATACCAAATAATAATGATAATTATAGTAATAAATGATATAACTAACACATAATAATAATAATAATAATAATAATAATTATTATTATTATTATTATTATATATTATAAATATAACTAACACATAATAATGTATAAAGAATTATATATAAAATTAGATCATTTTAAGAGTTAAATCTCATGTTAAATATAATACACTTTACTTTAAATGAGGAGAGATAAACTATTTTATATGAACTTTTGAATTTAAAAAGATGAAAATAGTTTAAACAAAATCAATGATGAAAAAAGAAGTGATGATGTGATATGCTTGAAAATCTGAAAAGCTTAATCTTTTATGTATTAAGAATTTTAAATGTTGCAATTTTTTTAATTAATATTTTAACATCTTTGTAAAACATTGAAAATCACTGCTAAGATATTCGTTAAACACGCACAATGTTTGTAAATTGGAGGTAGACCCCACGCAGAAAAATAAATACATAAACACAAGCAGTGTAGGGTAGTGGGCTACTGAGTTCTGACTTACAATGTACTCACCACACATGACTCATAGCACATAACAAAGCAGCATTTAATGACTCACCTGGTATTTCATTTATTAAGGCAAATAACTCCGAGCGACATGGGCTAGAAACCGACCAAAACACAGGCCAGAAGCTACGCCAACACTTGGCACGTTTTGCCTACACACCAGTCAAGGAAAGTGAAGATTTAAAAAATACATTATAATAGACAACAACAATAAACAAATTAAATTCTGGTACGGCTCATGTTTCAGTTGATCTTGACGGTCTAAATCAGTTTTCACTTTTCACATACACGGCACACCATATCAAAATCACCATAAATTTACTAATATTTTTCTGTTTTTATTAAATTATTGTAACTATCTAGTGGGTCAGGGCATTAATGTGACCTATCCTGGACCAAAACAAATATTTTTTTGTTAACCTATTACTCTATTTTAGAGAGTTTATTTACTTTCTTTTATTGTATCTTCCAAATCGGTCCATATAATAATTCAAGTTGATGATACTTAACCCGCAATTAACTGGGGATTCTAATATTTAATTACCATCAGAATATGATTTTTAATGTTATTTTAGCTTTAATTAGTACTCAATCATAAAATTACTTTCAAAAACATAATTAATCAGATTGGGTCGGGTTGATCCGAACCCGACTCGATCCGATTCAGTTAAAAAAAAAATAATTTATATTCAACTCATTTATTTTTAGATCATGTTAGGTCGGATCTGATTCGAATTAGGTCGGATTAACCCGTCGGGTCAAATCAATAATTGACACCCCTAAACTCGATGGAGCGTACATTAATATATTTATTGAATTATTTCAAGAAGACTGTTCAAACTATAATACTAAACTTTCTAAAAGCAAACTATTCCACGGTGAATTTAATGGCTATTTTATTCCAATTTACATAGATGTAGGTAGAGTCCTCCTTTCACATTTCAAGATTCTCATGCATATTCCCACACTAAAAGTCTTAGTATATATATGGTGATACTGTTGATGATGGTGATATGATACAACAATGATAGTAGGGTTAATAAAAAAAAAAATCGTAACTATATGGTTAATTAGTATTGGCTAAAAACACACTCTGAATGTCTGACACATAAAATGTTGTTGAAATTATAAAGAAGTGACCCTAGGATCTCCAGCATGTGGCGATTGAGCATGTCAGTCTTGCTTTCTTGTTGTGAAACCACCACTGCGGTTCTTTTGTTTCCCTTACCTGTGTTGTCATACCAACGCATACATGACACACCAGGATTCATCACTTCTAAGTTCTATGCAATAGTGCAATTGATGTGTGTACAGTGTACATGACTATAAATATTGGTTTTGATCCATTAAACCCAATCCTGAATGCAGTCTAGTTTGAAACATTTTTTTTACCAAAAAAAAAATTGTATAATTTTTCAGCTGCTTGTGATGAAATTCCATGGCATATATCAAAGTGACCGAATGCTGATTTCATTATTGGATTTTTTTTCTTCATTTTTGTTATGAAAGTGCATTCAATTACCCATATAACTGGGGAGTGATGCAAAATTTTCTGCAAAAGGAAACAGCTAGCAGGAGAAATAAAATCTAGGAGATGTTTACTTGAAAGCACAATTGGCTACAGAGAAAATGACACAGAAGAACCATAATATTCAAAGCTTCCGGTCCAAGCTTCAATTTTTTATTGTAACATTGCCTCATTGGGGTTAACCAACAAGTGGTTAGCATTATGACCACAAGACCTTTGCAAACTAGAGACTTAATTAATTAATTTATGTACAGTACCAGCGTGTCAAAGTCTAGACTCTAGACTATGTGCATGTTAGTCAAAAAGTGTTCTTTAATTGAAAAAATAATATTTGTCTTTACTATTCACATGCATGTTGAAGCATGCTTGATTTGGTCGTTTACATGTTTTAATAAATAACAAATTCGTATCCTTGACTTTATTTTCTTGAAATAAATTAATTAAGTACGGATTTAATTCCCAGTCTAGCCAGGTTGATGCAAATCACTGTCACTAGGCCTGTGATATGATTCTCCAAATCTCCAAAGGTAGGCAAATATTTTAGGTATATATCTATCTCGCCTCTTGTTTTCTTAATAACAGTGTACATTCCGTCTATTGTTTTAGAAATTAGACAAATTGAATAATTTGTCTAGCAATGGCAAGAAAATATAAATCATGGAATACTAATTTACATAACAATAGAACCAAACCCATTTAAAATAATAAAAAAAAAATATATATATATATATATAAATATATATATATATATATTAATATATTAATATATTAATATATAATAGTCGGGTACAAGATTCAGAGCCTGGACCAATATGAAGAAGACTGAACATTTGACTAGATAACCGAAAGACTTAACAAATTTGACCACATAATTAACTGGAAGACCGAACATGCACTTTGACCAAAATAACTTAGTAGAGAAAAAAAATATCTTTAAAATCATCATTTCATCTTGAACGCATGGGAGTGATAAATTTACTTGAAATGGACAACACCAATTTTGTAACTTCGGAATAAAAGTGGAGAAAGACAATGAAAAAAGAAAACGAAAACGAAAAAATTGTAAAAAAAAATAAGAAGAATTTTATGTGTAACACTGTATAACACAGCACATGAATTGTTAAATCTTTTTGTGATTCATGCGAGTGTGAATTCTAAAATAATTCAATGAATCATGTACTATATTGTATATTGTATAGCGCTACGCAGCACATGAATCCTTAAATTTTTTTTGTATGTGAGTGTGAATCCTAAAATTATTCAAGGAATCACGTAATATGCAATGCATTATATGATGAGGATTTAGTGTCCGGTGAACACTGGTGAGTACTGATGTACCCAGTCGGTGTGTGTGCATTTAATTTTTTCTATTATATAATTTTTGTTTTTGTGGTGTAGGTGCATTAATGATTTAATGAGAGAGACTAACTAAAAGCTCCACTGCTTATCAAAAAAAAAAAAAAAAAGAAGAAGAAGAGAGCAACTAAAAGCAGCACTCTCTAACCATTGGGCCAAGTATGTAGCAATGGAGCAGACCCCTGACAAGAAAAAGAATAACATTTAATGGGAAGAGGGGCCCACGTGGCCCAGTTTGAACCGACCCATTGTGAGCCTACAGGTATGTGGTCTGGGCCCACCCAATTATAAAGCGTTTTTGTCTCAACTCTCAAACTACCTTTAACGGTCGGCCTAGTTAGATCAACTCCAGTTTTCTATATGCGGAGATTTCCTTTTCTTGATAAGTGCATGCAATTAAATATTAGGGTAATCATGAATCCATGATACATATTCTAAAACAATCTGAGTTAAGAAGCAATATAACAGCAACTGCCTAATTTATTTTCTCTTTTTTTGTTATGGGAACTTAATTTATGGTGTTACTACATGCATGAGATATTATGGAAATTTTAAATTAGCTAGATACTAGTACAATTGTAAAAAGAAAAAAAATGAATATATATTGACTAACAAGTAAAGTATCATTAAGCAGTGCCAAAATATACTTTTACATGAGCTACAATGTTTTTTTTCTGCAATTTATTTTTCATTTGATAGTTCTTATCAGTTTATATATATGTTTATGTTTATGTTTTTTTTATAGATCTTAATGTGAATTGTAAACGTGTTACAGAATTCATGGCCCAAAATGTAGAAATATCTAACACATGAGTTGGGCAATGGTGCTATGCAAAGACGAATTACTTCCGTATTATGAATTGGTTCTTTATTTTTAAAATTAAAATTATCAATCTAAACCGTTCAAAATGATTTTCATATAAATATCTAGATATACAATAAATTTTTATATTTTTGAGAAATTTTTAACTATTTATTTAGATAGTTAAAAATCAGCTCTTTTAGATGGTCGTAATAATTAAATCAAGTGATTTAGTTTCTATCTAAAAAATAGTAAAAAATTCAAAAAAAAAATACTATTTGATCCCAAACTAGATATTCATATGAAAATCATTTTAAGCGGTTCAGATTGACCATTTAGACTTTCAAAATGACGAACCGATCCATAACATGAAAACGATATATGCTTTGCATTAGAGGTGGCAGAACCCAACCCGACTCGAGAAATCCGCCCGACTCGCCTTGACCCGATACGACCCATAACCCGAAATAACCCGACACTGAATGACCCGATATCCGACCCGACCCGACCTGATACTTCCCGAAATCCTAAATGACCCAACACTAGATGACCCGATCCAACCCGACCTAATACGATCTGAAACCCGAAATAACCCGATATCCGACCCGACCTGACCTGATATGACCTGAAATCCGAAATGACCTGACACTAGATGACTCAATACCCGACATTAGATGACCCGATAACCGACCCAACCAGACCTGATACAACCCAAAATCTAAAATGACCCGACACTAAAAGATCGATACCCGACCCGATCTGACCCGACTAGACCCATGACCCGACCCGACCCGAACTCGAACCCGCCCAACCCTCCCGATTACCACCTCTAGTATGTATAACACTATAGTTCAACTCCTAATACATGATAAATCATTAAGCATTTTTTGACAACAGCTAAAAACAATTTATATAACTTGAGCAACTAAATCGAAATATTTAATCAAATTAAATCAAAGAACTTATTATTTTTACCCTGAAATTATAGATTATTAATTCTTATGAACCTAACACTTACAGCACTTACAACACAATTTTAAACAATAAATCCTACGGAATTTTTTTGCGGTGGCGGCAGAAAAATAAAACCTCTGTTGGTGAAAAATAGAAAAAAGAAAGGACAAAATTATATGACCTAAAAAAATGGATACCAAGAGGAATCGAGACTGGAGAAGATGAGTAAGGAACAAAAGGGTATTAGAGAGGGGCCAATCAGCCAAGTCACTATGAGGTGTTTTCTCTTTGCTTTTATTTGTAAAGTTATTTTAATACGTGTTGAACATGGAATGTATTTGCCGAGCTACTTTTCGGTTTGTACATCTAGTGACATTTATTTTTGTTAACCCTTGCTTCACTACGGCCACCAACCAGTATGGCACTCTATGAGGCCTTTGTGGTTCTGAATGGGCGAGATTTTCTTTATCTAGAAGAGTAACAGATTAACAGAAAAAGGGTTTTTAGAAAGATTAAAAAAAAAAGTAAGAAAATTTCCTTGGCATTTTTACTTGGCATACGTCAACATAGATAATTACTTTTACTAGGCTAAAATTGGGTTTATTTTATGATGAAAATTCTATGCAAAGAATAAAAGTTTCAGACAAACTAAGTTGCGGTTAGGAGACATTTTTACTTGGCATATCAACATATGTAACTATTTTTGTAACATTATAAATAAAATTGTTCTTTCAGCTTGCCCCTCAGAAAATCGATTAAGCAAGTTAATTTTGTAAAAGGAGATAATTTGTAAAATAAATGCCTATTCAACAAATTTCGAACAAGTGTATTTTTTAGTAATGGTAGAGGTATGTATAATTATAAACAACATGATTAATTGTATAGTTTTTTTGTTTTTTTCTTAGAAATATCAAATACATGTCTTAAATGAGAACTACTGAAATATTACAATTAAGCCATTTCATTGGGAAAAAAATGAACGAATAGAAACCATCAATGGTTGGGGGAAATTAAAATGTATGAATAATTACTATAATAATGTTTTGACCATTAAGGATGACCAAACCAAATATAAATTAAAAATTATTAGGTGTCCACTTAACTAAGCTTGTTTTATTCTATGTTGAACTCGTCAAATTTCATATTATTACTTTTAAAAAAATCATATATAGCCTAATGATGAGAAACGTTAGGCTATATATCACATATCAATGCAAGAACTTGCTATCTTCACGCAAACATTAATAATTATTTCGGTAACATGGACAAACGCTACAGAGAAACTTATTTTTTTTAGTTAAAAATAAAAATCCAAATTATCCATCTTTAATTATTTATAAAAATCTCTCATCCAAATTTCAAACATGCGACCTCTCACACACTTCCTCCCACAAAAAAAACTTAGCTTTTGAACAAACTTCTCTTTCCTTTTGATGGTAGGTAAGATCAGGAAAAAGTTTCTTTAAGCCTCAAAGTCAGGTTGATTGGCTAATGGTTACCATTCGTGTTGATCTTACAAGTTCACGCTATCAGTAGTTGTAGAATTGCACTAGTGGTTACAAATAATAATCATTATTTGTAAAGTTGACGTACGGATACGTCTCTGGATGAAATTCTTTTAGTCATTTATTTTATTATAACACACGCATAGGGTATATCCGACCCGGGTTAACCCATCTGACTCGAATATGATATGATTCTAAATAAATGGGTCATATATGAGTCTAATTTTTTATCTGAATCGGGTCGGGTTCAGATCAATCTGACCTGATTAATTATGATTTTTAAAGTAATTTTATAATTTAGTACTAATTAAATTTTAATTATACATTAATTATACAATAATTATGATTAGCTATTAATTAATTAATACAACAACAACAAAGTCTTTGATCCCAAATAAATTGGGGGTAGGCTAGAAATGAAACCCAATCGAAAATAATAAGATAAAAAATCTCAAATATCAATGAAAATAATGTTCATGAGGATAATAATAATAATAATAATAATAATAATAAATAAAAAATAAAATAAATATATAAATAAAAATGAGAATGAGAATGTTGATGATAATATGATAATAATAATGATGTTGATAATATGTTAATAATAATAATAATAATAATAATAATACAATAAACCTCTATTATAAAATTTATTTCTAAATTCTAAATTCTAAACCCTTAAATCCTAAAATTTTAAGAATCTGAAGTCTATAACTCTACTACTAAATTCTAACTCCTAAATCATGGTTCAACTATATGAATCGTCATCTTTCAAATACTCATATTCAAAATGTCCTCTTTGGATATATTACATTCTTTCAAATCTCTTTTTATTGTTTCATCTCATGTCGGTCTCGGTTGATCTCTTTCTTTTTTGTGTTTTTCGAATGATTTAGAATATCATTGCGTACTAGTGCCTTAGGAGGCTTTCATTAGATATGACCAAATCATCGCAAACGATGTTGGACTAACTTCTCTTGAATTGGTGTTACCCTAAGTTTGTCCCGTATATCATCATTTCTAATTCAATATCTCCTTGTGTGGTCACATATCCAATGCAACATTTATATTTCAGCTATACTCATATCCAATGCAATATCCTGCGCCATATATCATCGCCGGTCTAATCACCGTCCTGTAGAACTTGCCTTTTAATTTGTTTGGGACCTTATCACAGAGAATATCAAATGTTTGTCTCCATTTCACTCATCCAGCTCTTATTCTATGAGTAACATTTTCATCAATCTCTCTACCACTTTGCAACATCGATCTCAATACCAAAATGTGTCATTCATGAGTACTACTCGTCCGTCCAAACTAACATCTCCATCATCTGAGTTTTCCTCGCTGAATTGACACCTCATATATTCGATTTTGGTCCTACTAAGTCCAAAACATGTCAATTTTAAAGTTTGTCTTCGCAACTCTAGTTTTTGATCGACTCCGATTTTGCCCTCGATAATCAACACCACATCATCAGCAAAGAGTATACACTAAGGAATGTCTCTTTGTATATCCTTTGTGATCTCATCCATCACTAAAGTGAAAATATATGGACTCAATCCTGACACAAGTCACAATATTTATGTACATATCCTTAATTAATATTTAAATATTTATAATAATATAAAAATATTTAATTATTTTATACGGGTAGGGTCGGGTCGGATCGACCCATAACCTGTCGGGTTAGGTATGGATCAAGATTTTTTGACCCGAATGTAATCAAGTCGGGTTCGGATCGGAACAAAAAAAATAATCAAATAATGATGACCCGACCCGATCTCGACCCCTTGACATCCTACACATTATATAAAATTTTGTTAACTTAGTGGTATGAAAATGGGTAATAAAAAATTTCTTAGCTTATTGGTTAATAATATTGATTATACATTATTTCGTACAAATTTATCCTTGAATAATATAAATAACAATATTTGTTCTAAATTTAACTATATAAATATAATAATTATTTTTTATTAAATTTATTTATATATAATATTTAATTAATAATTTATGACAAGATTGATTTATATAAAGTTTTAATCTATATTCTTTTAAAAATAATGAAATCAGAAATTATATTTTTATTTTATTATATTATGTTTAAAATATATACTTATTTGTTTGTATTATTTAAAATAATTAAATTATAAATCATTGGATAATTATCATTATTCATTAGTTATCCATTAATATTAACGGATAAGGATAAAGTATGAATAAAACTAAATTTAACAGGTTAATGATGAGGTATGACTAAGATTTTTTACAAATGGTGATGGTAATATCATCATCAACATCAACTCTATTATTATGCAAATTAAATGATTATTATTTGAATTAAATGAGTTATTATTTATATCAATAAATTACTTTATATAGTATTTTTCTTATTCAACTCAGATAAGTTATTATTCTAATTTATAATATTCAGTCGCATATTTATAAATATTACAAAATAAATTGGAATGCCAATTTGGGCTCTTACAATTCTTAACGAAAATATTAAACTCTGATTTGGGCTCTTACAATTGTTTGATTTTTCCGTCAAATATTTCTTTTTTAAACTCAAATTCCGAAATATGCTTCCGAGTTCGGATGGCACTTCAAAACTGTTAAATTCGGTTTTACAAGCTTGATTTTATATATATATATATATATATATTTAATAATTGGAATACCAATTATAGTTTATTAACCAATTTTAAAATAATTATATTTCAATGACAGCAACAGCTCGATTTAACTCAACCGAAAATAATCAAACTGAAGGCGGATTCTGCTAAATTGTAAGACACATTGAACCATATATTGAATTACTTATCTAGCAAGGGATCAAAGGGAAAATTTACAAATTATCCAGTGGCTTGTCCTATATGCTATATAACGTGAACATATAGAATTTGATGATTTGGAAATTCAGATAAGATAGGTAGACTAAAACCTATTAATTATATTTACTATATATAGTATCAGGTTCAAATAGTATTCAGACTGGACAGCATGGATATTTTGTAAGCGCATCCATGATTTAGTCGGTTATCTTTTTGAAACCTCATATCTTATCTGATTATGTCCAGGTAGATTCTGCTTCAAATCAAAATCATGACCGGATAATCAAATAAAATAAAAAACTTCTAGATAAATTCCTTGAAAATGTAATAGATGACCATATTGTAAACCGAGGAACCACAAATGGATACTAGTAAGAAAAAAAAATGTAGTACTACTTTTGCAAATATAGGATGTGTAACGAATTATAGCTTTCCTACTTTACCTGCATAGAATTTGCAACAAGCATGCATTTTGTTTTTTTCTGTTAAATAATACAGCAAGTTGCTAGCTTATAGTCGCATATTTTTAAGGTAAGAGGATTAATTTAAATCTTAAGCAAATTGCGCACTTAGGTGCTAATTATTAATTAATGTGATCTCTAATCTTTACTAATGATGAACTTTTCAAATGAAGTGACCAGACTTGGATAGTTGGGTGTATTTGGGCACCTACATTTAGAAAACCAAGTTGGATTTCTAATTGTTCGGATCAAGTATTAATATAACACAATGCAAAAAGGCGTACAAATCCCAACTACTACAATCATAAAAATTTGACATGACAGAGAGTTTTATTTTTCCAAGGGATGGATTGAAAATGAATTTAACTTCTCGATCTTCAGAAGATCAATCATAAATTCAAATTAACTATAAATCGATAATCAAAATATTTATTTCATTGGGATTAGCAGAGGAGAAAAATCATACAGACCAAATTAGTCCATGGCATGAACAAACTTTCGATGTAATGATACAATATTCTATACTATATGTGAGAGATCAAATACTCCATATTTTGCAAAGTTGGCAAAACCCGAGCTGATTTGACTTTGATCCAATTAGATATATTTTTTTTTTAAAATTCAAATTAACCCGATAGTACTTAATCTAATCCGATTCAATTCAAAATCAAATAACTTATAATTTAATCAAAATCAACTTAAAATTCAAATAAAATCAACATCCAAATTAACCTAACCCGACCTAATCCAATCCGATCTGATTTTTCTAAAACACCCAACCCAACTAAATTGACCCGAAGTCAATCCGACCCTATCCGACCTATCCGATTGTAAATATTTAAAATTAAAAAATATTTTCCTACAAATATTTACCTGATCCGACCTATCCGATTGCCACCTCTAATATTTTCCTACAAATATCTAAAATTAGAAAATTTAATACCCCATAGTCCATGGAAAAGATGCAAATGAAACGATTAATTAATAGGGATAACTGGCCCTATTCTTATTTGCAGTTTATTTGTAATTGGACTATAGTTTAAATATTTTGTATGTATAAAACTAAAAATGATTAAACAAAATTTAACACCTATATATTATACATAGTTTACAATTCTTCATAATTGACACCGATATTTTTTTGCAAGAAGAAAAACTGAAATATCGTTGCTTTTGTCTGTTTGTGTATATATTGATCCTCCATAATCTATACTGTTATCTTTGCTTTTATAATGACTTTTCATTTTATCTTAAACAAAGTTGCCAAGTTGTGCATAGCATATGAAAAAAGAAGTGGAATCCGCGGTGACTCGTGAATATTGTCCAACACGGTTTAGATTATTTAAAATAAAGAGCTCTCATTTAACAAAATTATCCAATAAATTCTTCGCAGAGAAGACAAGCCGAAACCCCATGCACCTAGAAAAAAAATGACAATCATGGATCATTAGTGGTAAAAAAAAAGAAGTATGGATTACTGTATACTCTTAAATTCAATGTTAGAATTTTACTTCAGTGATCTCACTTCCTATAATTATTTTAAAATTAAATTTATCAAATGAATGGTTGTGATTTAATCTTTTAATTTTTAATGGGATCATAGGAGCACGCTCTTTAATTTAAGCGGATCAGAACCTAATTTAGAATTAAAAAAAAAACTATTTTGTAAAAAAATTAATTCATTTGTTTCAATTGTATGATTCATTTGCAATAATTGAATCGTTCTTTTATCTCTTGTTATGTGATACCAATCCACTTGAGAACACAATATGGAACGTTTAACTCGGAAGAAGCCAAAATTTTCTTTCCTCTAAGCAGTTCTAATCATAGTTGAAATGCTTAATTGATTAGAGGCTAGATGTGATGTAGCCTCACAACCTAGCTAAGTAGCTAGGAATAATGTGACCAAAATATGACTTAAACCAACCCAAGTTGGTTTCTTTTTTAATTCAACACGCCAATGGGATACCAAGAAGCCTCCATTTATTATTCTCGAAATTAAAAATAAAGAATAATGAAAGCATTTCACGTTGCTGCATAAGATATATCAAGTTCTTTTAAGACACACACATTGTCTAATTCACCATAATTTCCATGATTTAAGCATCTCTTAACAGCAAATAAGTACAATCGGCAAGACGTGCATCTATTCCATTTTCAATTAAAGATCTAAACCGTCTAATTTTGACAAAAAACAAAAGAGTTTTAATTAATTAATTAATTAATTAATTAATTAATAAAAGCACCAGGAGTGGGGTTTATGTATTGCTTAAACACTAGGCTAATCAGAATCTGGCAAATGTCAAAGATTTGCAATTGTACCAACTTTCATTGACCAAATTTCTCGGCACATCTCCGAGGTCTTTTTCAATTTTGAAGGAATTTCATGTCGTTTTGTATTGCCGTGATTAATTAAAGTTGGTATTTGATTCATTGCTATTTTTTTAACATAGATTGACCAGGTTTGCCATATCGATTTTTTTTTTTTTTACATTAATGTCCGTCGGCAACTAATTTCATTCAAAAGAGGTGATTGCATTCATAAAATAAAGAAGAAAATTCTTTCATTTAAAATCAAACAACACAAAATATCAAATTAACTCTAATTTAAATTATCTTCTAAAATAGTTTATATGATTTTGTCTTCAATACATATAGAGAGACAAAATTTAAAGAAACTCAAAATTTCTTTTCAAGCAACCAACCATAATGAATGCCACTATGTTTAATTTTTATTGAATCATATGAGTTGTTAAACATGCCACATGCCGCAAGGCTTCAAATATGAATTTATTAAAGTTGAATTAAAACTCTTCTTCTTGAATATCTCAAAGCATAAATCTCAAATGAATAAACTCTTTTTAAATAAAAAGAGCGATGAAAAGATAGACGAAGAAATGAAAAATAAAAAAAAATTATAAAATTTAGAAAGTTATTAATAAAATAAAAGTAGAGACAGGAAAAGATGACAAGGGGAAGACAAATCAATTGCATGTTCCCACCGAAAAATTTCAGTGAAAGGCGGTTAATTTTTTTTTTTTTTGGGGGTGGGGGGGGGGGATGCCTAGGGTTTTACTGAGATTTAAAAAAAATGGATTCCCTAATTCACTACCATATTGATTTCATAGTTTTGTTAATTCTTGTATAGGTAAAAAGATAGCTCGTTAATTTTCTGGTTACTCAAAGAGTTCACAATTTGCATTTGTTTTCTTCTACAATGATTTAAATTAAGATGAGAATTGATCAAAAAATAACTTCTTTTACTTATCAAGAGATCAATTTATATTTCATTGATAATTTAAATTTTAAATCTTAAAATCATAAATCTGAACCATTGATTTTGCTTAATATCACATGAAATGTTTGCTAATTTCAACTTCCCGATATCTTTCGATATATCTAACATAATTAGATCAAAATGTTAAAAAAAAATGAAATAAACAAACTTAATGCAAACCAGCTGTTGACTTTTTAGGACTCGATAATTTTCCTAAACAAACTTCAAATGTATTAGCTCTTTTTGCATATATTTTGTTCGTAAATCTTAAATAAAATGAAGCCTTCACTTTTGAGATGTAGAATTACAAAATTTAATTACTAATATAAAATAGAGTTATAACTTCTCTTATAAAATGATTGTGATGGATGTTGAAATTTCTAACTGCATGCAACCTTACAACCTTCCATATTAATTAAGAGTGAGATTAATCTTCACTGAATAAGTACGATAAAAAAAGAAAATAATTTTAATTACTTAGTTATATAAATAAATTGATATCTAACCCAAATCATTAATGAGTAGCTTGATGATGATTCGATGTAACATTTTCCACGTGTATGCCTCTAAGCATATTATCCAAAATTCATTTAATAACAATTAAGTGTGTCGATCGATCATTATTTTCTACCACCGACAATCGGAAGATGCAAGTCCTAAAGGTAAAAGTTAAGAAAATCTTAGAGATAACTAAATAAATCAATGGCACAAATATTGATTTGGAACGGGAATCAGAATAAACTAAGATTTGGGATTAATTGAAAATTTTTCTATGGTTGGCTCTCGAGTCCAAAAGGAGAGGAAATGAAAGGGTCGAGGAAAGAGATAAAGTGGGTTTATAGGGCTGTAAATGGGTAGGATTAGGTTCGGATTTAGATTTAGTTAAATTTATTTTATTATTTTTTTGACTCAATCAGATCCGATCCATTTAGAATTAGATCAAAATTTATTTTATCTGACTCAATCTGAATAAAATAATAAAGTATATATCAATCATTCTTATATATTTTTAATCAATTTAATATTACTTAATCTTAATTATTATATATAATATTTAATTAGAATTAAATCATAAAATAATTTTCAAAGATATAATTAAACGGATCGGATCGGCTTGACATCTACATGACCCGAGTCGTGACGGATCAAAAAAATTAACTAATATTTAACTCATTTATTCTCAGATCATTTCACATTGAATCAGGTTGACCCATTAAGTTGGATTAATTTTGACACCCCTAAAAGTGGAGAATAAGTTTTCATCCTGACTTCGGAGGTTAATAAAATTTAAACTAATTAATAGAAAGCTCTCTATTCTCATCTTTGATCTCCTTTGATTTAAACTTATGAACAGGAATAAAGTGTTTTCCTTTCTATTCCTTATTCTCCATTCACCACTCAATATGATCTCCATTTATAAAATTTTCATAGAACAAATTTTAGATTTTTAGATTGTTCTACACTTTTTGAGAAAGATAAGAAAATCACTCTTTTTTATGGTTCATAATATTAGAATTAAGTGATTATCTATCTATTTACAAAATTCTAAAAACTATAAATTTGTGTCGACAAAATTTTTTGCATATGGAGATTGTATAAAGTGAGGATATGAGCATAATATGGATTGCTCTGTATTATGGATCAATTTATTTATTTTTAAAGACTAAATAGTTGATATCAACTGCTCAATACGATATCCATATATAATATTCTCATTGATCAAATTTTATTTTTTTAGTTTTTAAATAGTTAGAAAAAGACTTAATTCAAATATTATGATTCATCAAAAAAGTGATTTTTTATCTTATTTGTTCTACGAAAACATCTGCACGTAAAGTAATTAATACTAATGCTATTAACTTGAGTACTATGAATGGGAGAGATGACAGTAACAACGAATATATCTACATATCATCTTACGAAAAACGAATTTAGCTTGGTACATTGCATGTTCTGATTATTGAATCTAATATATTCTCTACTTTAGTAATTTGTAAAAAGAATGATGGGGACATATTCACGTATATTTTCTTAGCGGCGATCATGTGGAATTCACATGATCTAACGATTTTTTTGGCTTTGTCACTTTTAAAAAGTTGGTCGCTAAATTATTTTTTTACAATTTAATATTTTGAATATACATTTTCCATATATGATTTTAGTGGCTCAGAATAAGACAACAATAATGTAGTATTAATGAAGAATGCAGAACCAATACTTGGTTTCTTGTATAATATGTCTACCAAATCCATGGAAAGATGTCAAGTAAACAAAATTGCTGTTATTAATTTGTTCTGATACACGTAATTACAAAAACAATTCCTAGTCAGCAAATTAGGAGCAAGTCACACCATTTCCGTCAAAATTAAACAATAATTAATTAAGAAAATATGTCAAGGGTTTGTGAAATCGTCACGACTCTTTATTAGGCCGTTAGTAGGCTTTTTAATAGGAGCCCTATGTTAAAATTTGAACCTCAAAAGCACGTAATAACTAAAAAAAAAAAATTGAACCTCAGAAGCACCGCTTAATCTTTTTAAGAATAGAACCTTAAATTGGGCTGGAATTTTAAGAATAGAACCCTAAATTGGGAACAGGCCCAAAATTATATCTCAGAGAATTTCTTAATGGGCCTAATTGGGTTTGAATTAGGTAGGTACCCCTAGTGGCAACAAATGCTCCGATGGCTGTTAAACTAATCAGGTTTTGCAAAAGCTATATTTGAATTTGGATGATGCTTCATTAATTTCTTTTTCTGGTAACTAATTAGTATTATCTTGAGAGGTAATGGGTTGAAGTCTTTGTGCACATAAATTGAAAAAATCCATAAATATTTGTTTCAGTTTGAACGATTTATTTTTTCTTTTTAGAAAAATATTCATTTTGGTGTGTACAAAATATTACATGCAAGATATTTGAGGTTGAAAGCAACATACCAGTTGTTAAGTGCATCTAGACAGCTGGTAAACAGGCAAAATCAGATCACTCTCTCTATTCTCTAAATTTTTCAAAAGAATTCTTTGTACGTGTGGAAAATGTAGAAAAGAAAATTCGTGATCCAACCTTACACTAAGGCTACCAATAAATTAGATTGTTAGCCATCTCTTGAAGCAATTGAAAGTCCACTTTTAGCAGGGATAAATATTATGTTGATTATCGAAACAGAGATTTAGACGATTGTAGAAATGGCGACTTATTACAGATGTAATTTGTGTTGGCAATGGGTTATCTTGATAATTTTGACAATAGACTCTAGAATAAATATAAAAATCTTAAAATTAGAAATTTTTTTATAGATATGTTCTTTTACTTAAACATTGATAGTATTTTTATTTTTGTGTAATTTCATTATCATTTGGTAGTCCATCAAAAATAATTAATTTATAATCATTATAAATTATATTAAATTTTGATTGTTTTGATGAACTATCAAACTATAATGAAATTGAATGAAATTTGAAACATTATTAATTATAAATAAAATAACATATCTATTCTATTTTTAATTTTTTTATATTTATTCTACAGTTCATTGTTAAAATAATCCGTTGTCACCCATATATAAATGAGTCTGTATCATCAGTGTCTCCATTTTAATTTTAGGTAGATTTAGGGGAGTTTGACAAATATATATAATTACTAACCGTTATATAATGAAATTCATTGTTATATCAGTGTCTCCGTTTTTCTGTTTAGGAAATTTAAAATGGTCTAATTTTCTTAAATTTTGTTGACTGATTAAAGTTTTTAATTAGCGACATCTTTTTGCCATGTTGAACTGATAAAAGTATTGTTTAGTTAATAAACAGTACTGTCAAAATTTCAAAATTCCATATACTAAAGATTGCCAACTGAACATATGTGAAATGTTCCTTAATTACAATATGGGAATATTTTCTTCTATATCATTTTTTTTCCTTTTCCGACTCAGATCTGTTACAAATCATTGTTGGATGGATTCCATAATCCACTCAAAAGTGGACCAGTAAATATTAAAACATGTAGAATCCATCTGTCAATGGCCTTCTGACAAAACTTAAAAGAACTCAGCCTGTGTTTTTATGCTCATTCTAGATAACTTTCATTTATATACTTTAAATGACAAACAAATGCCAAATTTATTCTTTAGCCGTATTGAGTTCTAAAATTTTCCAGAAACAAATTCAATGACATGTAAAATAATTTATTTGAAGATTTGAACAAGGTTTCATAAATCAAATAAAAAAGTTTGAAATAAAAATTGTGTTGAATTGCAGTTTAATACATAGCTAGTCTACTTAAAAAAATGTGTTAGTGTACTTAAAAATATATTTAATTTAACACTATTTGTTATTGCATCTACAGTTATAATATTCAGCTGACTTTTTGCTTTGCAGGGAAACCATACATCGTTTAAATAATATATGGTGGGTCCAATATAATCAAAATAATCAACTAATGCTCAAAACTTCCTTTTGAGAATATCCCCAATGAAGCAATCTAAAAGCAGTCCGACCAAATTAAAACAAACATCAATTACCACAACCTCTTTAATTAGTTGTATAGTTGTATAAGTATTTGATTATCAGGTACTGATCCAGTACAAAATCAGATTCAAACCGGAACTGACCCAATTCAATTAATTTGGATACGATTTAAAAAATATTTTAATATTTAATTAGAACTGAAACCGATATTATAATAGACAAGACATGAGTTTGTCTTAATTACTCAACCCAAAACAGAACCTAACATATCAATATATACAATTAATGTTATTATGTATAATTTGATTAATATAAAAATAAAAAGTAACTAAGAAAATGATTAATTGTGATTTGGGAGTATGTGAAGCATTTTTTAGAAAATAGATATTTATAATAATATTATACACGATTATTAGACCTCTTAGGCTGTTACATTAAAACATTACACATTTTGACAATAGCATGCTTTTAATCTTGAACCAAATTGTGTATGTTATATCGTTACAATAATACATTCTGTATGAGATATTAAAAAAATTATAATTATAGGTTCAACAATGACATAATCCTCAAATGCTTCTTCTAGATTCTAAACTGGAACTGTTGGATTTAATTATCAGTACGCCCATTATGGGAAATCTGAATCCAAGTCTAACCTGTTATAAGATTGAACAGATACATTGGAGGGGTGCATTGAAAAGGTGCACTGGAGGGGTGCATTGAACAAGTATATTGAGCAGATGCATTGACTTATAAATATACACCAGTATACTCTCTCTCTCATTTTTATCAGAAAAAGAAAAGAAAACAAATTTGTCACTATTATCATAGAGAGAGAAAAATAGAAAAGATACTCTGTTAAGACTTGAAGAATTTAGGTTGTGGAAAACGCAAGGCTTCCGGTTTCGGCTCGTGATTTCATGCAGAACTAGTGATAGTGTTGTATTGGTCAGAACCACTTCCACACGAAGATTAACGGAGCAACTTGTAAGTTTTATCCGTTAAATATTACAGAAACCACTCTGGATCTGAACTGAACACAGTAATTCACAAATGAGTACCTATATACTCTGGAACTGAGATATTAAACCCCAAATATATCTAGTATTAGATGTAGTATCTGAAATCAGAACCGATCTGATTTGAAAATAATAAATATGTGAACCCAAATACTTTTAAGATATAAATTCAAATATAATAATGCTAGGACTTATTCAACCCGATAACATCTTTAACCACAATAATTTAAGAGTGCAACACAACATATTTGTGTTATAATTTAATTTTATCCTCACCTTTCTTCTTCCTCTAAATTATTTATTCAAAATTTTAAATTATGAAGCAAGTAAACATATATAATTTGACAATCTGGTTGCACCTCCTCACCCATCCTGTCATCTTCACTACGGTTCGGTTGAAATGTCCAATAAAAATATATCAAAATTAGAAGCATAATATGCGTATCATTTTGGACACGTCTTATAATAACTCGAGTTACTGTACTCAATTACACCTAGTTTCGGGACGTCTTATAATAACAATATTTTAAATTATAAATTCTACTACTAATTTTTTTTTTTTGAGAAAAACTACTAATTTATTTTTATCAAACTTTAGATTCCAAGAAAAACTTGGTTAAGAATCTAAAAAGGAAAATTTTATGATTTCTTCTATTGAGAACTACATAATTTCATTATTAATTGTTTTTTTATTAAATTAGACTAAAATATCGAAGATATGAAATATTTTCTGAAGGAACCAGAGCTAAAGAAAAAAAAAGGAAAAGAACGAGGACAATTTTGTCATATTCAGGACTAAACATTGGTATAGTTTCATTTTCAAATTTGAGTAACCATGTTTGAAACTAGTCTTGGATTATTTGCAATTACGCAAACCAGCTTCAGTCCTTTTGGATACTTTCTATGAAAAAGATAAAAAGAAAAAAATGGGAAAATGTAGCATCTGAATCGGGAGCGTGGGATGCATATCGGGCGAGTCATCATTGCCAAAATGTCGTGGTATGACTGTTACCTTGTGCTTGGGTGGAATTTTACCCTGCCAAATGGTCCCAAACTCCCAATAGCATTATCAATAAATATAAAATGTCTCAAATTTTATCCTTTAATGTATTAATGTGTTAGAGGTAGACAAATGGGCTGACCGAAGTTTTAATAAAAAAAACTGATCATATATTTTTTTATCATTAATTTTATTATGTAAATTTTTACTAGCAACAATATTCTCTGACCGAACTGTCTGTAGGTAAATTTTTACTAATAAATTAATTATGCAAATTTTTATCAGTAAATTAATTGTGGAAATATTTATCAACAATAATATTCCCTAATCGAATTGTCCGTATGTGTATGTATTTTATATCAGTAAATTAATTGTATATTTTTTTACCAGTAATAATATTCACTGTCCGAACTGCTCATAACAAATATTTGCCATATCATTTTTTTTAATATAACAATTATATAAACTATAATATATTTCTTTACTAAAATCTAACTCATCAGTAATTTAGAAGGCAAAATAGAAGACATTATATGACTACCCAAGTACCCATAGCATTATATAGCAATAGCAGTAGAATAGGCAATTGGGCTATTTATTTAATTCAATCTAATTTCCCATTTTTCCATGCGATAATTAAATGTAGACAGTCTGCTGTGCACGCGGAAGGTTGTAAGCTAAACAGCTCGTTCAGTGGAATGTGTCAGTCATTGGTTGGCTTCTTCCTGGGCCCACAGAGAAGTGTCGCCATTTCTCTCTGTTACTTCTCTCAAAAAAAAAAGTACTATCATTAAATCAACAAATAAATGAATAAAATGTTTCCCCAATACTTCTTTTAAAGATATTTTTTTGTTGTTGTTTTAGAGTTAATTTCTGAGGACGACGTCAAATTGAGTAATATTTGGGATCCCATGTATATAATTCGTGTATACATTAATATATTTGCATAATTCGAAATATATATATATATATATATCAAAATCATAGAACGGAGCAAATTGATATTGTGTCCTACCATATGTGAATTTATATCCTCTAGAGTGTTTTACTGGATAAAGTATTCAAATTTAATTAAATCTAGTAAATTTAAGAATAAAAATTAGGTTTAGACAGTTCGTAATATAAATTCAATATCGTGATAAATTTAAATAATTACTCTATGGTAAAATACTCTAAAATATAGTCACTACCGTATGTGGCGTTAAATCAAAAGTGGACCCCTCCAAGTGACGATCCGGAAATGTCAACTTAAGAAACACAGTCAAATAATAACGTGCTTCATTGAAAGACCGAACCCAATGTTTGATGTAAAATAGACATGGACTGATTGGCATGGGTGCCTTTAAGAGACCCCAAAATTAATTGCATTTTAATACGATATATACAGGAAATAGCTAATGCTGATAGGTCGAACTTTGATTCGTCGTGTTGGGACCAGGTACTAAGGTTGGATGGGGTTCTCAGGTCGACTATAGATTGGTCACCATATCTAACAGAGGTATTCAGAAATTGATGACGTCTATATATGTTCATGCAGATTTTAGTAATAATAAGTTTTATTAAATTAATATTATTAAAAATAAGAGTGAGAAATATAAAATACGTCACTTGTCGGACGAAACACGCCAATCGATCGATAGATGTGTTTCATTATTTTTAAAAAACGCGCATCGCCAAAGGGCGCGTTTCGTCTCAAACCCCGCGCAAGTGATCACATTTTGTATATATAACAAGCAAACACGTCACTGGTAGTGGCGCGTTTCGTAAAAATAAGGAAACGCGCCACTGCCAGTGGTGCGTTTGATAAAAATAATGAAACGCGCAATAAACGCGCGCGCTGCCATTCGTATATTTGTAATTTTACATTTCTCACTCTTATTTTTAATAATATTAATTTACTAAAACTTATTATTACTAAAAACTAATGTTCATGTAACGATCGGAGTGCATTTGAAAATTAATGGAAGGAGAATTTTGGTACATTAGTGTCTTCATATTCATATATGTATTAAATTAAGTTTTCTATTTTATACTTATATTTCATGTTTCTATTTTACTGTTTTCTTCATATGCTTTAGTATTCAGTTTATTTTTATTTTTGTTTCATTTAACTGTTTAGGGTTCGTTTACTCGGAAAAAAATGTTTAGTAATCGGCATGGATGTCTTATTGTTCATTTTTAAAGAACGTTTATTATATATTTTAATTAAGTGTTTAATATATAATATTCATTTTTATAAGCTAATTATGAGATTGAAGTTAAGTTAAGAACCTTTACCCAAGTGATAATGATAGTGCATAGAAAGACGAGATGAAGAAATATTTTTTGTAGAAAATCAAAGATTTTTTTTTCGTACGAAGCATGACAATGAAATTAAAAAGTCATAAATAGACTCAACGCCTAAAGTCCTAAACCATCTAATAAAAATTGCTTCCCGCCAAAAAAAATAATGAAATTCAACAAAAGTAATACAAATAAAAATATTTCTTACATAATGGTGGAGGAGAAACCGCTCTAAGTTTTAAATTTCCACGAGAAATGTGGATCTCTGAGCCAAGAATATGATCTTTTCACTAAAGTTAATGCTAATATAAACTCGAACGTAAACATATTTTTCTGAGAGAAGATATCTGATGTAACTGTTTTTACTGTTATCGGATGCCACTAACTTATTTCTTTAATTTATATTTCAAATTTTATATTTTAATTTTGAATCTAAAATATTGATCTTGTTTATTTTTTTATAGATATATTCATAAAAATTCATGATTTTCAAAGGTTGTTTTATACTAGATCAACTGGTAATAAAACGAATGCATAAAAATTAATCAATCATGGTTAACTAAATTCAATCATTTATTATCATTTGATATAGTATATAATAACATTTGAAAATCATAAGATTTTACAAACATACATCTATCATAAAAATGAATAAAATCAACGATTTGAATTTAAAATCTAAATATTAAAATTTAAAATATAAATTTAAAAGTAAATTTGTGACATTCATACCATGACAGATACCATATCGTATCCCTTCTCTCTCTTTTTTTTTTAATATGATAATTTTGTCATGCAGAAAAGAATCCAATTAAAATAACTAGTAACTCTAGTTTATTAACAAAGATTGTTATTTTTTTGCGAAACCAATAGAAGGGTAATAAATCAAATAGCACATTTTTTTGTTCATATAAATGGATCTTAATGCTTTCATCTTTCCTAGGTAATATATACATATAATTAGGGACGGAATCAAAAATTTTGTATGGAGGGCCGCCGGTTTATATTACTAGAGAATTGAAATTGATAAATTAAAGATAGCTGATATACCTCACAAAATAAAAATACTTAGTAAATTTTAACTTCAATATGTAATTTTTATGGAATTGAAGAGAATGAAGGTAGACCCCAGACGTAACCCTCTTCTCCGGCTCTCCGCCCCAGCATTTGTTGTATACAAACGCTTTCGACAAATTTTATATGACGCCATTATTGAGCTGTATGTACAGCGTCGCAATTAAGAATATGAATGTGACGGCAAAAAATAATAATGTTGAGGACATTTTTTTCATTCATTCCAAGATTAATTAGGTTATTAAGTATTCGACAATTGTCAATTTTTACATTATTGTCGTTGGTGGTTGGGAATCAATTTTAATGCATTTAATAAATGGCATGCATATTCGTACTTCTTCTCAAAAAATAAACATTCATAATTCATAAGAATAGTTTTATTTTTCAATCGTTAATTATATATGTATGATCATGTGCAGCATTTACAATCGGGTGGGGATCACTTGATAATGGGTTATTTTGATAATTTTGACAATAAATTCTAGAATAAATAGAAAAAAATAGAAAAAAAAACTTTATACATATGTTTTCTTTAGTTATGAATTGGTAGTTCTTCAAATTTTATGCAATTTCATTATCATTTGATACTTTATCAAAAATCGTTAAATTATAACCGTTGTAAATTGTATAAAATTTTGTTGATTTTTTATGGAATATCGAACAATAATGAAATTGCATAAAATTTGAATCGTAAAAGAATACATCTACGAAGCGTTTTTTATTTTTAATTTTTTATATTTAATTTAGAATCCATTGTCAAAATAATCAAACTAATTCATTATCAAGTGATCCCACCCTTTATAATTTTGCATAGTTGCAACAATCCTCCACCTAACTGTACCTTCCAACCTGGGGGGATAGGAAAAGTACCATTGGCTTTCTCCATCTTGGAACGGGAAGAGATTAGAGAGAGATAGAGAGATGGGGAAAGAGAGCTTTCAAAAAGAGAAGTGTGAGATAGGGAGAGGAGGAGGCTGTTGACCAAGTCAAATAAGGGGAAGACAGGGTTGGTTGGAACTATTTTTGGGTACGGATGGTTCAACAAATCGCAGCCACCTCTAGAACAGAACACTGTAATAGCACAGTTATTGGTAGTTTTATTTATTTTATTCATAAATTCTGGTTATCGAAATATTGGCTTACAAACTGCCAGCACATATATTGTTATATTTCTCTATCTATAAACGCTTATTTTCAAAACAAAAAAGTGCTACTGCCCATTAATTCCAAACCAAAAATTCCATCTTACGGAAAATCAGCCTTTGCTCCTAGTGCTGTAAAAAAAGCTTGCAGGTCGTAGCTCACTCGAGTTCGGCTCGATATTTTTAAGGCTCTCCTTTGAGTTTGATTTGATTTTTTATCAGTTTCGCTTAAGTTTGAGTTTTTTTTTTGTCAATGGCTCTGCTCGATTTGACTCATAAATAATTTGATATTAGTTATTTTAATACTTTTTATTATAAAAATCAGTAAAAAAATAATTAATTAATATAATTTAAAAATTCAAAATATATATTTATGTTATAATTGATAATATAAAAATATTAGTTATTTTCTAAAATGTTATTATAAAATTAATACAATATTAGTTATATCAATTCCAATTATTTATGATTATATGAAAATAAAGCATAAAAAATATAATAATTGAGCTCGTATGGAGCTCGATATCAGCTTGAGTTTGAGTCAACTCGGCTCGGTTTAGCTCGAGTTCAATTTAGCTTGATTATGTTTAGCTCGAGTTCGATTGAGCTTAGCTCATTTGCAGTCATATTTGCTCTACAATAAAAATAATATTTTTCGTATAAAAAGTTATAGATTTTAAGCTCAAATGAATTATTTTATTAATATTTAAAATTGGAAAGCTTATATCTATAAAATAAAAATACATCTTATATTCAATCAATGGATGTGTACTTATTCGAAAGTGCTGTCTTTTGTATATCATGCATGAGAATACTAGATATTTTCATTCCTATATGCAATCTGAACACATTTTTCTCTTGGAATATTGAGTTAGCATTATTTCCTTAATTTATTATTTTCTACAAATAATGTATCCATTAGCACTTCCTGGTTACCTCTGTTCAGAATTTTGTGCAGTGAATATTTTTTTACAAAAAAGACGTATAAAATTATTATTTCTCTCACTCTATTAATGAGGATAGCATTCTTCTAAGACTATTTTTACACACTACTTGAACTATCTTTAGGATTGTTCTTTTGTGAGAAAACAACTATCTGGAGTATCGGATATGTAACAATACTTTTTTTCGTCTTTTTTGTTAAGATATTTAAATGTTAATCTATTGTAACAAAAAGAAATTCAAATAGATCGTCTACTCTAACAAAGTAACAACTTACTATGGTAAACCAATTATTTTATAACCAGAAAATTCTTGTGTGCTTTATCAGAAAATGTTTAATTCGACCAGGATGTGCACTTTTTGTTAGCTTCTGTTGTCTTTCTTTATAAATTCTATTTGAATTATATATTATGTTTAATCTCGTAATAAGATCAAATTTAGAAAAAAAAATGTGGTAAGTAGGCAATTCTAGTTGAATCATATTTATGCATAATCTCGTACAATATCAAATTTAGAAAAAGCGATTTGAACCCTAACCTTTTTAAAATATGAATTTTTTTAACAAATATGAAAAAAATGCTATTCTTAAAAAAATGAAGCTATTCCCACCTAGAATAATGTTCATGAACAGGTAATAAGATATGTATTAACGTCAAATTCTGAATATGAATAAATTTGTAAAACGTGTTATAAGTTTATGGATTTTGGTATAATTAATTGTTTCATCTAACAGGAAAAAAATTAGAATATTAATTTCTAAAGCACATGATCAATCTTTAATTGCGCATCCACTCAATATTCTAGAATATACTGGTCAAAGTAAAAAATTGAACTCCTAGATGTATTCTCTATTATTTTCTTTGAGGCAAGTAGGTCAGGCGTATTACCTATTTTATTTTCATCAATTGAATATATATTAAATTTTGGAGTTAGTTTGAAAATTAATTAATTAACTAGTCCTCTATCAAAAATATTCTTACTGTACTACAAGAGAAGGCTAACGAAATCTTGCCTTCGTAATGCTAAAAAAGGAAAGGAAAAAAAATCTAGCCCTCAACAACCAAATATGTTTTCACATTGCAATGTTGATACCAGCCATTAATCCATGGTCAATCAGCTCATACTACAAGGAACCCAGGATATGTTCTGGCAGCAAATAGAGGCGGTAACAGTATTTGTGATTTGGCGAGAGAGATGCCGACGGATATTTGCTGACAAGGCACAGCAGGTAATTGACACAGTAAGAGAAATACATAGGATGCATAAGCAATGGTTTCCACCATAACACCCATACTAGTCCACTGTAGTGTGGATGCAGCGGTATGCAGGGTGGTACCGATCAGCATGCAAAGAGTTCAAATACAGCATCAAAGAGTTCAATGGCGTCTCTTTTCTTTTTTTACAATAATTTGGCTCCAATTGTACTGTTCCTGCAAGCAATTATTTTTCTTTCTTGAATCCTTTGTACATATTTGATCATAACCTTGTGAACTTTTTAATGAAATCTAAGGGCTAGATCCTTATCTTTTCCTAAAAAAAATTAATTCGAAACAGAAATGATGCGGAGCAAATTTTGTATTTAATTTCCAATTGCAATTTAGGAAATGAGTACCACATTAGATAAGAAAACGAAGGGGGGGGGGGGGGGGGGTAAAAGGTGTGTGTTCCGGTACCGTTACTGCTCTGTCCCAGACCCAAAATACCAGAAAAGAAATTTGGCCTGTTGCCGTGCCCATGCCGTGCTGCTAGTTCTTCTAGCAATAAATTTGGTTACCAAATGCAAAATGTGCCCAAGGAATACAAATCTCTCCCCTATAAATTTTCCACTTTGGCTTCATATGAATTTTATTTACATTATTATATATTGACCAAGTAGGCAACCTAGAAAGTATGAAGCTTTGATGTTACATCTTTTTGTAAAACAAAAAAAAGTTTAAAAAAAGAAAAGAAAAACAGTTGCAATAGATAAGAGTTCAGTTCACTACAGGAAATATAAGGCCTTTTGCATCAGCCAACAGTTATTAGCAACGTTCTCCTATAGTAATGCAACCACCGAGTGCAGTCTAATTAATTAGCTACTGAATCTGTTATGAGAACCAATAATTCACTGTACGTTATAGATGTGAAAAATTGAGATTAGGTTAAGCATATAGTTAAATTAATAACCTTTCCCATTATACATTAACAACTAAGGGAATTAATGGTTGCAAAAATTCAGAGAGTTGAATCCTTAAGACGGTTTTTCCCTTGTCATTGCAGCAGCTATATATAGCTAACTAAAGGAATTAAATTGGGTGTGTGTCTATATATATATATAGGGACTCCATTTCAGGTCCCCTGGTCAGATATATCTTTATAAATATCTTTATAATTATGTATATTTTTAGAAAAAAAATTGTTTTTTGACCCTCCAGCAAAAAATTCCAATTTTTGATCCATACATCAAAGTCTGACTGGGTCCTTGTATGTATATATGCTTACAAAAAATATCTGATTTCGTGATACCTCAGAGCCTTATTAAACAGTGCAATGACAAAAACCATAATTAATTAAACTTACACATGGAAGTGATCAGGCAAAATGAGAAGTGCGATGTTGTCTGGTAAGCTAACAAACCTTAGTCTATAGAGAAATGATGATTTATCTCCCTCTCTCTCTACCTCTATGCGATGAGTTAATATGTATGTTGTCGGCATTACTTTGTTAGTGCATATCTTCTAATGTTACATCACAATCATGGCCCACACATCTGATCCCATGATGATTTCAGAATTGAGAACATGAAACCTCTCTCTTTCTCTTCAAGTCGCCACCACTTACAACCCCCAAATCTATCACACCTTTTCATTTCTCCCTCTGCCCGTTCTCTCATTTCCTTAATTCTTCCTCCCTTCAAGAAGAAGTCTTTTGCTTTCTACAACATAAAATGGATTCATCATCGAGTGGAAGCCTACAATCCTCAAGTGGTGGTGGTGGTGGCAACGGCGCCTGCAGTCATGAAGAAGAGTACACCTCTGGTCCTAATCATGAGATCCTCTCTCCTTTACCACCTACGATAAATCCTTCTTCTCAATATCAATATCCCTTCTCTAACTATCAAGATGTCTTTCCCCAAAACCCTAACCCTAGCCTTTCCCGTCCATCCCTTGACTCAACTTGGCCATCATCCATACAACGCTTTCCTAGTTGCACCAGTAATAATGCCCGATTGCTAACCCCGGTTACATCGGCATCCATGCAACCGCCAGTCACATCTGACAACCGATCAATGACAACAACCACCAGTGTACCAACACGTGGGGCAAAGAAGAGGTCTAGGGCATCAAGACGACCTCCGACCACCGTGCTTACCACTGATACATCAAATTTCCGAGCCATGGTGCAAGAGTTTACAGGATTTCCTGCTGCTCCCTTTGTTCCGGCTTCTCCATTTGTACGACCCCGTCTCAGTACTGGGTTGGGACTATTCCAATCCGGTTCTAATGGTGCTCTGGGTTCGCCGTATCTCCTTAGACCATTTCAACAGAAATTGCAAACCAACCCATCTGCAGTACCAAGCAATTTGAACTCTTCTACTATAGTTGATGCAATTGCTTCCATAGCTAGAAACGGTAACTTAGCTAATCTGAACACAATGTTTGGTACTTCAAATGCAACATCAACCTCTTCGTCAGGCTCAAATACAAATTTTGTCAATGCAAGTACTACTATTGCTACAACCTCCTCCACTGATCCAATCTCCAACTTTACCAATTTGCATTCTCAGCAAGCTTCAAATTCCAAATATAATTTTGCAGCACAAGGAGATCTAGATGGTTTTCTTGGATCAAACGGCACAAATCCGATGAGATTAGCATGCGATGGATTTGAACGGGACAAGTCAAGATTTGCTAGCTTAGAACCTGAGACTCAAGCAGTGGAGAAAGGAGTATTTGGATTCTTAAACTATTCAGATCTAAAGGATAAAAGGTAACTAAAATGTGATTGGTCATTAATCATTATAATTAGTATATTTGTTAGAATGGTTAAATCATATTTCATATATTCAGTATGTAATACCCAATCAAGGATATGTAGTGAAAACAAACATGCATGCTAGAGCCTAGAGAGTAAGTTTGGTTCAAGAGCATAAAGTAACGATCTGAAGCATGAATTTGCTTGTTTGAATGCGTTGTTCATTCCTTCATTTTTTTTCTTTTTTCCTCTTTTTCCTTTGTCCTCTTTTCATGGAAGTAAGAAATGAATCATGTTAGAATACAGATTTTGTTGATTGTATACAAATTATATTTCTTGCACAAATGATGATTAATATATTGTGTCACTACATAAAGTATATGTAGTAACCGGCCGGCCTACACACACACATATATATATAATGTCCTGAAGCTCCATGCAAACTACTAAAAATCTAAATTTTAACTTTTTTGTTTTGTTAACAGAAATATTGTCTCTTACAAAAATGATTTTAACTAAACTTACAGCGCGCACAAACTGTTAGGTAAATTTCTTGCTAGCTAGCTAGAAGAAAATTAGGTACGATTAGGAAAACGGCTTTACATAAATACAGATAATTAAGGAGCTGCGTGTCAACTCACACCTCTTAATTAGATGGATTGCTTTTGTCAATGGTACATCTCTAAAAGGACAGCTCGATGCAAGATATTTAGTTCTTTGTTTTCTTCCTTCAATTCGATTTTGGATCTCTTGGGTCCTTGTCAAACCGCACTGGGCTGGAGCTCAACCCATGGCTTTGTTTTTGGTTTCATCCTTCGTTTCTCCTGTGCAGGCCTTGGTTTTCTCGTGAAAGACACTAATTACGCACACACAGACAAATGCACAGTGACTCTTCTAGAGAGAGCACAAAGACAACCAATGTACACGTGGTCCAAACTCTTCTAAGAAACATTGGAGGCACAAAAATTAGAGAAGTCGTTTATTTCTATTTTTTAATTAGCACCCCTATATTGATTGTACATAGAATTCTTAATTAATAAATAAATAATTGTTTTTCTGGTTCGACGTTTCCATATGAAAAAAATGAATGGACAGTGTAAAAAGAAATAAATAAATGTTGCACGGTCACAAACCCATTAAAATAAATGAACAAAGAAAAATTGAATCGATAACATGCCAATTCAGGTACTGGAAAAAAAAAACATGCCAGGGGGGAGTGTCAGTATCTTAAAAAGAATTCACCTTATAATCAAGAAATATATACTAACTAAATTATGAACTATAGTTTTAGTTGCGACCACTAATACAGTCCAGAAAATTTCTCTCAAATTGGACGCCATCAATTAAATTAGATTTATTTTGAAAGGAATGTCAAAATATTCCTGCATACTAATTAATTTTCTAATTTATTAATTTCAAAAAAAACATAATGCATGATGGTTGACTAGCGGTCAATTCTAAACCCTCATCCGTTCTCTAATTTCAATTACACGTTTTCGAATAGTAAAATGAAGGGAAAAAAATGTACATGATATGCGTGAAATTCACATGACTAATTAAGTCTCTGTAGCTTCTTTTTTTTTTTCCTTTTGTCTTTGGCGTTTTGTTTTCACGTAGACTGTAGCTCAGCTTTTTTTTTCTTATGCATATATTGCTGCTACAAGATAATAAGAATATGTATGTACATGCATGATTTTTGTATGAATTGTGCAATTTGGTCTGTGTGCATGCAGTGTGCGCGAGCCCACACACACGTGCTAGCAAGTTTGGAAGTCTTCATTTAATAAATCTGTTTTCCTTACCTTCGGCTTTCAATCAGGACCAGTTGCTGGATATATAATATTTCCCACCTATTAAGTCAGTTAATTATCTTATTTTTGTAAGTACATACATTAATTTAACTGCCTTAGAATCATACAAAGTCTTGTTTTAATGTGAATATTTTTATTAGGTAAAGTTTGGCCATCTGCTATAGGGAAGCTTGTACGGATCAGAAGCAAACATACTCAAATAGTAGGGAAAGAAGGCGACGGTTTAGGGGAATATATTTTTACTTCACTCAGTTAGATGTAGACCTACAGTATGTGTGTTCTTTATAATTATAGTTATTTTTTCCAGAATTGTTTTTTCTTTTTGTTTCAGAATATTTATGCAAATATATAGAATCTGCATGTCCTTCCACTTCTCTTTCGTTCTTCCTATCTTTCACTGTAATTCTGAATGTGATTTGAAAAGAAATGATCTTTTCTTGACATGATGGCCTATCTAAATATCACTTCAGGGCTAGAGATTTACTGCGTTATATATATATTTACTCCATTTGATAAGCGGAGTAAATTTTAAATCATCTTAAAAAGTGATATTTGATAATAGTGAAGTAAATAGATGAAATAGTTGACGTAAAAAAAGTCAAAAATAAAGAAAATTTGGTGATTTATATTTAAAGCATCTATGAAGCTATTTAACTTTACGTCATTTTTATTTACTTTCATTTGATGTAACTTTGGTTATGACTAGATATCTTGTCTCTGTATGAGAGTACGTACATATGTTTATATATATATATATAGTGGAGTTAAGCGTACATATGTTTATATATATATATTATATATATAAAAATCTTGTGGGATATTTGGAGTGTTTTGAGCTTTTTAAGTCACCGTTTTTAATTTTTTTAAATGATATTCAAGTATTGAATATATTATTATTATTTTTTTTAGAGCTGATTTTCAAAAATTAAAAATCACAACTTAAAAAGCTCAAAACGCTCCAAATTTTTGCATCACATGAGATTTTCATATAAAGAATTTAATGAGAATATATATATATATTATTTGTTAAGTTGGGGTATGGTGTTATATATAGCACAAATCGCTTTCATACTATGTACATTTTATTCGATTCCAAATTCAAAATGGTTGATATGAATACTCAAATTGATTTTCACATAAAAATGTAGTTGCATATCAAATTTTATATTTTTTTGTACCATTTTTTTAGATAGTTAGAAAGTTGCTTATTTTGAAAAAATTTTTTAAATTCTTTGACTATAATTAAATCAAATAATTTTTTAACTATTGAGAAAATGGTAAAAATCCAATTGGGATTAATTTTTTAACAATTTGAATCGAATTAATTTTAAAAATAAAGAAACGGACCATAATTGGGAGAGTAGATCATACTATACACCCGGGGGTGGGGGGGGGGGGGGTAAAAGGAAAAAAGTAATTGAAGTACGCGTGGGTATGATTTTTCAGATAATTTTTAAGACAATAGGACAAATATTCGCAGTGGGTTCATCTGCAAAGAACCTTAGCATGGCAATAAGTTCCTGTAACTGCACTTGATTGCAATTACAACAGTTTTCGTTGTCTAATGGATGTATATAAGTTGTGCTGGGATCCTTTGAGGAATATATAATACAATAATAATATAATTAAGGAATCGTATAAGAATATTTTGGAATTATATTGATAATACTTTCAATCATATGTGTTATCTATATCCATATAAATATAAAACTCCTTAGCAATGACTGACAATCATTGTTTTGGATTCTATATTTATATGGATATAAAATATATATTATAAGGAGGTGTTTATTATATTCATATAAATATAGTTATCCAATAGAAATGGTCTGCCATCGTTGCTAAAAGATAATCATATTTATATGAATATAGAAGATATATATATATATATATATATATATATAAAGTAATGTTTGAAAATCGATAATTTTAAAGTTACCATTATCCATCATATGACCATATCTTTGACAAAAAAACATAACGTATGTGGTTTTTCACAACAGGTTTTAAAACCTAAGAACAAGACTCTTAATAAGTCCAAAGCAATGATTGTTAGTTATTACTAAGTGGATCTATTCTAATCAATTACAATAGCATCTAATTTTTCATGGGTTGCTTCTCATGCATCTAAAATTCGAAACACGTCCTAAGCACGATTTCAAGGGACTCAATCATATATACTATACATAATTTTAATTTTCATCTATTAAGTTTATACAAGATTTTATAAATGCATCCAATAAGAGCACGAGATTTCTAACAGTTTTTATACAATTACAAATAAAAATAATGATTTCCACTAAGCAACTTTTTTAGCTAGCTGTAATTAAATAATTTTAACATGTGTGACATATAACTCTTGAAAGAATGCGAAGTATATCTATTATATTAGGGTATTATCAAATTCTTAGAAGAATTTACAATAGGATCCTGTTGATTAATATTAACACATAAAATTAGTAAGTAAGATTAATCCTCGTATACACATACATAGATTCATTTAAAAAGAATGGGATAACATAATAGTTCATCAATTCCTATTAAAATTTAAGAATATGTCTTTAAATATTTTTATTTTCAAAATTCTTTAAAGATTGTTTAATTTATTTAAAATTTTGTTGTCGAATTTTCAAATAACTATTTTCAAGTGATTCATTCCCTTCATTATTATGTGGATTTAAATATGGTTATTTATTGCAACTCAAAATATTTTATATATCAGGGTTATATACGCATTTCGTACACACACACATACATTTTAGAAACTTCTGATATATGAATTACAGGAGGGATCAGTTGACAATGACTATTTCGAACATCTTGAAAATGAAAATGCAAATAAATTTGAATAAAATAAAAATAGAAAATTTTATAGATATATTTTTGAAATTATAAATTAAAAATATTTCAAATTTTATTTAAACTTATCATTATATAGTCTATCGAAAATCATTAAAATTAGAATCATTGTAAATTGTATGCAAAATTTTATATTCTTTGATCAACTAAAAATATAATAAAATTATATGAAATATAAAACACTATTAATCTATCAAAATTAAAAATATATATGTATAATATTTTTTTCCAATTTTTGGATTTTTTTTTTAATTTATTTAAATTTTCATTATTAAAATTGTCAAAATAGTCATTATCAAGTGCCCCTTCCCTATGAATTAATCGTATCCTCAATGAACACTTACCTAGTGGTTAAAAGAAAAAGTTCCTATATCGGTACCGTAGACAGCTTTAATCATGTGATCATTATTAAGTCAGTATATATCTTTTTTTAGGAAAAATAAAGGGTAAGCCTTTATCTTTTCAAATATTATTAAGAATAAATGCTTACAAATGTTCTAAAAAATGCCGACTCTAAAGAGATAAACCGGTAACTTTCTCAAAGACTAATAATAAATCTTTACTTGAATATGTATAGCTCTGTCAATGATAAGGCGGTTTACATTTTTACAGTCATTATGAGCTTCCAATAATTTGTTGTCTATTACAATATAATAATAATAATAATAATAATAATAATAATAATAATAATAATAATAATAATAATAATAATAATAATAATAATAATAATAATAATAATAATAATAATAATAATAATAATAATAATAATAATAATAATAATAATAATAATAATAATAATAATAATAATAATAATAATAATAATAATAATAATAATAATAATAATAATAATAATAATAATAATAATAATAATAATAATAATAATAATAATAATAATAATAATAATAATAATAATAATAATAATAATAATAATAATAATAATAATAATAATAATAATAATAATAATAATAATAATAATAATAATAATAATAATAATAATAATAATAATAATAATAATAATAATAATAATAATAATAATAATAATAATAATAATAATATAACAACTAAATGAACAAAAAGGCAACCAGCTGCAGGTCGAAGTAGGTTTGAACATCATGATAACAATCTTAGGCCTACTTTTGTACCAATTCAAAAAAGAGAGGATTGGAAAGGCCCACCAAAACCTTAGAAAGTTAGATGCCTTTCCACTAGGGTTGCAACAAATGAAGACTAGTGTAGATCAGTAGATGCAAGTAGTGGAGAAACAATCGATTGCTTCGTTCTTTTGGGCCCCACATGTCTGGGTTCATGATGTCCAGGTACTTTTAGTTCACTTGGTTCTTCGGTGCGGCACACCCATGTAACAATTCATGTGGAGATCCAACTCGGCCTGATTTGCTTGACATCATGAATATCATTGTTCAATAGAAATAAACATGAATAATTATTTTGTTCCATTATTAATAGATACATACAATATGACAAATCCATATATACGTATTAGAAAGAAAAAGAAAAAAACCGATATTATTTTTCCAACCAACTATACTTAATGCGGTAATGATATAAGAATTTTTTTATGAAGATGCCAAAATTAATACGAATTTATTATTCGCGCTAGATAAGTTATTATTTATGTTAATGATTCTACTATGCAATTTATTTTGTATTATACTTGTTATTCAATTTAGATTCTATCAATATGATTAATAAACTAATTTAACGTGAATAATGACAGTAATATACTCATGAGTTGCATAATAAAGATTTTGATATCTATGTATCAGCTCCCATAATATAATTATATAAAGAAAATAAAGAAAAATATTTCCACAATTATTTATAAAGAAAAGTATTTCCACAATTATTTTAGGAGAAAGATACAGTACTTGAACCAAGCAACAAGCCAACAAGTCAAGATGACTAGCTTTATAGCTCAACTTCTCAACATTTGCTTCTTGTGCAATTACTTTCTATATATTTGATCTTCTAAATTTTTTTTATATTCAACCCCGTTTGCAGATGAAAGTTCAAATTTCATAAAATTTATCTAAAAAACTTGTACACTACTATAAAAAAAACGTGAATCATTGTCATATCAATATCATTTTCTTAAGATCCGGCGCAAGTTATAACTATCTGTATCGGGTTTGGGAAGATCCAACCATATATTAATAAATCAGTGTCATTTATTTTTTTTATTTTTTTTTGAGAGAAATATTTATTTTTAATAACCGATACTACATTTGTCAAAAATATCCTTTGCTTCGAGTTCTTTCTTTTTATAACCACCATTGATTTATTCCAGCTATTTTTTTTATTTTTATAATAAGTGGCAAAAGAGCCACCAGTTTCATTTTACTGAAATATTTTTCCGATGTATTAAAAAGTCCTGAGATGGTCATAAGTAATACCACATATATAACTTCTACAAATTAAGATATATAGTAATTAAAAAGCAAAACATATTCGAGCTGCTCTCATGATATGTGCTCATTTATATAACCATCTCATCTACAAAGCAGCTCATTTATACAGTGTGGGACTAACCTCGCGGTAGATGATTTAATTTTTGTTTCGGATGCAATATAATCAGTGTCATTTTTTGTTTAAAATCGATACTACTCAAAGGGCGAATGACGACGATCGAATGATTTCAATTTTCATTATCCCGCACATATAGAGAAATACTCTTATAACCTGCAAGTCGGTCCCATTTGTCATAGAGAGAAATATTGGCATGCGAAATAGACTTCATGGGCACCACTTCTATACCCTTCGAATGTGCATTTTTGCTCCATGTAGTAGAACTAGACTTGCACCGCACCTCTGATGTATCCGGCCACCTCCTTATGATTCATGATTCATGATTTATGAGATGAATATCATTAGCAAGAAGTAACTTAAGCTGGTAATAATGCTCTCAGGTCTCAGCACCGAGTGAAATGGAACATGTTAATATTGCAAAAGATGGGGGAAATAGAGAAATTGTTAAGTCCAGAAAGACCCAATACAACACCGCCTACACTTCGAATACAGAGCATCTTGCAACAAGAAACTCAACAAAGCCCATTGCAAACTCGGCCTTCCCCACCTCCTAGGGTTTTGTCACATCTCATCACTTTCCCAAACAGCCTCGTCACCTTCTCTATTCTACCTCCAGCTTACCAGTTACCACCGAGGGAACCAAAGGAAGAGGAGCACAAGGGAGAAGAAAACCGATCGGACAAAGATGAGGCCGATATTGATGAAGGGCCATGAGAGGCCACTGACCTTTCTCAAGTACAACAGAGAAGGCGATCTCCTCTTCTCCTGTGCCAAGGACCACACTCCCACCGTCTGGTACGCCGACGACGGAGAGAGGCTCGGAACCTACCGTGGCCACAACGGTGCTGTCTGGTGCTGCGACGTTTCTCGTATGAACCCCTTCATTTTCCCCAAATTTACAAACTACTGCCTCTCACAATTTTCATCTTGTTCGAATTGGACGTTGCTGTTGGTAATCAGTTGATACATCTAAAAGAAAGATATCAGAGGAAAATTTTGTTTTATGAGTTTGTTTATCCTGAACTAACCTGGAACTTAGATGAGGCTGCTTAATGGTAGAAAATAACAGATTGGTTATTAATTGTTGGCTTCCTCAATACATGCATAAAAGCACTTTTTTTAAACCATAAATGTATATCCTACCTGTAACCTGTTTATCTCTAGGTAATTGAGTGATAATTCTGTGCTGGAGTTTCAGCTGCTTATATAAAATATTTTTAAATTTATGGAATAATGCATGGATATTTCTATGAGAAAAGGAAAAGAAACCTGAGAAGCTTCACCCCAAATATTTGTTATTTGTATGTTGCAGGTGATTCAACACGGCTTATTACTGGTTCTGCTGACCAGACAGTGAAGCTATGGGATGTTCAAACCGGAACCCAGCTGTACTCCTTCAACTTCAACTCACCGGCTCGGTCAGTTGATTTCTCCATCGGAGACAATCTGGTCATCATCACAACTGACCCCTTTATGGGCAATCCATCTACTATCCAAGTCAAGCGCATTGCTCAGTATCCATCAGACCGTAAGTACCAGTGAATTAGTAGCCATACCCTAAAAATATTTATTGAATCTTGTCCCGTTTTCTTCATGTTCTTTCTGGGTCCAGTCTGCTTTTAGTTGTATTAAATAGATTTGAAAAATGAGTGGATTCGGTTAGGATGGTGATGATGAAATGTAATTTTATTGAGTTAATTCTCAGGTGATCTGTTGCCTCTTAAGTCTTTTAGAGTCCATTCAGTTGTAGTCTCTGACATTTTAGATTGATGGTACAGGATATGGGCCATTCAAATTTGCTTGCTAAGATTGTATATCAGCACTTCATCCTTTGAAGGTTTAATCATTGTGTTTGATCATGATAAGTTGGTCTGTCAGAACTTTTGGGTTGGGATTTGACAGGTTTTGCTTTTTTTATTCATATTGCGAACTCTACCTGTGACTATATAGATCGCAGTGCCCTTTTTTAAATTTTGTCTTCTTTTCTTAATCTTTTTTGTAGAAACTAGTGATTCTGTATTGACAATCACGGGACCACAGGGGAGAATAAACAGAGCTGTATGGGGCCCATTGAACAGGACTATTATAAGTGCTGGTGAAGACTCTGTTATTCGCATCTGGGATTCTGAGGTTTGTTCTTCTCTCTTGTCCATCCGAGCTAAAACATTTTGCTGACGACATTAGGTTATGTTCACGTTACACCTCAATTGAACAACATCAGTGTGAAGCTACAATTCAATTCAATTGGGTTTTGCAAACATCACTCTTGCAAAGAAGCTACTTTCCCTTGAGATGAACAAAAAGTATGCAAGAGAAAAAGAGTCGAAACATTATCAAACATGTACTTGCTACATGCAGCTGCTGCATACTGTATTGTTTCCTTCAAAGATATATGAATTTGAAAATTCATCGTTGACATTTTCTATATTACAAACTGACATTTTCTTAATTCCTTCTGCGGCCTGAAGACTGGGACAGTATTGATAGAATCAGATAAAGAGAGTGGCCATCAAAAAACAATATCTTCTCTGTGCATGTCTGCTGATAAGTCCCACTTCTTGACGAGCTCCGCTGATAAATCAGCCAAGGTTAGAATATTTTCTGCTGGAGATTAATAAGCTGCTCGATTGTTAGATTATTATTTTTTTGGCATGCTTAGTAGTTAGCATCGTACGACTCAAGATAAAGATATGATTCAGATAGTAATAGTCTAATAGATACAAATTGACACTTTGTATCAGTGGAGACATGAATAGGACAGTGAATATTTCCGAATTGCTATTCATACTGTATCACGACATACAATTATTTTTATGATACCAATAAAAATAATGCAGCAACTTGACTTTTTCTCCTGCGTGGCAAAAATCAAAACCCATTTTGATCCATTGTGAGTGGAATCAGCCTGATTTTGAGTCTCACGAATCGCTTTGCACAGATCAATTAAAAGAGGAGGCGAAAGAGGGAGGCGGATTTTGATCCATTGTCAGAGGCTCTCTTTCTGTAATTAGTAAACAAAGATGTCTGTTTGAGTTTGGCTGGTCCTGAGCTTAGCATAATTTTTCACTCTTTGTTTTTTATGTTTTCGCTTGATGTAACTTGTAATCAGTACTAATTATACATATAGAAATATTTATTTTCATTTAAAATTTAAAATATATATTTTTTAATTTTTAATTATTTATACCTTTTATTATGCTTTCCCTTAATTTTTAAACAAAAAAATGACAGTTTAAAAGATATTGAGTAAAACAAAATATTTTATCAAATTAGTTAACAAAAGAAATATCTATATTGAAATTATATGATTGCATTCCCAAAATCTTATTTCATTTTTAAAATAATATATATCCAAAGAGCTTGTTTTGGATAGGAGTGCTTGGAAGATGGCGATTCATGTACCTAAACCATGATTTAGGAGTTAGAGTCTAATAGTAGAGTTATAGACTTCATGTTCTTAGATTTTTAGGATTTTAGGATTTAGAATTTAGACATAGGTTTTAGAAATATAGGTTTAGAAATAGGATTTTAGGATTTAGAATTTAGAATTAGGTTTTAAAATAGGATTTTAGGATTTAGAAATAGGTTTTATAATAGAGGTTTATTGTACTATTGTTATTATTGTTATTATTGTTATTATTGCTATTATTATTAGCATATTATCATTATCATTATCATTATCATCTTTATTTATTTATTATTATTATTATTATTATTATTATTTTATTTATTTATTTTCTTTTTCTTTCATCATATTCATTATTATCACTGATATTTGAGATCTTTGATCTTATGCTTTCCGATTGGGTTTCATTTCTAGCCTACCCCAATTTATTTGGGATTAAAGGCTTTGTTGTTGTATATTAAAATTTTATATATGATTGATTAAAAGATTAGGGACTTTTCGTTAGTATTTTAAGTTATTAAGTTATTAATAAGTAGTGCTCATATTCATAGCTTATATTAGTGCATATTGTGCTAATAAATCATATAAACATGATAAATGTTATATTATAATGATTTTCAAATGAAAAATTTTCACTACATGTTACAATTAGTTGTTTTAACTCATTTTAACGATATGATACAATACACGACATGATACAAAATGCAATGATTCACGATACAAAATATGATTCAAAACTATGTTGGCGTGAAAACTGAAAAACATCAAGCATTAGTGCATTACCCTTGTTCTATGGACAGTATCACTGTATGATTTGATGGATAGACTCTAGCAGCATGATGGCTTTGCAATCTCATACTAAATCATAATAGAGTTGAAGTTTTTTTTTTTGGTCTCAAACCTTATATTATTGCAGATCTCTAACACCATTCAAAAGAATGGGACTGTAGCAATTAGGTTATGTTCAAGTTTCTCAAATGATTTGATTTGATGTTTTTTGACATTGGCAAAACACTCTGATGTTTATTACTAATGTTTAGTCTCCTAAACATGGTACTCTGATACAGGTTCTAGTTACAATGATGTTTAAATATTTATTGATATTTGTGATTAATATTGATATTTAGTGCTGCCAATTCATGGAGAAGATATAGAATTTCATGTTTAATCTTATCACATGCACCCTCTATCCATGTTTTTCATATTAGTTTCCAGGTTTTCATCGTGGGCAGATACTGGTGAGTAGATCCGGACCCAGTTATATCAGTTGGTTTGATTTTTTTTTTCTATGTTTGTTGTGATTAGCTATGGGACACGAGGTCCCTGACACTTCTGAAGACATATATGATGGATCGTCCTGTAAATGCTTGTGCAATTTCTCCCCTTCTTGATCATGTGAGTACATAATTCTCTTCGGAATAATTTATCACAAAAACTGGCAAAACTGTGCATCAGAAGTACTTTTGTTTTCTCCTGTGATATTTAGCTTTACCCTTATATTTTGAGTGCTATCAGAAGTACCTTCTGTCCAAGTTATCCTGCAGATGAGCAAGGAAGGTGGCTGACTGGAGTATTTTGTAGTGTTTTTAATAGAACATGGCATGGTGTTTAAATTTCAGGTAGTGATTGGAGGAGGTCAGGATGCAGTCAATGTGACCATGACTGATCGTCGTGCTGGAAAATTTGAGGCTAAATTCTATCACAAGGTTATCTTTTTAGAAAATGAAAAATTCTTAGTGCTAATTACAATTTTTTATGTTAGGTTCAAGTGTAAAGGCAATCAAAGACTCAACCTTTTGTACAACAACAACAAAGTCTTTAATCCCAAATAAATTGGGGTAGGCTAGAAATAAAACCCAATATGTAGTCATAGAGATCAGAGATCTCAACCTTTTGTATTGTTTATTTTTAGATTCTACAAGAAGAGATTGGTGGAGTAAAAGGCCACTTTGGACCAATAAATGCCTTGGCCTTCAATCCAGATGGAAGAAGGTACATTCTGTTAGCACCTTTACCATCATTATTCAATAAGAATCACCCTTTGTTGCCTTCATTTTTATATGAACCATTGTAAGACAAATAGAAGAGGAAAATATGCAGATTTTTGCTGACCTGTGTTTTTTTTTTCAATATAATAAAAGCTTCTCAAGTGGTGGTGAAGATGGATATGTTAGGCTGCACCACTTTGACCCAGAATACTTCAGCATCCGGATGTAGACATGTATGCAGTGTGCTTGTGTCATTATTTCATAATGTGTTTTTATTCATAGAAAATTTTGGAAGTATTTCATGAGGAGATCTAGGATTATGGATGCTCATCTTCTTTTTCGCACTCAAATGTCTAAGAGAAAGGAAGCTTTGTATTCTGGATGATTTTAAATTTTGCTTTTTTTCCTATTTAGGATAACAGAATGCATCTTGACCAACTTAGCTTAATCTGTATGGTTTATTTTTGCTTATTTTTGCAATGAAATGGTGTTTAAATACAGACAAGAACTGGCCGGCTGCATGCCTCGGGCTTCCTTTCCAAGTCAGGGTTAAAAAGGGCAGAGCGAGGATTGAAAATGCATCGTAACCTAGCTCCCACCTCCCGGGCTCTTTACCCTTAAAGAAAGCTATGAAAGTCACTCAAACACCATCGAGATCAGAGTAAAAGAACCTATAGGAAATCAGGGACTAGGATGAGAATGGCGAGGAGGAGATTGGTCATAATAAGAAGTAACCAATATACAGTGGGCCGAAGATGTGATCAACTAACAAAAACAATATCTTTTGCGTCGGAGATTACATGTTCGAAATTCAAATAGAAACTTTTATTGAGAGGTTACGGTGCACAGAATTATTTATATTCCGTACAAAATGTATTTAAATTGAGGGAAAATATTCTTTGCTCATGACTTTGCCGCCGTCACTTTCCCACTATCTTGAAAAATGAGGCCCTCTAAAGTTTATCAGCGCGCGGGGCCATCCGTCATTGAAGTGTAGGAAAGTGGAGGGGCAAAGATGGATGCACTGTGCTCTTAATTGATTTTAACAAATATGTGTACGTACCCCATTTGCAAATTAGTTTATGGTCCGTGTTATCATTATATGGAACTTGAAATTTGTTGTTACACTTGTTCCGTAGTATTTATATCACCTCAACAAGTTAGATGATGTATCGATAGAAGTATACACGTTGCTTGAATTTGTACATGTTTAAATCTCGTCTGCAATCGGATTACTTGGCAAAATTATTAACACTTAAGAATAAAATTGTTCAAATTCCATTTGAACTCCTATAAGATCGTGCCTGATCAAAAAGACTAAATTGATCCTTACACTTTTTCAGTATTATCACATCAATCCTTTAAACATTAATTTACACCAAGTAATTCCTTAATTTTTGATATAAATATTAATTTGTCCCCGCGTTTTTGGAAAAAAAAAAACTGAATTGGCCATCGCCTTTATTTTATGATTAATTTATTTTTCTAATTAATGGACATATGAAATTCATTAATTATTATAAATAAAATATCCTCAGGACTAAATTAGTTTTTTATGAAAAAGTTCAATGCCTCATTTAGTGTACTTTAAAGTTTAAGGGCCTACTTGATTTTTCTAAAAAAGTTTGAGCACAGATTTGATATTTTTTAAAAAGTTCAGGGATCAACTTGGTGCAATTGAAGGTTTAAGGATTAACTTAATTTTTTTTTTTTGGTAAAAATTCAGGACCAAAAGATGAATTCTCTCTTAAAATAAGTGTTTATATTTTTTGCTATTAGAAAATATGAAATGTGTAATTTATACTGACTAACAAATAATATATATTAATTGAAAAGAACTAGATAAATTTTCAGTGAAGAATTTTTATGACTCAAATTCATTCATATCAAAATATTTTTTATCGTAATGACATAAAATTGAATACATGTACAATTACAGGCATTTTTTTAAATGTCACTTCTCTTGAAACGTTAATTCAAAATGTCCCCTCTTCTAAATTTTTTGTCAAAATATCCTCGTGGGATCCACATTTGTCCTATCCTAATCTCTTAATAAAAGAGAATGGGGTCAATTGACACGTATTTTTTCAAATTTTGTATATTTTTACAATTCTTTTCATTGTAATTTTAGAAAAAAAAAAATCTATAAATTATTTTGACCCCGTATTTTTTTATTAAAATTCTTCACTTCGATCCTCATATTTGTAAAATAATAAGTAGTATTGAATTAATATCATATTATTTTCAATAAGTAAATAACTGACACCCATAAAAATATTTCATGTCTTTGCCCCTGCTAATCTCCATTTATCCTCCCTCTTATTTGTTTTGCCTAATATTCAATATAAATGGAAACAACAAATTATTCTTCTTTTAGATAATAATTCGTCTTTTATGCTAGTTTGAAAATATATTACATTATTTCTAATGCCATCAATTTCATAATAGGCATATCTTTTTGACATATAATTTTGTGGCATGTATTTTTAATAAATAATATTAGTGATATAATATTATCATTGTTTATTGAAGATAATAATCTAGCTCACAAATTTTAATTGATGTTCATGGCAGCTTGAACTCCTGGCCATGACCTTTTGAAAGTAACTCTAGTTAGCTTATTAGCTATCACCTGAATAACTAATTTATTTTCTTTCATAAATATATTTTTGTATTATAAGAAGTTTACAATCACTTTTGCATAAGTTTAAAGGCGTGTTTAACTGTTCTTACATGTCTTTTTTATACTGTAACGACTTTACATTCACTCTGCATAAGTTTTAATCATAGATAGGAAATATTTATAGTATACAAATTTGGAGCAACAAGCTTTAAGGACGCCGCCCATCAAGCTCTTATTCCTCCAAGTCCTGGATCAGGCAGTAGATGTTAATTAAGTATAAATAACTTGCTCGTACAAGCCCGTCTAGCTCAGTCGGTAGAGCGCAAGGCTCTTAACCTTGTGGTCGTGGGTTCGAGCCCCACGGTGGGCGAACCTTTTTTTTTTATTACTCTCATATTTTGATATTTCTTTAATGAAAAAACAGTCAGATCGACCCGTTCGTTAACAATTCGCAGTTTCACATAATCACACGAACTGGCTCAGGAATTTTTTTGACTTTGTATTTTGTAAAGCATATGTTCTGACCAGCAGGCCACGTGAATCGAAGCACTTTTCTAAATGCCAGTCACACCTGACCTTAACAATGGTTTTCTGGATTCTTCAGTGGTATCTAGTGTCAGTTCGTCTCCGTTTCCACAAAACTGGAGGCTTTGCTCAATTATATATAGAAGAAAACTCGATTAAAGAAAGCATCGAACCAGATTTTGATTTTTGTTATTTGGAAAGAAAATGTATTTTACGAGACTATTGGATGTAGGTAGTTAGGACATCGCTTTGGATTTCTTTGGCTGCCAAATAATGATTAAGTTTTAACCAAAGTTTTTGAGAGCTCTATTTATTTTTTTTTAAAAAAAGAATTCCAATCAAAATATATTAAACAACTGGCAAAAAAACATAAAAGAAGGTGACTTATTTTACAGGCTAATTCTTAACAATTTGGACAAAAAAAGAGAGTCCAATACGTGCTAAGAGTATTATTAAGTGACTAGAAGAAATATTTTTAAGGAAGTTCAAACATAGCAAACTAAATATCATCTAACCATGTTATATTCATAATATATTTTTTCAAACAAATTTATTGAAAGAAAAGATAAAAAGACATTTAATTAACTATTGTCAAACTACTTTCCATTAGTATCAACTAGTAGTATAATTCACTTATAATTTCTCAGATGTTTTCAAACCATAACGAAAGATAGATCTTAACATCACTATAACGGTACAAATGTTCTATGATATATTCAAAAAAAAATTAATCTCTTTTATATTTTATCATATTCCTTTAATTGTTTAAGAATATAATGAGATTGACAAAAAGTTGCAAATAACTAAGTAAGTTATCTAATTAATAATCCAACCTATTAATTGTATGTTTCTGAAAATCAATTACAAAGAAAATGGTAAATATGAAAATAAATCTTTTGAGGTGGTGTCATAAACTTATTTCGATCAATGCGATGGAGTTTCAAATGAGATGAATGTATTAAATGCATAACTGTATAAATACACTAGTTTATTGCAATTAAAGATAGAAATGTCATGAATATCCATATTGTTGTGTTACCGAAAATCTTATTTGTCATTCATCGATATTACCTTAATTATCTTAATAAGAAAAAAACTAAAAATATCTAGCAGACTTCAAAATGATCCAATTCTATAATAAGAGTTGGTCAATGAAATAAAATAAAAATATTTATTTTGTTCATTATACATTCATAAGATGTTCATGTTGTTTCAAAACATCTATTGTGATCTCTATTTATTATATTCCTACGACATTGTTTGTTTGAGTTTTCGCCTATATACTCTTGTTGCCGTCAAAATAGTTAATTGCTATTTTTGAAGTATTTCATAATTTTTTTAAGAAAATAATAATGTAATTTTATTAAGATTGAATAATTTTGTTGTTAATAAAAAGGATCCAACAGATACAATCCTTGATTCCTTTTTATGGGTTATGGAGTGGAGACCTCCTCTCTTTGGAAATGGAGAAGAGACCGCACGACACACTAATATTTACTAATATTTATCTTAACCCACGCTACTTTTGCTTCTACACAGTTCAGTTTAGCTGTAGTACTGACATTGCGTATGCGTCAAGTATCGGTATTCAACATTTTGGTCTCGTAACAAAAAAAAAGGAAACCAAAATATTTAACCTGGATTTTGTGTTGCGACAAACGTATGGAGATCCATGTGACACCACAGAAACGCCGATACTGTACAAGTGTATAGTACCATTCTTAGGGGGCGGACGGAGACAAGATTTTTGTTTAGGGGGTCGAGATGCAGGTATACGTTATTAGAGCGATTGAAATTAATAAATTAAAGAGACTAATATTATATACTGCACAAAAAAATACATGATAAATTTAATCCCGACGTATAACTCCTATAAAATTGTAGGGAGCCGACAACTAATGAATGACTGCACTGCATAATCAGCTACTTTATATAACAGACAATTAGAGGATAGATAGTACCGCAGCATTAAATTCTGTATATCTATTGAGCGTCGTGTCAATACGAAAAACAAAAGGAATCTAAGGACAATGGACACTTGATCTGAAATAAAACCTGATCTGTTACGATAATTGCTCACGTGCGTAGCGTGTGGTTAAGAATCTCTATCGTTGGCTTCTTGTAGTAAGTTTGCTTAATTAGTCTTCTTGCATTTTATATCCAATAACAGAGGGCAAATAGATCAAGTGACATTGGGCTATTCTTTAGTCTTTATATTTTATCTCTAACACTAACAGATCAATAATCAAGAGATTAAGGATTGTTAATCTCTTAATCTCTATTTGTTGGGAATTTGGTTTAACTATTATTTAAGTAAATCAAACCTTAAATGCTTTATTTCAATTTCAAACAAATAAGGTATTTAGAAAAGAAGAAAATGGAAAAAAATTAATGATATTTGGCTTTCAACATCTATATCCAATTTTCTCCTTCTGTCGTGACTAATTTTGTTTTGGTAGTTTAATGGTCTAACAAGAATAAACAGTAATGGTAAATCTTGAACTCAAAATCAAAAGGTTAAAAAATTGATTTTGTATGTATCTTAGACACTACGTCTTAAATATCAAATTTTAAAGGTTAAAATAAAAAAATTATCATAATTATATTATAAAATATCATATTTTTTTCATAAATATATTAATTTTTAAAAATATTTGAGGACGGAGGCGGCCTCCGAACCTCATTAAGATCAGCCTCTGATAAATGGTCTCTTGACCCCACACCCATGGCAACGGGCAACGGGCAACGGGCAACGGGCAACGGGCAACGGGCAACGACTTCACCTTCAAGCCCCCACACCCAAGGCAATATGGCTTAACCTTCAAGCTTCAACCAAAATCCCTTTGATGATCCACCGATACTGGATTCCTTTTACTCCATATATCTACATGACAAACAACGTGTCCATCTTTCATTTGTTTGTTAAAATCTTTTTATTTAATTAAGTAATTGTTGTCAAAATTAATTGTCAATCCATTTCCGAATTTATGATTGTCAAACTGAATCATTTTCAAATTAAAATATGAATATTCAAAAAAGCAAAGTAAAACTACCTCAGCGGTCTTTCAAAAATAAAAAAATAAATAATAAATAATGGATCACTTAGCAGTGGTCATGTTGACAATGGTGATAACGATTTTTTTTTTAAATCAGCCAAAATAAAGTTGAAAACAAAACATAAGTAATTGAAGTGTATGGACATATCGATAGTTCAATCAGCCAAATTTCATAAATCAAGAGTATTACTTGATAATGCAAAAAGAATTCTTATTTTTGAATTATTGAAAGTCACTTAGTGTACAATAAAACATAGCCAGGTTTCAACATTTTTTGTTGATATGTTATGTGAATCTATAGATCATTTTGATAATGAGGATATTAAATTTAAGTTTTATTTGTGAAGATCTAAATGAATGATTGTCAAATGATTTCCCCTGGCTCCTGAAAAAGTAAAATAAAATGAAACTATATTTAGTCAGTATACCAAATTAAATTTAGCAAAGAAAAATTTAATAGCTAGCAGATGAATCAAGGACAATACTGAAAGTGCATTTTTATTAATTAATCTTATAGTTTGAATTGTGACATAACGGAAAGATTATTGATATTTGTGTTTAAATACTTAATAAAATGAAACCAAAAGGATTTTTTTTTGCTTAGTCATGATTCTCATCACTTCATCAGTATTAATGTATTTGATAATTTTATAACTATCATAATTTCATTGTTGTTAGGATACATCTTTATAAATTGAATAGTCTTAGATCAAATTAATAATAGTTACTTAATTTTCTTCTGAAATAGAAACTCAGCCTAGCTAAAAGAAATCACGGTAAACCCCACAAGTCAACAATAAGGATACTTGCACTGTTTTGTTTTTTTAACATCCAGTTATTGATGTAACAGCCCACCTTTCAAATCCTGTTACTTTTAGATTGATCATAACTATAACAGTCTCCGTTTCCACATACTTTATTACAATTAAGATCTCATGCATCCAAAAATTGTATGCATATTTGTATTTCTAGAACCCTGGCAGGTCATCACCAGTCACCATGGTCCAACAATGCTAGTACAAAATTGCTAGACTGAATTTATATATATATTTTCCTTTTCTTTTTTCCTCTTTTAAATTTAACTTTATCTATATTTTTCTTTTTTTTTCTTTTTGCGCCGTTGGAACTCTCATAAGTCTTAAATTAAACTGTTATTTTTATTAGGATTCAAGGAGAATGTACAACATGTAAAATCTAATTTAGCTCTAGTTATATATTGCCAGCTACATGTTCATTCAAGTTCCTACTAAAAATATTAAGTATTTCGATAAACAACTAAATTTGTATTTAATTATATATGTATTAATGTATAATAAAGTAATTAAATTGCATTAAAATTATTGGGTTTGAAACAGTATAATCCTTAACCAATAGCTTTCAAGATTATCAAGTGAATTCGTTGTCAACTATAAACCTTAATCAATGCTTAGTTAACGGCATTCCATTCAATCAACTTTTGATTGAAACATAAAATTATCATTATATAACATTGATTTATTTATTCATTATATAATTTATATAATTTCAACTGTATCATCAAAACAACATTTATACTATACTACTATGTCATATTTCATAAAATCAATACTCTTTCCACACTGTCCAGATTATTACTCCCACGTGTTTTTTTAACAACTAATTAAAATAAAAACTTTATACTCTTATCTCCCACTCCCACTACGGGAATATAAAAAAAAATGAGTATTAACTAGCTCTGATAATTATTTGTTCCAAAACATAAAAAATTGGAAGACAAAAAAAAAAAGAAAAAATGGGAATATGCCAATACTATGTAATATTTTTTTCATTTGTACTCAAATTGAAGTGTCTCTTCTTTTTTATTTATTCATTACTTTTTGTCCAGTATCTTTTCTTAAGTTATTTGTACGTACTACAAAAACGGAGATGGGTCAATTTACTATTTAAAATATAGATAATATAGATAGAATTATTAGTAAGTCAATTATTTTTTTTAGTTTGTAAAGTTTATGTGATCAACAATAATTATACGATCAACATGTTAATTTTGAATCGTGAATAATGCCATATTTGTCTTGACATTAATGTATTAATACTGTTTTGAGTTCATATTTGTCCATAAGCTGCATAGTACTAACAGTTACACAGCCTACCGCCCAGGAGGAGTTCACATAGAATCTCAACTCATCCCCCATTAAATTCAAACCAACTCCAAATCAAATCATAATTGCACGAATTTTTTTGCTTGAGTGCATTAAAGATTAAACCAAGTAACCAACCAACGCTATCATTAAAAAATTCCGTTATGCACCTGCAGCATTATAGACACACTAGATTTGCTCTTAATCCATACCCCACAATTGCGTATTATTAATTTATTTGAATCGCAAATTTACAAGTTGGTATCTTATACTTTGTATTTTGTTATCTTATCCGTTAAGCTCACGCGACAACAACGGAATAATGAGGCAGAGATTCTCTTTTTTTTTTTTGTAAAAATAAAAAAATCTACGGTTCATTTATTAATTATGTATCTTTTTGGCGAGCACCAATTCAAAAATTCAAATACTGGAAATGTACGTTACCAGGTAACATTTCTCTGAGTCTCACATTAGTGGTCCCAAGTCCCAACTCCTACTATACTGTAGGCGTAGCTTATGTAGTGACGTCATCATGCTTAAGATTACTCTCCGGTATGCTTAACTCAATGGTCAATGATCGACGGTTTCAGAGCGCAAAAGAAAGAACTAAAGAAGGGAAGAACGGAAATGCGGTGCTACAAAATCTCATTTCTTCCCGGTGAACGGATCCAAATAAGGAAAGATACTCCGCTCCGGAGATTGAGCTCGTATTAAACATTTCTTTCTCGGAGCTTTTACGTTGAGGACCTTACAGTTTTATTTAATTTTTCTATCAATATAACACCAGATGCAAACTTCAATTCTTGAATATGCATGTCAGTATGTCTGCGTGTGTGTCTAGTTAGGATTTTAGGACTGTTCAAGAAGTACAATTATTGCAAGTACAACTTAATATTTAATAATTTTATTTTTAGTTAGTTAATTACTAGGCATCAATTGTTTTATTAGAGATAACAAAATTAAAATCTACCGATATAAAGTTATAAACAATGCACTAATTGCAGTCTCTACCGGTGTTATAAATAATGGAATGTGCTTTATGGGCAGATGGGGACGTCGTCAAGCGATTAATTCTTATGTGGTCGACTATTCAGATTTGTACAGATGATTTGACATTCATAATTTAATATATAAAATATTTTTTATTCAAATAAAAATAAATTATTTACATGCTTCATTATATTTTGTGTCTTGATTATATTTTAGAAATGACAAATAGAAATTAAATAATCTGAATTTATGTTTTTTTTTCAGTTATTTTGAAAAAAAAAGTATTATAATTTTATGAAGGTCCAATAGAGTCAAAATTATCTAATTAAAATTGGTTGAAGTCTAATTTATATTTTCAGTCATTTTAAAAAATATTATAATTTATGAAGGTCCAATTGAGTAAAAAAAATTGAATCTAATTAAAATTAGTGAAATATAGTTTATATAAAGTCTTTAATTATTAAAAACATAGTTGAACGAAAAATATATGACTTAAATATATAATAGTGTATATTCTGAAAAAATAATCTATCAATTATGATATGTAACAGCTTACCTACCTATTACGATTAATCAGCTGACTTATTAGTTTTGACGGTCATTTTTAACAACACCGATCTCTACCATACAAAATAAATTTATACGCATAAAGAGGAACAAGAAATAATAATTTAATTTAGATGATCAAGAATTTTGCTTAGTTAACTACGATTGATTTTTGTACAAAATATATACGTACATAATGTCTTTGATGAGTATTTAATTCTTAATATTAATAGGATAATGAACAATGTTTTTAATTTAAAGTAAGAATATTTGTAAGGGACAATTATGGTCTTATATTTTTAAAATGAAATATTTTTCAATTCATACATTTTTTTTTTGTTCACATAAGTTTTGCGTGCTCATAACTCGTTAGTATAATTAAAGCTTAACATTCATGATTAAAATAAACACAAAGTAAGATCTAATAATGCGTCAAGTTTGAACTGTCCGAGGGGCCACTGTACTGGCTTCTGTTGAAAATTTGTTGTTAAAATAATTCCAAAAGTTTGAGGGTAAAAAGCAAAAATGTTTCTCCGGTAGTCCTGTGGTTTTTCAATTTTCATGCCCCCTGCTTAAAGAGAGAGAGGAAATATAAAAAGAGAAAAAGAGACACCTCACCTTCCTTCCATTCTACTTCAGCAGCAATAGCAACTGGTAAGAGGGAGGAAAAAAAAACGAAAAAAAAAGAGGGAGAAAACAAATAACAAGCTCAGAGTTAGTGAGAGAGGAGGGGGCCAGAGGGAGAGGGATAGAGATGGACAGAAACACTCCAGTGAGGAAATCCCACACCTCGACCGCCGATCTGCTGACGTGGCAAGAGGTCCCACCATCCGAACCCGACCAGACCACTCATCTGAATCGTAGGCCCCACCAGGTCTGCTCCCTTCTTGTTGTTTTGCTTTCTTGTATTCTCTGTATTTCCATGCTATTTTCTTTCAGTTAATGTTCAACACCTTTTTCTTGTTTTCTTTATGTTTTGGCGTAAATCTAGCCATCTGAGGCACTTAGGAAGGTTGTTTTTGGAGGGCAAGTGACAGAGGAAGAGGCCGAGAGTTTGAACAAAAGGTCAGATCTGGTGATTTTTCTTGCAGTTACTTAAAATCTGATTGCATTTTGGGTCTTTTTCCTAATTTTTCTGTGCATTTCTCGACCAAAGAAATGTAGCCAAATAATTTCCGTATGTAGAATTATTTCCCCGTGATTTGCATCAATTGACATCAGCTACACTAGTACACTCTTTGCTGTTAATTTTTATCCTTAAATTCGCCTATATTTTTAATCTTCAATTATGCAGATTATCTCAATTAGTGGATCATGGGAAAATAGCGTGAACTGAAAGATCTATTGATTTGTTCATAAAATAACAGATTCGGATACCCCGATTAGATTTAACCAATCTTGCAATATACTTTATAAAAATTGTATATGAGGAGGGATCCAATGACCATGGTCATGGTGCCACATCCGTGATCATAAAATTAAATATCAAATAACTATTATTTAAATTCTTAAATAACAAAACTAATTGACAAAATATTTTGTATATATCATCCTATTTGTGTACACAAAATATATTCATGAAGCGTTAATAAAATTAATGGACCAAATTTTATGATTAGACCTCTTTACTTGATAGCTATTAAAATGAAGTTAAATTTTTATAATTTTTCATATGCATGTAATTGAGGTGATGTAGAATATATCCAATTATTTATATTTTTATAAATGTATTCATGGATAAATAAATAGGTACAATGGACACCAATAACCATGGTCATTGGATCTCTTCCCTTTGTGTGTGTGTGTGTGTGTGTGTGTGTGTATAACTTTTAAAGTTTTAAGAATTTTTATAATAAGAAGCAGATTGAACAAAAATATCCCTCGATTAATAGTGTGAAAAAAGTGTATCCTAATGGTATGCTTTTATTATAATTCTCTTTATTCTTTCAAAGAACAAAAAAAAAGAGTCAAATAACTTGGAACTGCTATATGAATTTGTCATTTTTGTTACAATAAATTTGATTCATTTCTTTGTATTTCAGTAAATACCAAATGTAGTTAAGTTAGGTATATATCAAGAGAAGGGATCCAATTACCACTATTTTGGTGCCTATGGTGTCTATTTTTTTTTTATGTATAAAATTAAAAATGTGAACCGTTAGATGCATTCTATATCTCTCAATTATATGTATATGAAAAATCATAAATTTTTTACTTCATTTGAATAGCCATCAAGTAACGTGTCTAAATTGTAAAATTTGGTCCGTTGATTTTATTAACGCTTGATGCCTATATAAATAATATCGAAATGATATAATTTTTTGTATACATATATAAGATGATATTTACAAAATATTCCTTCAATTAGTTTTGTTATTTAAGAATTTAAATAATAGTTATTTGATATTTAATTTTAATGGCACCGATGTGGCACCAAATGATGGTAATTGGATCCCTTCTCATATATCAAACCTCAATAATCATCATTGGTCCTAATTTATTATCTCTCTTTCCTCAATCATCCAAGTTATGTGATGATCTTGATTTTTTTTTTGTAATTATATTTACTCATTCAAATAAATGTTATGATCATTAAAATATAAAGGCCCAGGATTCAGACACACTGGAATTTTGAATCAGAATGTTAACAAAGAGCATAATTAATTCAAAATTTGAAATCAGAAACATTTTATGTGATTAATATTTACTCTACTTATACATTGCCTATGAAAATTGCTGATGTTCTGGTGATCAATTTACCATTTCCAACATGGATTTAAAACTCACAAGAGATATTATATATGAAACTTCTGATTAAATATCAAAATGAACTCAGAGCTCATAAACATTTATAGGTAAGCATCCAGTTTTTTAGAAAAATGTCCAACAAATTGCAATCATGCTTAATTTGAAATTTTTATAATGATTTCAAAGAAATCATATTGTCAAGTGCTACCTCAGATGATGAACATATCCTAACATTGTTTTTTTCTGCTAATTAAGGAAACCTTGCTCAGCTCCAAAATGGAAAGAAATGACAGGAAGTGGCATATTTGCTCCTGGGAGTGAAGAAGGACTTGAAGAGGAGGCTGCTTCTGTCACTCCTGTTAGAACTGTTACACGTGCTTATCAGGTACAGACTATGTAGTATCTTTTCTAATAGAATACCTTATAAAAAAAATGTATTGTCAGTTCCTTGAAGTGTACATTATTTAACCAGATCCTATAGGATTTTACTAATCTACTATCATTGATTTTTATTTTTGAGGTCTTTGATCTCTATGCTCTCGGATTGGGTTTCATTTATAGTCTACCCCAATTTATTTAGGATTAAAGATTTTGTTGTTGTTGTTTACTTTATTGGACAATTTAGGCCTCCCTTTTACATGTTGATGTTTTGATCCTTGTTTTAACTACTACTAATCTACAAATGATACTCTCACAATATTTGCAGCAAACACTCAGCGGTATCAGCCAGATATCATTCAGTGTGGAGGAGGACAGTGTGTCCCCTAAAAAACCAAGTTCCGTTGCTGAGGTAGCGAAGCAGAAAGAGCTTAGCGGGACGCTTGTCAGTCAGGCTGAGGCTGAGGCCAGAATGAAGCGTCTGGTATCTGATGCTAAGCGGAAAGAGATCAGTGGCCATGATATTTTTGCTCCTCCTGAGGAGCTCCGGCCAAGAAATACTGATGAAGGCCCCACCACTCCTCGTGGATTGCACTCCACTGTAAGTTATATTCCTGCTTTTTTATACACATTTTATGAAGAATATTTTTAATTCAGTTTGAAAATTTCTTGGTCTTTCTGTGTATCCTCCGGAAGGAGAGGGGATAAGTTCTACAAAATAGTTTTTAACATTTATTCAGTACTGGACCTACTGGTTCATATAGGTCCATGGAAAATATTGTGACATGTCATGTACAACTCTGCAAGCTGGAAACTTTGTATATATTTTCTTTTCAGGGTATTTAATCATCCTTTTGTTTGTGAAATGTGTTCTTATCCACTTCAGCGGGATAATGGAATAGCTTGAGTTTTGCATAGTTACATTATACTTCTTGTTACATAATTATTATTTATTTTGTTTATTTCCTTAGTCAACTGGTGGTGCAAGCAGCTTCCTGTTCGGTGAGGACAGTGATTCTGCCCTCAAGACTGCAAAGAAAATCCCTACACGCAAATTTACTGACTTGACAGGTAATGACATTTTCAAAGGGGACACCAGTCCTAGCACAGCTGATAAGTCACTTAGCAATGCGAAGCTAAAGGAGATGACTGGCAGTGACATCTTTGCTGACGGCAAGGCTGCCTCCCGCCACTACCTTGGTGGGGCCCGCAAGCCCCCGGGTGGTGAAAGCAGCATTGCTCTGCTCTGACTGAAGCCCTAGTTTGTTTTCTGTTTGAAATTTCACCGAGCTTTTGATGTTTGTTTTCTTATTTCTAAGAGGGGTTGGATTTGTGGGTTGTGTTAGTTTGGTTTTCTTCACTTACCCTGATTTGGGTGAGGGAGTTGGTTGTGACCTTCTTTGTTCTCTAATTTTTTTTATGTTTGGTGCTGGATGGATGATGTGGTTGCGACTTGTGACGCATCTAATGTAACAAAGGCTGAATGGTAGACTTCTTGAGAAAAATTCTTGCTCTGATTTTTTAGTTCTATTTAATAAATTTTTTTCTTGTTTTGGTTTCCACTTCATATTTGCAAATTATTAGCATGATTTCTCCCAAAACAGGTAATATTCATAAAAGTGGTCTGTCTCACACGTTAAAGAAGCTACGAAATGGACCGTTCCTCACTTTATTTCCAACAAATCATACCTGATGCCTGATGCCTGATGGTAATCGTGTAACTTTCTCGTATGATGCCTTGTTGCATAGGAAAAAGAAATAACGGGACTTAACATGGCAGCAACATGAAACGAAAGCGATTGAATAACTACGCACGACTGACTTTGATCTTGTCTATATTCAATTCTTTTGTTGGTAGATTCCTGTAACCATTGATTGTGACTGCTGCACCTATTTTTAGTTGTAGTCAGCATTTTTATCATATAAGCTGTCGGCATTGTGTTCCATGCAACCCCTCCGTCATTAACGAAGTGTGAAATCTTTATCTTGCAAAACAGATTTGTAATTCTGTATTGCAAGTTAAAAATTGAATAATGCTGTAGCAAAAAAAAACAGAAATAAATAAATAAATAAAAGAATGCAACAAAGTGATACTTACCAAACATAAGGCCTAATAAAAAAAAAGATGAGAAGGATTTTGATGTCATAAGTTTTGTGTGTTGTCATCAACTCATTTTTTAATTCATATTTTAAAATTTAAAATTTAAATGTTGATTTTGTTAATCTTTATGGTAGATATATGCTTCTAAAATTTTATGATTTTTAAATTCATTTGATCTAATATCAAATGAACTTTAAAAATCATGAAATTTTAATAGCATACATCTATCATAAAGATTAACAAGATCAATGTTTTGGATTTAAAATTTAGTTTTAAATTTTAAAATATAAATTAAAAAGTAAGTTAATAGTATCTTGTGGCATACAAAATTTGTGACATTGAAACCACCTCTAAAAAGATATCTTTTAAGTAAAACAAATTAATCAATTTTAATGGATCTAATGATTATGGAGCGGTATCAATTAGATGAGTTGCATCAAATGAAGACCTTGACGGATGATATATCATTCACCAGATTTGAAAACATCACCATTTGGCGACAGTGCTCAAGCACCACAAAGCCTAATTAGATTTTTTTAAGTGATGCAAACAAAAAAAAATATGTGACGAAGCTTATCAGTTTAATCATTATAGAGGCATAATTAATACGGACAGAGGTGACACAGCAATATTTTGACCAAAGGTGTATTTTGGTAAAATTACTCGTCTGTTGTTTCCACCTGGCATTGGAGCCTCTCTTTGTGAATTGTGGTGAAACTAGAAACTCTATCACAGATTTTGTATTGACATCTCGGTTTTTCTTGGCCTCTTTGAACCTCTTTTGAAGCGCCTGTTGCAACTTTTTTTTTGACATTTGTAATCACAATCAAACCATTTTGGGTAAATGAACAACTTTCTGAGTGAAATAATTGATTTTATTCTTATTAGAAAAGGCATAAATTTGATAAGGAAGTTGCTCCTGTATGATGTACAGTAAAATTATACCAAGATCAGAGAACTGCAGACTTTAAGAATATCTCACAACAATGCATACTATTTTTAGATACATTATAAAATCTACATAGAATAACTACGTGGGAAAACAAGAGATGAGTTTTTTTTCTATAAATGTTCTAAAGTATTTAATGTGGCAAACAGCTGATATTACTTTGGTAAGAACATGCATATTTAGAAATCATTAATCCCAGAAGTAAAATTTTACTTTCTTTTGTTGATTTGGAATGTTTTCTTTGATTATTTTCTTGATTTGCATATAATTGTACACACAAATTTTCAAAAAGATCAATGAGATTTTGCATAATTTACTGTCACTCTACAACAGAACAAATTTTATATAAAGCTATTTTTAACAACGTTCACATGATTAATGTTTGTATTGCCTCATTTTCTTATCTCTCAGTACAAATTAACGTTCTCATATCAATGTATCTTGTTTGAATAGTTTGATCCCTGTGATTATGAAGAACAGTGGATGCTCTATGTTCTTATTTATACCATAAAATGTTGGTACTTTGTGTAGTGGAGATTGGAGAGAGATATTTATTAATTGTTTAATTAATGTCAGGAATTGATATGCAAAAGATAGCAAATTTAATGAATGATTTAAGAGTTGCACACGTTAAAAAAATTCCATCAATTTGATTGATGTAACATACTAATATGAATGTACAGTAATAAATAGTGCTGTTAATGGATATCCATAATTTGAAAATTTAATCCGAATCCACATAAATAAATTCGCATATGAATTCTTAAAATATATTCGTTAGTTTATTGGATCCATATATAAATTCTAGAAAATAATTCATCTAATATAATGAATCCGCATTTGGATCTTATAAGATTCGAATTCATATGTCAATTAATAAAATAGACATGTCCAATTTAGTTTAAATTGAAGAGCAATATTTATGTTTCACTCTGTGTTGATTCATAAAGTTGAATAGTAGTTATTGTATTAATTAGATAGATTTTATTATATTATTTGATGTTTATTGTATATTTTGAAAGTTGGAACAAATAGTTATGATTATTGCTACGTTTATGATTTAAATAAATAATTTTAAAATTGCTATAATAACAAATATGGATTATGATTGTTGTTACGTTTGAAATAATTTTAAGATAACATGATAATTTTTCTCTTGTCATATATTAATTATACTATTTTTAATATTATTATAATACATGATCCGAAATATGATCTGAATTCGATCCGAAATCCGCTATAATAGCAAATATAAATTCACATTTAGATTCTCAAAATTTTATTGATACGAATCCATATAAATCTTATAAATTTTTAATAAATTCGCATTGAATTCTACGGAATCCGATCCATTGACAGCCCGAGTAATAAATTTAATTTGTTAATATCCGTCTAGGCTCGAGATTTCTTCGTTGCGCGGCCTAAGTCTAAACTTTGTCTTCGAGTCCAGGAGTCGAGCACTATCTTTCAATAATTTATGGAACCCCATTTTTTTTCAATAAAAGTAACATTTGTCAGCCGTTTTCACTATTTTTTTAATACAGATAATCATATTATTAATAATTATTATTATAAAAATAAAATTTTAATAATATAAATGACAGTGCGTTATTGTTAGTGGCGCTTTGAAAATACGTCACTGACAATGATATCTTTTTTTATTATTTTTTATATTTTTATAAAAAAAAAAGCACGTTAGTGGAGTGGCGCACTGCCACCGGCAAAAAAAAACACAATAATTTTGTATTCTATTTTAAGATGGAGATAAGAAGGAAAAAAAAAGGAAGACGTTATTGAGAGTGACGTTTTTCCAAATGCGTCAATTTTAGCGGCACGTATTTTATGTGTCAGTCACAGTGACGTACTGTCATTTTTAATGTTAAAATTTATTTTTTTTAGTTATTATTATTAATAATATGATTAATCTAATTATTATATTCAACTCGTTTCTTTCTGAAACCGATACAACACCAGTTTGAGAAATAAAAAAGAAACGATTGATACAAAAGCAACCAAGCAAAAAAAAAAAAAAATACAACCAGACGGTTTTGATAGGGCTGCAATATATACAACAATGCAGACACCAAAATAAAAAGGAGAATTGGTTAAATATCATTCTAAAATTTAAAATTTTGGAAAATATCTTTTTAAAAATTATAATTTAGTTAAATATAATTATAAACTCAATTAACTTTTAATTATGTAACTCTAATACACTTACAGTATAATTTTAAAATTAAAATATTATAATTTGATGAATACCTAAAATATCCTTACAGTCTTATTCGATTATATTCAATGCAGAACCTATCTCTGCCTCTAAGCGACATCTCTCCTCTCCGTGACGGTCACCTCCCTATTCTCTCCTTATACCACGAGCTCTTCTCTCTGTTGGTCCCAGTCTCTGCTCTCTACACCGATACACTGGCACATAGGTTGCAGACAGAGGAGTTACAGGAGTATATGCTGGTGTTTGGTGGGTCCCGTGAGTAGCAGAGAAGCACTTTCCATGCAGCCCGTTGGAATTTGAGAGCCATGGCCTCGAGAGCTTCTAGTGTTGTTCACGTCAGATATAGAAATCGTCCCATGTAGCATGTTTGTCCTAATGTGAAAAATTGAATGTGATTATCTTACTCTTAAGATAATAGTTTATGTGTAACTGTTTTTTTCTTCCTTTTTAGTTGATGTATATCTATAGCTAACGGCCAGAACTTTTGCTTGATTAAATATCTTATTATTTTCTTCTTCCATGCCATATTATTTGCTTGATAGAAATTAAGTAATCAATCACTCACGATTTATTCTCTGAAATTCTTACTGATGACGGTATGAAAGAGAAAAGAGGCTTCTGTGAACTTCCAAAAGACATTATTTTCTATTTGTATTCCCTATTTTCTGAAATCAAAGCAAAGCTTTCTAAAATAGTACAAGAGAGGAGGCAGAGAGAGGAGCGCACAAGAGGCAGGAGAAGAGAAAGAATCCCAAATAACTTATAAATTAAAGAAAAAACTTTCAAAATTCAGAAAATAAAGAAATCGTATAGTGAGGGAAAGAGGAGAAAAGCGGAGGCGAACATGAATTGGAAGGAACATGAATAGTGAGGGGTATTATTGAATATATGAAATTACAGTATCAAATACATGTATTTTAAAATAAAAATATCTATCATATGAATTCCAAGGAGGAAAACGACCTGAACCTAGATGTTGTTCTTCTAGCTTGGGGTGCTAACTGCTTTTGCACATTCAGGTCTAGTCAAGGACGGGATTGAGGTCAAATATAAAGTTACACCTGAGCATGAGCGCTATAACTGTGTTATTGACGTGCTTTGCCGGGTAGGGCGGGCACATGAAGCCCTAGAGCTTATTCATGAAATGCCAATGAAGCTCATGGTGTCAGTGTGGGGTGCATTCATCGCTCAGATTTTTTTCTTTTTAAATAAAATTAAAAAAAAAGGAAGTGGTATGATTGCGGTTGAAATATATATCCATAATCAGATTCCAGTTTCAAATCCGATTCCAGAGAGCTGGGACCAAATTTGTAACTCGGTCCTAGTTTTTTTTTACAAAATTTTAAAATTTTGATTAATTTTTTTTTTGAAAATTTTTCAAACACTTCAACGTGGTCCATGATTAAGTTTTGATTAAATTTTTTTATACATTTGTTAGATAATTAATACGTAAGGCACAACTGCGTAATGAAAATTATTACAAATGAATATAGACCGTAAATACTAATATTTTGTTCTTTACATAATTTATTATTTTAATATGATATAAATATATTTTAAAATTATTTTCTTACTTTTATTACACAAATAATATAATAAAATATTAATATTTTAATAATAAAACAAAATATATAATTTTCATGAATAATATGAAAAAAATACCATATTATTTAAAAAAATCAGCAAAATCAGAAATTAGATAGAAAGATGGGCAAAAATATTCAAAAATCTTGTTACTATGGTTTAAAATGAGTAGGAAGAAGTAGGAACAATGGTCGCCCCCTGATCGAATTTTTTTAAAAATCATCATTATAATTATATATATTTTTCAAAAGAAAATAAAAAGATATTTATTGGTACATTTTTATTATCTATCAAATAATTATTTATATTTATCAAATAAATTTAAAAAATATATCAATAAATTATTTTTTTATTAGTCAGCTCTATAGCTTAATTTATTAACGGTAATTTGCTCCATCCTTGCTTGAATGACTTGACCATTGCTTTGTTACGGAAAAAATATAAATGCACTAATTAATCATTATACAATCTATATATAGCAATATGAAAAATTATTAAGAAAAAACCAATTTTTATTGATTATTAAATATATAACAATATACTTAGATCCTATATAATATATGTTTGGAAAAATTCCAAAAAAAATTAATCAAAACATCAAAATTTTGTAAAAAAAAAAAATTGGGTCCAAGTTTCAAATTCGGTCATAACTCTCTGGGACCGAATTTGAAACTCGGGTCTGACTATGAATACACATTTTAACTATAATCTTACCATTTTCTTATATTTTTATATTTTATTTACCAAAAGAAAAAAATTGTTCATCGCTGGGGCCTGGGTGTAGAATGTTTGGTTAGATGTGTGTAGAAGATATTTTGTTAGATGAGGATGAATACTTCTGCCTGTGATTGTTAATCAAAACTGGACAATAAATGTTCTTTTTGTTGATGATTGTATATTTGTATTGTAGTTTGATTAACAAAAACATTGGCCAGGAATTACATTTTGAAGGACATGAGGCTCTACTTGCTTTGTAAATATATGATTTCTAATATTGCAACAATTGGACTCTGTAAATTGACAGAACTATTAGTTCCAAGCAAACATGAGTTGATGTCGGTGGTGTAGCCTGACATAACGATGCCTTGTAGTTCAGCACATCCAGGATACCAGAATTGATTTTTTTTTTTATAAAAGCCTTCCCAATTGCTCATTCTAGTTATTTTAAGATTTTATGTAAGTTGCTCTTTTTCAGAGCGGTTAGGTCATAGCAGTGTACATCTAGCAGTTGCCTTTGGTATCAACCGGCTCTCTAGTAGTAAAAAACTAACGAAGCTAAGTAACAGTGTACATCTAGCAGCATCTACTCCAAAAGCCAACACAAAACCAACAGCTTACACTTCAAACTCTAACAATATCAACCTGCATTACCAACATCCACAAAACATCAAGCTCCAACAAGCACCTCAATAGTTACCATATATTCTGACATGAGTTTTCTAAGGTATTTATGGTCTTGAGATCTTTGAGAAAGAGCAGCTTGCTTTGTTGAAGCCAGTAACAGTAGGAGAAGTTGGCGGACTTCAGTCTTCTAGAAACTACCAGACGTCTGCAATGAGACAACCACCTGTACAACCTAGCAAATGCTATATCTTGACTATTTCTCAGTCACTGCAAAACAAATAAAGGAGCAAACACTGTTAATAACATAGATCTAGCTTCTGTTGGATTATAATAAGCACTGAAAGTTTATATTTCAGTTCTTATAGAAGCACAAGCTGGATCTTTTTAGCTGAAATTTAATCTATTTAATTTTTTAACTTAAATTTTAGAAATTGGAGCTTTTTTTAAAAGAAAAAAAAAGTGAGAAGTTCAAACAATGTTTGCAAATCATTCGTTCTATATGACAGCCCTGCATTAAAGAGGGAAAAAAGATATCCCACATGGCATACGGAAACATTGTTTGCAGTAAATTCTTTTGGCAAGCAAACAACAAAATGTTGTTGGCCGAAAGAAGGATATTCTGATGAAACTGAGCATTTCTGACACAAAACTCTGGAAATTTTATATTTAATATACCTCACATGTCCCAAATCGGTCACTCTATCAATAAATGCAAATGGCATTGGTACAGATATATTTGACAATATTCAGTACTTGTAATGATATAGACACATATTTTTCAAAAAATTCAAAATGATTCAGCTAGACTGGGGATATTTTGAAGGTCTCCAATCAGAACAGCTGACACCATGTTCCTTCACTCCACAAAAAGATGGGTGTGCAACGAGTAGAGAATTAAGTAAAATCAGTACATCACTAACCTGCCTCATGTAACTATGAAATGTGTCATAATAATTGATTGTTTGCTAGCAATTGGTGACCAAACAACGTTAGCTGATGATTGGCATCAAAATAAGATTTTCTTGCCAAGGATTAATATGCAAAAAGAAAATTTGCTTTCAAGAATTTAGGAGTAAACAATATTTATCTTTTCTTTTTCTGCTTCTGTGTTGTCATAGAAAATAAGATAAAGCCCTCAAAAATATTGTTTGCATTTTCTCCTATTTATAATTTTTCAGCTCTGTCATTATCATGATCATCATTATTGTCACTATTATCATCAACATTATCTTTCTCATTATTCCCATCATCATTAATTCATTATTATTAATATCATTGCTACTACTACTATCATTGATTTTTTATATTTGAGATCTCTGATCTCTATGCTTTTGGATTGGATTTCATTTCTAGCCTACCCCAATTTATTTCGGATTAAAGGTTTTGTTGTTGTTGTATAGAATTTCACCTCTATAATTCCTTAAAAAAATTAAGTTTGAAAAATAATAATAGTTAAATAAATAAATATTTTGTATTTTTTACCAAAAAAAAACAGTACCTTTGATTCGCTTCTTTTGAGCAACATTTTTCCTGGTTATAGCGCACGAGTTAGTTTCAACACCAGAAACCCCCAAACAAGGTCTCTCTTCCAAAATTGGAGAAATTTCGTCATCCCCCTCACTAACACTTTCTCCAGCCTCATGTTTTGCTGAATAATTGAGTTCCTCCAATCTGTCATCAGTGACTTGACTCATTAGAAAATGGGATACAGGAAATTTAAACTTCCAGTAAACTGGAACCATTTGCTTTAATAACAAAGCCAATGTTCGATGGGAGAACTTGTCGATTTCCCTTTCCTGGTTCACCAAGGAGACATACATACTTGCTTTAAATCCTGTCTCAAAAATTATCTCCTCAGTTGATGTAGGCTTTAAAGCTTCACAAATTATGAGTCCAACAGGCACATTATCAAGATCTCGTGCCAACGTTGTCTATTGAAGTTCAAATCAAACCTCCAATTCCGGAACCTTGGTACTGCTCCAGTCATGATCTCTACTTTCGTGAAACTTATATGTTCAAAGAACCAGGCCTACAAATGAGAAAATTCAAGTCAATCCTGTTGCATAATAAGAATTTTTCATCAAAGGAATCAACAGTAAACTGTGTGCTTAAAAGTAAAGACATGGCCTGTTGACAGCAAGTACTGTTCTGGATATTTAAAGCAATTGTTTAAAGTGAAATTCACGGTTATAAAGTAAACTTTACACAGTGGACAGGTATATATACAGCAAATATATCACATTTTTTCACCAAACAAGTCTTGAATAAAACAAAGGTGAAATAATTATTGTAAGTGTAACATACCATGAGGGCTATTGCACACCCTGATAGACAGACTTTGTTTGCATCCTCCTTGCTCTTATTCCCTTTACCATTTTCAATACATACTTCACCTTCCTGGGAGACTATTTGTCCAAAAATCATGTCTCCGTTATCTAACCCCCCAACCCTCTCCATTTCATGACACCAGGCGGCACACTTGGGAATGTTATCCCTTAACAGCCAGTACACGGCTTTACCCCATGAATATGTATCCAAACTATCTAAATCATCCACATAATGGAACATATGCACTGGGACACTCCCATTAGCTTGAGGAAACAAAATCATTGTAAAAAGGTACATCACCAAGAGAGAGACAACATCAGAGGCTGGAGAACCTTCTCTAAGTGCATCTAATATTCTCTCCTCCAACAAGTTGCGAGTAATTTCCCCACTGGGCTGAAAATATCGAGTTCTAATCACAGATTGTGTCAACTCTTGTCTCTTATAAATGACCTTGTTTCCATTGAATTGTAATCCCATCACAAGAGATATTTCTTCAGGTCTAAACTCCAATGTTTTACCCTTGAACTTGAAACAATCTTCATTTTTGTTCCAAAGAAGAAGAATCTGATGTATAATTGGACGGCTAATTGAGATACCTCTGGGGAAAGCAAACAGATGTAGAAATGGTGTCTGTGATAGAATTTTAATGTGCTCCTCACTTAGAAGAGGGAAGACTTCTTGGTGAAAGAACTCCATAGCCGTATTAACAGAACAACGGGTTTTGGCTGTGGTATCCTTTGGCGTCTTCTCTCTCAGATTATCCACTAGAAAACCAATTAAAAGTAGAGTTAGTACAATAGTTACTTCATATTTATTTTCACTATTTTAGGTATACATCTATACCAGCAGGATGTAGAAAAAAAAAGATCTACAAAACTTCAGGTACTCACATACCAGTAAAATCAATTACAAAGATTTTAGTAAAACAAATGCTAGTATATTCACTAAACAAGTACAGATATATTTCATATTATAGAATTTTATAACAGCAAATGCAAAGAAAACTGCTACTATAGTAGAAAAGTTTTCAGTTGTTTACAGCGATAGTTTCAGTCTTAACAGAAGTATACCATATTATTGGTTATTATACGGATGTAGTCAGAGGTGTTTACACCAGATTTTGGAAATAGTTCAATGTACTTTTGGAAAAAACAACTAAATGTAGTTTCACAAATCAACAAAACCAAAAGATGGATACATTGAATACATATTATGTGACTGCAGTGAAAATTAACAAAATAGTTGTCAAAATAAAATAAAAAAACAAGTCATATTGCAGATATGTTCTGCTGCTTAGATAGGTTATGTACTAAATTTGGTACTGTTTAGAAGCCATTGATCTAGTGGTTAAGTGTAGATAAACTGGACCACTGATTTTTCAAATCACTCAATGGATGACCAATTAAATTTTCAAATTGCACCATCACTGGTAAATACAAAATCCAAACCCTAGAGAACACATCTATAATCCTACACTTATTTTGATAACTGTTTGTCCGCAGGTGTCAAATAGGTTTCTCATTAATACAACCTATTCTTTAATTATAACAGCATATAACAAAAGAAAATAAACAGAATTATATTAAAAAGTACCTTTTCGCCACCCTTTCGGCCGACCTCTTCGCCGAACCACTGGCGTAGCTACTTTTTCCACAGCTTCATTTCCTTTATCATTGCAAATAAAATTCAATGAATCTCATCACAATATGTTCTGCCACATGCAAACACCAGAACACACTAAACCTGCACCTTATAAAATTCACAAAATATAGGAAATCCTCAAAATTAAACCACTTCCCACTGAACCCTTTATTTTAAATACATTACAAAGTCACAGCCATAAAAAAAAAAAAAGTAGCAAAGCATGCACTACAAATATCAAATGCTTCTCTGCAAATATTGTACATGCAAGTTGACCTAATAGACCTGACAGAATAAAGGGATTTTTTTGCAATTTACAAATGAAAACTCCTTATCTGTGCACATGACTGAGAAAATGACATTGTATTTTAAAGGACAATTAAATAGTGCTAAAACTTAGAGAACATTTTAATGATTTGTTGAAGAGGACTCTCAATAATAATCACTGCCAAATAAAGATCTCCTTACAAATTCAGTAACCCGAACCCCTTATTAGTGTGGGTAACAAGGTAATAACAGTATACACAGCCTAAGTCATTAGCACAAAGCAGACGAGGTTTAATCCTATAAAACAAAACTTTTATGAAAATTGACATATTAAATCACAATTGTCGTGTTTTTTTTAGAAGTTCATACAATATACAACAATTGTCATCTCACAGGCGTCCCCAATGGTACAAATCAGTAAACTAATCCTTCTTGGTTGGTATTAACACCAAAATAAATGACTACCAAACTCACTCAACAGAATAAATCACAAAAGTCAATGATTAAAGTATAATAATATAATAATTTATGTTTCTATCATGTCCATATTAGACAAAAGAAAGAAATTAAATAAAATTTCATTCCCACGACCAACGCAGTTACAATAAGGCGATGAAATGCAGAAAATTATTAAAGAAAAACAAAATAACAATCACCTCCATCTTGATTTTGGACCGTTCTCCCGTCATCTGGTTCCTCTTTAACGCGAGTCGACGCGATTGCACAATGTTCATCCATCTTGCTTCTGAAATTGCTCTTGAATTAGTTCAGGAACCGCTAGCTGGAACCTTTTTAGAGACGAGTTCTATCTCCGGACGCGATCTTGGCGATATTGTCTATATATCGATTAATTTCTCCCCTTAAAAGTTGTTCTCTATTCACTAAATGATCGTTTTTAGATTCTATTAATTGTCTGATATAATTATAATCTCTGGGTTCACGCCCGTTATGTGAGAAAAAAATTAAACCCGCGTGAAATAGAAAGGAAAAACTAATTTATTTTATTGGATTCCCATTTTTCGTGGAATAGCAAGAAAAACTCGATCCTTTAATTTTCTATTGGCAACTCTAAGTAAAGCTCGTATTAAACATAGTTTTTCAAAAATATAAAAATATTAAATTTGACGAGAATTTATTAATACTCATAAGTATGTAGGCCATGACGAACTGAGTTTGTGGGCTTTTTTTTTTTTTTTTTGGGGGGGGGGGGGGGGGGGGTGGGTTAAGAGAAATTTTGAATACTAATTTGTATATCTCATTCTATAATTATCTTAACTAATTTAATAATGTTCTAATTATTATTCAAATTAGATTTTAAAAAAATGCGGGTCACGTACTTGACCCGTTAGAATCAAAATTCTAATTGTATCTCTCTCATCTTTGAGAGTTACCATCCATACTATATATCATTAGAGAGCTAGCGACAAAGAGAACACAATGAGCTAAATTATAAATTAAATGGACCAATAATTTGAGAGAAATCAAGAAAGAAAGTATGTCAGTTAGAAATTCAATTGGAGCGATTTAGTGCGGGTGAATTTCAATCGATTGAACAAATATTTTTTCTAGAGGTCCAAGAAAATGATATGTAAAGTTTTAAGCAAGTACTCTAATGTTCTAAGTGTTTGTGTCACCATTTCACTTCTCATACATAAAGAAAATGTGTTGAAACTCATATTTTGAAACTCGGTTGATTAAGAAATGAAACTAGATCAATTTCTGAGAGTAAGAAGATAAAATTTGAATATTCATTCAAATGAATTGGTTGAGAGATATGAGAGAACACAAAAAATATTTTGTTATATTAAATATATGTGCATCAGACTTAGTATAATAGATATGAAGACTTAATTGTACTAGGTATAAAGCATTATTATACAAACTATAAAAACTTGATTGTAATATTGGGAATTGAGATTAAAGAAACTTCAATACAAAACTAACAGAGACTATATTATTTGTAGTAATAAAATTTAAGACTAAACTATAAATTATATTTTGAATGATATATTAATATAAATTTTAATCAGTAAATGTACACTACATATTGAAGCATGTATGTAATATATATTTAGATTTATTTTTAATAGTAAAAATTAAGACTAAACTATAAATTATACTTTGAATGATATATTAAGATGTGTTATGGTAGATATTAAGACTTATTTATATTAAATATTAAATCTATTTTTGTCATAATTATTTTTAAAATATTATTTTGTGTTACATACCTATTATATATTGTTGATAATATTATGACTTAATGATATGAGATATAAGATAATTTTTATTATTTATTGAGATTATTTTTTTATAAATATAAATTATCGGGTCTTAAGATATTAAAAAAATAATAAATATAAATTTATCGATTATAAGGCCTTAGTTAAGATAATAAGAATATCTATATTCGGAAAATATTATAAAATTTTAAATCCTTTAAAGTAAAATATGATTTATTAATCCAATAAGAATTTAATTGTTAAGTCTTAAGTCGAGAACAATTAGATATAGAGTTTTGTCTTTATGAGTGTTTGATAAATATTTTTAAATTATATATTATTTAACATTAAAATTAAAATTTGTGTTAATATATATTAAGATATCAGATGAATGATCTTAAAACTTCTAATGCTAAATTTTAAGATTTTATTTATGAAATTTTATATTGAATATAAATTATGTAAAAATATTATTTTAGATAAAGATTATTAATACTTTATTTCTTAATTTTATATTAGATATAAAATTTTAGTTTAAATAATATTCAAGATTTTATATCTTTTAAAGTTGAAAAAGACTTATAACATTATATATTAAGACATAATATGACAGTCCCTAAGACTTTAAATATTAAATATTAAGATTTTGAATATCATTCATAGAACGATCTAGAGAGTTTCAGAACAATCGTTATTATTTAGTGAACGATTTGACTTCATGGGGTGGTTATTTTTTACTTTTGTGTTATAATTGATATTATATCCTTATTGTTATATGTTCTTTCAAGATAAAAATTCAATTGTATAACTCTCTTTGATATATTCAAATAAGAGTAAATAATTATTGTTGACTTAGATTTTAAGACATTATAGTTTAGGAATACATACTTGTTCATATCTCGATACCGTTTAAAAATAAATCTGAAGTTCAAAATTATGACTTATAATATTAGATATTAAGACGTTATTTTTTGTGTGTTAGGACTTAAAACTTTCGATTTTAGCATATTAAAGTTTATAAACTTGTTCATATCATGAAGGATGCTCAAATATAAATTATAAGTTCAAAATATGATTTGTAATATTAAATATTAAAACATCATATTTCTCGTATTAAAACTTGAGATATTCAGTTTTAAGATAATGAGGTTCAAGTTTAAATACTTATCATTATCCTGATTATTGTTCAAATATAAATTTTATTTTAAACTATAATTTATAATATTATATATTAAGACGTCATATTTCTCTTGCTTAGAATTGAGTCATTCGGTTTTAAGACATTAAGATTCATATATAAATACTTACATATATCTTGATTCTTATTCAAATATAAATTTTAAGTTTAAAATATGACTTGATATATTAGATATTAAGACTTATGACTTCCGATATTAAGACATTTGATGATCATTTGCAGACGGATGGTCTGTTCATGTTCGAGAACGTGGTCAAAGTGGTCAACGATTTTTTCAGTTGGGATACAGTTAGTTGGTCTTTTTTTAATATTTTAAATAATTTATTCTTTTATAATTTTGATATTTATATTATATATATATAAATAACCCCAATTTCAATAAAATCAATTAAACTCAAAAGCTATTATTCTTTTATAATTTTGAAAATGATTTTTTATATATAAAAATAACCCCAATTTCAAGCAAATCAATATGGGCACAATTAAACTCAAAGCTCGCCAGAAAGATAGCATATACTTCAATAGCATCTTTTTGAACCCACATGGATTGTCGGCCCATTTTTGTTCTTGGCCCATGCATAATTCCATCGAGTCGCCTACTACTTGAAAATTACCTAGAAAAATAGCACATTCATCATTCATGCTGTCTCTATATTCTATGATCTATATAGCATACTTTCTCGATTTTGTATTTTCTTTGGAATACATTTCATTTCCTTATTAACATTAACATGGATTGTCGACCCATTTCTGTTCCTGGCCCACACTGTACCTCCTCCCTGTGTGACTGTGTGAGTGCGAGTTATTCCTAGCGACAAATGAAATGGTCCCCCAATAAATCTCACTATCTCAGTATATTATTTCGGGTTGGTCCTAAAATTTATGGTAAATTATATGAGTACAGAATGAGTGTGGCACACGCAAAAAGTTTGTATCAGCATCGTAAGTGAATTTTTTTTTTTTTATTGTTTTCCAACTTTTTATGTTCGCACCAAGGTCAATGAAAATGCAAATTGTGGGGAGGAGATGCTTAATTTACCTGAATAAATTACTTTGCTAATTTAAAATTTAGAAGAAATTGGCATCTAATCTGAATTCATGATTGAGGACTGAAAATAAGATGAATATGTTATACTTTCTTTTCATGACAACTAATCGAAATTCATGATTTCTAAATTGTTCTCGAAATTATTCTTATAATTCTTAAAATTCTTTGAGCGCGAAAGGATGAAAGTTCTCCAAGGCGTAGAGCAAAAAAGTGTGTTATTTACTCAGTTAAAGTGTCTTATGAAATGAGGCCGGAAATAGCCGGTGCTTAGTTTAGCACATGCGAAGTATTACAATCATATATGTAATTTACATATTAAAACATTACTAATTTATAGGATTAATTTGTACTTATCAATTGTTAAGTTAAAATGAAATCACAAAAATAACATGTAAGGCAAAAATAAAAATATAGAAAGATATCAAACAAAAAATCACAATATTTGAACACTATTGTTAGTAGCAGGAAGTCATCACTTTTTATAACTTCCTGAATCAACTGATGCCATGATAATTTGATAGACACTTACCTTCTCATCAGTGGCGGAGCTTAGCGGTAGAAATTTGAATTGTGGTCCTCCTTTTTAATCAAAAAATTACATGTAAATTACTATATTAAAAGCCTAAATTTCATTGGATCTAATCACTATTATATAGCCGACCCTCTCTAATATTTCTATTAAGCTCCGCTACTGCTTCTCACAACGGTGTAATTAGACTCGACATGTTTTTTAATTTTGAAGACAACGATGTAATTGAGTATTTAGAGAAGTTGCCACGCAGATAATATTATACATCAATAAAATCACTTTGAATAAGTAGTGCAGCATACTAAATAACATCAACCCCTTTCAGAACTATCGAGATGTTCTTCCTATGATTGTAATCAAGTTTGATTTTTAATGATGTATTATATATTTTAAATTTTTCATGTTCGTCTCTTTGTAACACGTACTTGTCGCATTTAAATAAAAAGCAGATTTTTTAAATATAATAATTATAAAAATCATATTATTAATAATAAAAGTGATAAAAGAAAATTTTTAAATCTATAGTGGCGCGGAGCAAATGCACCACTACTAGTGGCGTCTTTATTGAAACGCGCATCCGCAGGCGATGCGTCTTTACTTAAATGCGCTACTAGCAGTGGCGCGTTTGTCTCCTACAAATACCAACCGCACAGGTATCTATCTGTGCGTGTATTTATAGTGATCAAAAACCCATTTTTAGGGCAGTGGCGCGTTTCAGTAAAGACGTTCTTCGCGATGACGTGTTTTTCAAAAAGACGCCACTAACAAAGCGTTAGCGTTTACACAAAGACGCCATACGCTTACACACTTTCATTCATAGATTTAAAATTTTACATTTATCACTTTTATTATTAATAATATAATTTTTATAATTATTATATATAACAAAATCTGAATAAAAAGACAAGTGTTTTAGTCCTTTTTTTCTTTTTTAAAAAAGGAAAAAAAAAGAAAGGGCGTTATTAAGTGATTTTTTGTTGGTGCGTGCATGACTGCATGTTCAAGTGATTTTTCGTTGATGCTCCTGAATCCGTCAATGTTTGATTGTTTTCTAATTTCACGCACTGAATGACGAATAAACTAAATATAAGGGACTATAGCATGATTTTTGCGCTACGTGGATTTTGTAATCTCGTGCAAGTGAATTACCCGACGCGTGCCCACTCGGCCATCATGGCCCACAATTCAACCAATTATAGCAAAGGAACTGATTGGATCCATGGCTTCTTGTAGTCCACGAACTTCATCTCGCGGGACCCACCAGCACCAGCCATGACCGCAAATTATTAAGAAAACAGTTATTATAAAATAAAAAACATCATGAGATCTAGATAAATAAGAAAGATAAGACTAACCACGACAGCAAACGAAGAGTCCAGAAAAAGCGAGCAACTGCTGCTAATTCATCTCTGTGTATACTGTTTCTAGCTAGCTGTAAGAGAAGGCCGACCTTTTGAGACGATGTTTCCTTTGTTGCTTATTGTTGGAGTTTGAATCTTCGAATCTTTCTTTTTTGCTCTCTCTTTTGGTTGTGAATGTACGGGAGATATATGATACCAGTCCCAGATCTGATAAGTTTCTGGAGTTTTGGTCCAGGATAGACGCTAGAAGTAGAAGAAGAGATGTCAGATTGGAGGGATAACGAGGTAATTCTACTTTATTGGATTTGGATCAGAAATTATTTAGTTTTTTATCTGCTGCGGGTTTGTTTGCATTTTTTTTCCGGAGAAACAGATTGGATTGGATTTTGTATTGCCTTTTCCCCTTGGCAGCAACAGTGGATTAGTTTAGAAAAAGGCACAGCAGAATAAGATGGGATTTCATAAGCTTGAGCTACATAATCTGGAAACTGAAGTATAGCCAAAGTAGGAACAGTTAAAATTCTGGTATTGAGCTCTACAATTTGGTGTTTTACCTGAGGACTAAAGCTTCTCCTTTCTGTTCTTTTCCCTTTTCTTTTCTTTGGGAGATCCGGTGGTTCATGGTTCTGTCCAGGAAATAAGATTAAAAAATGCGTCCGTTGTGTATGTCCTGTAGCTGTCCGTGTGGTACCTCTCTGGAACAAGAGGTTATTCTTAAAAGCGTCTTTCCTTTGTGCTTCAATTAGGTCGCAGTTCAACATATAGTATACTTACTTTTTTGTGTATGTGTTAAGTACAACATATATCCTTATTTACGTAATTGTATAGCGTGTTCAATACTATGTACCAGTTAGGTCGGCTAACTAAGACTACCTTGATTATTTTTTTTATTTTTTATTTTTCTTGACTCGTGTAATTGATTGATTGCTGTGTTAAATTGATACCAAATGGGTTCATTATGATGGTTGAGTGCTCATATGAGGATCGGTTGCAGGTCAGTTTTGGCTAATTGTCACAATTAAGGGTTTAGTAACAGCTTTCACCATCTTGACAGTGCATTCTAGCCTGTTAACTGTACTGGTCAATTTTACCATGATTAACCTTTGCAATTGCAGTTAAAGTACCCTCAATTCCACCCACATTTGCTCATTGTGCAGAAACATTAAAAATGCTCAAGAAAGACGATCTAAAGTTTAAAAGCAAAAAAGATGTTACATCTAATTTTTTGTATGCCCTTCATAGATGAAAGATAATATAAGGGACGGGTTTGTTCAGAGCAGTACTCTTGATATTGATGTTTCTATCAAGAAATCAAGACTTGAGCTAGAGAGTACTCCAACAAATGATCTAACTCGGAATCACAAATCAACTAACAATGATGGGTTCCATTTGATTATGAATAAGCCTTTGGAGAATGGGTCAGCTTTGGTAGCCAGAGGTCCAGTGGAAAATGGAAGCAATGCTGTGAGTTATGGAGAGAATGACTTTGCATACTATGATTGGCCAACAATTGATAATTTTGAGGATGTTGATAGGATGTTCAGGTAATTCAAATTGTGTTGTTTTATTGTACCTGTATTTGGATAATTTGAAGTACCAGGGTGGTTAAAAGGTTTGTTTTGCAAATATTAATATTCAATTGTTAGCTTGTTACCTTATAGGATGGTGTAGCATTTTTAAGTTTAGTTTTTTTATGCCAACGGCAGTGCCCCTGATTGTAGTATACTATATATATATATAGCACAAATTGAGTTGAACTTGGGCAGCAATAACCTAACATCCAGTTCTTAGTATGTTGCCTTATAGTATTGTGGTGTCTCTATTATTGCGGAGGCAAACCTGTAAGTGTAACCATTCAAATATTTCATGAAATGCATCTCCTATTAATATTTTCATTATTTTGGTTTTATAATTTGGAGGAATTGTGATTCAATGTTCAGGCAGAGGGAAACGATGGAGGATGGAGGGGAGGAGTTATCATGGTTTGCAACCTCATCAGATGCCATCTACACATCAGAGATGGAGGCCTTAAATGATTTTGCAACTTATTCTACCAGCAAGCCAGGCCTACAGACATCTGCTGATGCAGAAGTTGAAGATGCATTTGCATCTGATCAAATGGTAAAATAACTGGCAAATTACTGTGACCTCTTTCGGATAGATTCATTGGTTTGATGGGTGGGATATTAGGGTCTAAAGTTTCTCAATTCCCAAATAATCAGGTCAGGTCAGGACTGTTGGAGATCTGGGTTGGTTTCCCTTAACTATTAATTTAACTAGGCCGGACATCCTATTGGCCCTATGTTTTCAAACATGTTGAAAAGTACCAATTTTATAGTCCAACCAGCCAAAAACAATTGTGAATTGCTGAGAAACCCAAAAACCTGTGTTTGACATTTTGCATCCCACCACATGGCCACAGAATTATTTATGTGCAATTTAATAGCTACGTGTAGTGTCTGGCCGGCTCATGTTAAAAAATTTTAGAAATTTCAGATCAAGAAAATCTGATACAAATTTGTCATTGCTCTTGCTTTCAATCTCAAAAATGTCAGTCTGAATATGCTTTTTGAGTTCTTCTGAAATTACTATTTTCAGGAATGTGAAAGTGAAGATATAAAACGACTGGCTGCCGACCAGACATATGATGGAAGCAGTTTAAATGGATATGGGGCTCTGGACATGGTGAGCAACAAGGACTGAGCAGCTTAGATGTTTGAAATATACATAAAGCTTAATTGCAGAGTCCAGTACTTTTTCCATATCCAAGTCTTACTAGAAGCAAAATCTTTAATATTGTAAAAAAGCAAAATTTTCCATTTTAATTATTTCTATGTGGACGTTTATCTTATGTAGACTGGGAACCCAGACTTATCGATGCAAAGCATGACTCAAGATTTGGTAGATCAGAAATGCTCATCAATTTCTACTTCCATGCCGAATAACCATCCATTTGTGCAGAACCAGAAGCACCAGGAGGAGCCAGGTCCTTCAAGTTATCTTACTTTCAACTCTTATCCTTGGATGGATGGGTGCCCCTCTCCAGTTGAGCCTTCTGCTGAGAAAGGACCTTCAGGTGAAGTACTGTTGTTCACTAATTAGTAGTTTGAAAACCAAGTAATTGAAATTAAGTCCATCCTATTATGAGTTGTCCACCCTTATTCACAGAGGGTAATTTGATAATTAGGTTAAACAAGTACCAGTGTACCCAAAATAACCTGGATTTATTATTTGTTCTCTATGATGATCGGTGTTGTACTCAATCTAGTACAATAATCATTGGTTTACATCTTTGGCACCTGCTTTTTTGTTTGTGCAACAGCAATCCGCAAAAAGGCGGAGAAGTTGAAGAATGGGCAGCTGATGAATTTGATTCAACCACCACTGGTTGATAAACCCTCATTTGATGGAGCTAATTGCAACAATGAATTTGAGAAGGGGGTCAATGAGTCAGAAGACATACTGGATTCTTCAATGGTGGTGAACGGTTCAACTAATAATAATAGTTCGGCATTTTCCACTAACGACTTGTCAGTAGAAGAGACCAGCTTTATGCAGCTACAAGATGTTATGAATCAGGTAGGTCGATTTTTTCTGGCTGGTAAGCTTGTGCCATATAGGTACAGATGACCTGATTACATGCGCTAGGAATTATAATTGTATCTGCAGTTTGCATGCTGCATGGATTAAGTTTTTATGCCTACTTAGATAGTAACGGACCTCATCCAGTCATCTCGGAGAGATGCATTCAATTTCCATGAGAGACCAGTAGAAATGGATATTGGGATTTAATGGGAGCTTGATGTCAAAAAGGAGCATCTGGCAAACAACATTTACAATGATGAGAAGTAGATAAATGGAAAAAATGTGTAACCAATATTTCAGTATTTGGCCTTGGTGAACTTCTTAAAATTTAAACTTTTTGAGCAAGACGTTATTTGCATGAATACTCCGTCTTTTTTTTATTTTATTTGGATCTCAATCTGAAAATCTTAATTTAGAAACATAATGCAATCATTCATTTTTTTATTAAGTCAAGATGAAGAAGATGTCCATGTCCACAGGGAATTCTTTATTGGGGTTTTAGACATACGACCTCTCACATGTGGACTGTCTTGGCCATTAGATCAACGCTTGATTCTCTTATTCAATAGGTCCCACAGCTTATTCAATCTTTCATGAGATCCATTATTTTTTCCCCCAGTTGGATGTGCAGACAAAACTATGCATAAGAGATGGCTTGTACCGGTTGGCTAGAAGTGTGCAACAGAGAAATGATTACTCCAATGTAAGCAGCAGTTATGGCAATGGAAACACTCAATATTCAGCTATCAACAACGGGTATGACCACCTTTTGTCACTTTATCTTCTTTTTTGCTGCTAGGGGTCGTCATTTAATCATGAATATTCCAGTAATAGGACACTTCCTTTTGTTTACTCTTTGCTTTCTTTACATAAGAATTGGTTTGCTGTTGCATTTTCGTTGGTACTCAATTCACTGTATTACCGTATTAGGTTTGTGGAGCCGATAAGCCCAGAGACAGGAACAAACCCGATAGACCGATCAATAGCTGAGTTGCTTTTCCACCAGACAACAGGCCCCAGCTCCAACCCAGGGCCCACCATCAGAAACATTGAGGAGGCTAGTTCTCCCAAGTCCCATGTTAGGGCAAGTTATTTTGTGAATATATAGTAGCACCACTCTGTTTTCTACTACACAATGTACATAAATAGGTAAGGCGAATCTGGAGTAACACTTGTATATTTGTTGCGGCCCCTGTGTTCTTTTTGTTAACAGAACAAACATAACAACAGTGCACCTGCTGTAGTGGTACCTTGTAGTGAAAGACAGATTGACATTTCTAGCGATAGGAATTCTACAAAATAATAGCATGACAATTGCTTTGCCTAGATCTTGATGTTTTCAGTGTACTTATTTATGTGCTTTAGACGTGAATTTAGTGAATTTGAGATTTTTCATGTTAAGTCTTAAGAGTTATGACATTGAACGGAATTTGCAACATTTGTGAGTTCTTTTTGTCTGTACGTTTTCTATTGAGGGGGGCTGCACATGCAGATTGCAGACAGACATGCTACGGTTTCCGAATTTGCGTCATACTTAATTTTAATTAAGCAACGGTCCAGTGGTAACCACAAAAAGCTGTACTTGTCATTGTTCAATGTTTTCTTCATGTAAAGCCTCGGAAAATATGAAATTTTAATGTTACGCTATGCTATCATCATATATTTTGAAATTCTGTAAATATGTGATTAATAAAGGATGTTTGGCTAAAATCCGAGGACCTCACCGTTTGAAGCGCTTTAGATATGAAACTTTTTGGGAAGAAATTTCAGGTGTGATATTTTTGAAGAAGAAAAGATGGGTAAAGTTTTTTAGTATTTAGATTCAGAGATGTTGTCAATTAGCAGTATCCGGATTGGATGCAAGCTGTTAATATTCTATATTTTGAAATATGTAGGATAAAAGATGCACGGCATTTTGGGTAATACATTTAAGGATTAGGATAATTATTAATTACTTCATTGAATTCCTTTCAACTTTTTATTTTCAATAAAGAGTGATAAGTATATCTTTTATCATAGGAAAGGGATCCTTGGATATTGATAATGATTATTTTGACAATCTTAATGATGGAACTTTAAATGTACATTCAAAAAAATTAAAAATTAAAAAGTCAATTGTTATATTCTTTAACTTATATATTGATAGTGTTTCAAATTTTATGCAATTTAATTATAGTTTTGATAGTTCATCAAATATCATAAAAAGTTCATGTAATTTGTAATGGGTTTAATTTAACGATATTTGATGGACTATTAAAAGATAATTAAATTGTATGAAATTTAAAATAATATCAATCTATAATTCAAGAATATATTTTATTATTTTTTCTATTTTAAAGAAAATTTTGAATTTATTTAAAATTTTATTGTCACCAATTCAAAAGAAGCCTGATCCAACACCATTTGCGATGATTTGGTCATATCCAATGAAGGTCTCCCAAGATATCAGTTCACAATGATATTCTAAATTGTCCCAAAAACACATGAAGATGTAGAGGTTGACTGAGATTGACATGAGAGAAAACAATAAAAAGAGATTTGAAGGAATAGAGCATACCTCAAAAAACTATCGAGTCGGATATACGAATCTAATTGCTTCCTTTTATCGGGATATGAGTGTTTGAAGGATGATGATCCACGTATTAAAATCATGATTTAGGAGTTAGATTATAACAGTAAAGTATAGACTTTATGTTCTTAAATTTTTTATTTTTAGATTCTAAAATTTTAGGATTAGAATCTAATAGTAGAGTATATAACTATTATTATTATTATTATTATTATTTATTATTATTATTGATGTTTGTATTATTAGTAGTACTATTATCATCATCATTATTTTTTTATATTTGAGATCTATGATCTCTATGCTTTCATATTGAATTTTGTTTTTATCTTAACTCAATTTATTGAAATTAAAGGTTTTGTTGTTGTTGTTATTAAAGTTTTATTATCAAGATTGTCCATGGTCCATGTTCGCTCACTTATATCTCTATTTATTATTAAGCACGTAAGTGTCTTGATTCTATAATGGTCTAGATTCTTTTTTGAATGTCTAGAGCTAATATCAATCATCAAATTTGAATTATTCGTCAAATAATGTTATTATCTCTATGGCCATTTGTTTTGAAGTTATAATTTTCTCTTAATTTTGATTGTTACATGAAATATAATTGCTTTACTTTATTTTTTTCTTAAATTACCGTTAATTATGAATTTCAACTTTCCTTAAATTTTAAATGTCAACTTTCCTCTCAATTCTGCATTTATTTTACATTAATTATATATTCATAATTAAAATTTACATTAATTACTAAATTATTTTCATTTTTATTTTTATTTTGTCACATGAAGATATATTTTTTTATATTTTTAAAAAACATCACCATAGCAACACACGGACAAGCTACTAGTTATACTTCTTACATGCGTATCCGAGGTGTGTTCTTTTTTTTTTTTCAAAAAATGTTTGTACTTTGTAACCATAAAGTATTGCACGTTAGGTTGTTGATAATAATAACAAGTTACATTTTTTGCTTATTCAACAAATCTTCAACTTCGATATAAATGATTTATACTTGAACGTGAAGGATGATGTCAAAAAAATGATAAATTCTTTGTATGTATGAACAGATGTGAACTTAAATAAAAAATAATTTATATATTAAGAATATTTTATGGGGCAGATGAAATGCAAAATAGTGTAAAATATATTTTCTCTTAAATCTACGGGATAATCAATCTATGGGGATATACCTCTTATCTATAAGAATTAATCAGAACACGTCTCGTAAGAGAGTTCTCATGAGTTCACATATAATAAATAAACTATATAGGAAAACGTCTATTTGAAAGAAAAATGTGGCTCCCTGTTGCAATCTCCGGATCATTTATTTCAACAAAATAATTGTCAAATGGTCAAGGCATGAAATCGGAACAGAGCCGCGGCGAGCAGCAAACTCTGGGGCCCAAAATGGTATGACCTTATACTTTCCTTTCAGCCCAGCCCATTTTAGATTTAAACCTCTCTCGTGACTGGCCAGTGAGGCGAAGATTAGGAGAGTGAGAGAGATGAAAGGCGGAGTGGGAGGAGAGGCGGCGGAGATTATGGAAGAGGTGGGAGAGACGACGGAGATGGGGACGGTGATAGGATGATACCTCAGTTCGCTCAGATCCCCACCAGCTTCGGCCACGAGCTGCGTGCTTGCCTCCGCTGTCGCCTCGTCAAGACCTACGATCAGGTTTGGTTTTTCTTAAATTAGTTTATTCGGGTTTGATAGTAAGTGTCAAGTGTTTGGTTTATGAATTAGCATTGTAGAAGAATATTTCCTCTCCTTTTTTGTTTTGGGATTTTTTTTCCTCTGTGGTTTTAGTTTTTCAGTTTTTCTCCTGCTTGGATCACTTTCAGTTTTAACCCCTTCCTTTTGTAAATAATGGCATCTACAACCTTAGGTTCTTCTTTATTCTATGCATGCCCTGAGTTTTTAAAGGCAAGGTCATTTGGAATGTGAACCGAATTCCTGAATGAATCACATGAAATAGAGAGAAACATGGCATCATATAAATCCATATTAAGTGCTACTAAATTGAGAAGTATAATAGAAACAGAAGTGGAATGAAACAAAAGAATACATATGAGATTCATATTGAAATTGCTGTATCAAAAAGTGTAGTAAATCTTATGAGTTCCCCTGTTTGGCAAGTGGAGTAGAAGTGATTCAAGTGTTTTGAAGAGCTTTAATGATCAAATAAAAGTGATTTAAGGTGGAGTAAGTTTAAGCACCTATGAAAGTGTAGTAAAGTTAAATCACCATTTTTTTTTTAATCGCACTACTTTGTCTTCTTTTTTTCTCTTCTTTTTGCAATAAGTGGGAAATGAACCAGTAGTTTCATTATGAAATTTACGCGGATGCGGCCGCATATGCGGATTTTAATGCGGCAATAATATGCGGCTTTATTTGTCAAATTTTGAATAATTATATATATTAGAATAGGTATATAATGAGTTTAGATCCCATTTTCACACAAACAGTTACATGGCCAGTGGAAAGGCAATGGGATGGAAGAGCAAAATCCCCAATTCGACCCTCGCGTGCACGCAAAAGCTGCCTATTTTTATGATTCTAGCTAATTTTCAACTGGATCATTGGTGGATTCTTATATGCGGCTGCATGTTACAAATCCATGTTGATCAGCTGTGCATACGCATAGATATGCGGCTGCACATACCGCATTTTATTTCACTGATCATAGCAGCTACGTATGTCTACAGTACCGCTACCATTCAATGAAGAACCAAATAATAAAAAATAGAGTTCATGGGTTCACTGCTCACTCAGACACAATCACACCAACACATCCCAAGTCCCCAAGTAAGAAATTGAAATTACAAGTGAAGAAGTGAAGTGATATTCTTATTCATGACCTGTGCCCATGAGACTATCTCAAACGAGCTGATCAAAACTTGAGCTTGTCTCGTTATTCAACGAGCTGGCCGGCTCATCTCGTTAACAGCTTGAGCTGGTAACTAACGGGCTAATAGTGAGTTGCAGGCAAGTCAAACGCAAGAGAGCCATGAGCTATGAATATTTTGTGCACCCCTACTCGCCAAACAGGGGGGTTAGATCATTGAAAAGAACATTTTCAATACCTAAATAGTAGAATTTTAAGATGATAAGTGATCATCAGACACACGTACTGTAATGGTAAACCAAACCAAAAACTTGTACCTATCATAGCCTGTTTACACAAACAAAAGCTGCAAACTGGTTAATCCAACTAAAAAAAGGAATGAATGAATTACATAATCCTGGAGCCTAGATGTTGAGAAGCATTTATTTGTAAATAGTTCTGTTTGTTTGCCTACATAGTAGTTGTAAAGATTTAGCAAATTGAAGCATTTGTTTGAAAAATCCTTGGTAATTTTACTTGAACAGCAACCTAACTGATGCAAATACATTGAAACGTGTACACAAAAACTAACCATGTCAGCCCCTCTTAAAAGTTGAAGGGATAGAATGTTGTTCAGTATGCTATTCTATGATAGATATGTTGGCCTCACTATTGAGTATTGACGCTTGATGGCTTTAAAGAGGGGTGCTTAATAAATATAAGAGTGAATATCCTATCAAAAAAGTTGTCTATTTTTTTTACTTTTAATCAAAAAAAAAAGAGTGGTCTTTTTCATTCATTTTTTAGATGAGGAAAATTTTGCTATTTAAGGGTATTCAATTTTTTGTTAAGATCTGGATAGAAATTATGTTCATATGATGCCAGGCTATTTTGAAATAGCTTGAACTTTGATAATGTGTTGTAGAGAGATGAAATCCTTTTCAGGTTAACTAAAATAAAGATATACTGGCTCGGAGGTAAATGTGAGTCAATATGCTCATGGAATTAGCACAAGAATTGTTATTTGATTGCCAATTGATGATATCAATAATTATAAGCATTTAACACAATCATCGAATATTTACATTACGTAGCTGGAATACAGTAAAGTGTGCATGTGCATTCTATATAAAGTTCTGCTGGGAACAGAAAAACTCAAGATACAGTGATGGCTAAGACTTTAGCTCATTAGCCAAATAATTTGTGCAACTGCACTCTGCACATTATACTTTCCTATATGTTGATTTTGCCTCGTCACTTATATTTTTCTAATTGTGCAAAAATACAGTTCAGAGAATCGGGATGTGAGAATTGTCCATTTCTGGAGATGGACAAGGAGCATGATAATGTTGCCAATTGCACCACCCCAAATTTTACTGGGTTTGTTTAGGACTCTGAACTCTTTCCTTTTTCTTAGTTTATACAATAATGGAGTAAATTGCAATCATTGGTCAATATGCTACCAATATGCAGTCTTGGCACCATAAGTATAAATTTATGGAACTGGTATTGTGATTAGATTATACTGATGGCAGTATGCATGCCATAATTTAACCATCTCTTAGTCATTGTGATTCAACTTTTCTATTTGTTCTCTGTAGGATAATATCAGTGACAGATCCAAGCAAGAGTTGGGCTGCTCGTTGGCTAAGAATTGGTAATTCTCTCTTCTTTTTCATTTTCTAAATTGAAAAGGATTGGAAATTTCTCTTATGGGCTTCAAGAGTCTAATTTGCGAGAAAATTGGTTATTGTGAATACAAACTGTATATTTGGATTGGTAATAATTTTAATTTTATGGTAAATTTTACTAGAATGAGATGTCGGGACAGTTTTAACTCCCTGATAAGGATACTGACTTGAACACGCTTTCAAAGTTTTTTTTTCAACTTTTCATTTTTCTTTTCCTTTTGATAATCATCATCAAAATTGATTAAGCTGTGGGCTTGCTTCTTTGGGGACAATTCGTGAATTCAATTATAGTCTCAGCTACACTCCAACTAAGGGTTAATTGAGGTTTCTTAGACTTTTAATCAGACTTTTGAGAGGATCTAATTTTTTTTAGGTGTCACAGACTGCGCTTTATCCTGCTTAATTTGCAATTGTTGGTGAAAGGATATAACTTTCTTATAATTCCTGCACAGGGAGGTTTATTCCTGGGTGTTACACCCTTACAGTTTCTGAAGTACTTCCTGAGGAGTATCAGGTACATTTTCACCTCTTTGTTTTTGGTGTTAGGGTAAATTCTAGCATACATCCATCTCTTATGGTATATCTATTTGACATCTTGAGAAATATTGTTTTTTCAACTAAAAATAAAAAATGTAACATTTTAGTTGTCTTTTTCCATCATTTGGATAGGTCATCTAATTTGAGTCAATTTATTATTTGATTGACAATCCATTGTAAATCTGCTTAAGCTTAACTTTTGAAAAAATAAAATTGTTTGATGGAATATTAGATGACTATAAAAGTTGCACCAAATTTGATAAGTTGTTCTATTTTGATAATCAAAACATACAAAAAAAAAATTAGTTTGGACATTACCATTGAAGTTGGATTTGTGCAACAAAGTTGGTTTAGTAGTAAAAGTCGGACTCAGACCCTGAAATATCTTGCTTTATGAGCCTAACTATTGAATTCCTTCTCAATTTGAGTGCTCAAACTTCCAGTGGTTGTCTACTAAATATTATTGTGGTTATTATAAATGAGACAATCTACACATCATTCTCATATAGTAGTTTTGCAAGAATCGTCAAATTTCTAAATTTTGCTGGTACCAAAGAATGTATTGTTTGAGTATTATTTAACAACAGTCAACTGATGAAAAACCGTTAAACATGTCTGATAGTTTAGGGCTGAATTTGACTACAATAAAGTTTACCCAAAGGAAGGTTCAATCCCAAAATTGTATCTTGTTGAGTAGTTGAGGGGCTGAATTAGAGTCATATAATTTACATTTGTAACTAGTTGATTTGGCTGTTCTAACTTTTTTCTTTTCTCCAATTTCAGACAGTTTGTGCTGATAACAATGTGCAATATGTGCCCCCCAAGCGGACATGAGTAGCCTATTTTTCTTGTGGCTATATAGATCCAGGATATGAAGTTATTTTTACTAGAAACAAAGTTGCCATGCTAGTCTAATTAATGGTGCTACTTAAATTGTTTGTACTTAATAGTTCATGTGCGATGTTAGGAAATTTTGTTTTCTCATATCACTGCTAACGTTTTACTCCCAACTGCAAACTGAGAATTTTTAATTATATCCTGCCCAAGAGAAATCTGTTCAGATCTAACATATCGGATTTTCAAGATCAGTGCTAACTCAACCTAACAACCCTTCCAAGATTCTCGCTCCGTTTTCAAAAAAAAGAAGAATGAAATGAAGAGTTTTTGTTCCCTTCGCTATATTCAAAAGCAAAATAACAATTTTTCTATCTTTGTAGCAAACGAAATATTTTCAAGCATTATTTCAGAAACTGATTATGTTTTCAAATTGTCATTCAAGGAAATTCTGTATCAACTAAATCAAAGTTTTAATTCTCAAAATTGTAACGCGATTGAAGGATCGTTGCAAATTAGAACAGAGCTCAAATGCTGGAGTTGCTACAGGGCATTCTCGCCATCTCTTAGCTACTTCACACGCGGATACATCCATAGAAGCGTTGCCTTTTGTTAGGAAGTCTGATATCAATTGCGTTCAATTTAAATTTACATCGCACAAGTTTTTTAAAATCATGTAAAATACCAAGGAAAATAATGATCACTGCATGACATCCTCAACCTGTCATATTTCATATGTTATCAACCATAGGAGTAACACTATCTACCTCAATGTCTCACCAGCTACATCATGCAGCAATGCTACCACCCACTGTGCTGCTTGAATAGGCTATGCATCCCCAGCCATTAACCACTTCTGCAAAGAACACAGCAGGTGATTCCACAGCCACCCCCCATTCACAAATCAAATTAACGGAATTTGTTGTCAGGTATCAAAGCTTGTGCCAGCTAGGATGGCCTATTCCTCGATGTCTATTGATATCACTTGTATATTTTCTTTCCATTCTCACTTGGAACTCTTTTATTGGTTTAATAAAACTATAAAATAGGCAACATCTATTTTCCTGAAAAGAGGAGGTTACAGGATACTAGTATAAAAAGTGAAAAAATCTTTAACATTATACGCACATGCAATAACATCCCTTCTCCATGAACCATGACAATGATTAGTAAGGAACCAAAAATACCACCTACAAATACAGATTGAGGTTGTTAAGAATTCTACAACGGAGACCCTTGTTAAACCCTGCTACAATGCTATATTAACTGATCCCATAATTTAATTTTGTGATAAAATGCTATATTAACTGATCCAATATATATATATATTTTTTTTGAGATGAAGTCTAGCTCTCAAACTTCATTTTGTGCTTATGGAGACTTGAACCCATAACCTCTTAAAGGCCATTCTAGTTAGCTACTACTTGAGCTACTAAGCCATTTGCAACTGATCCAATAATTGACCAAGGCATATTGGGGGCAGCTTCTTCAACAACCATTACAAGCAATCTACACTGAATGCATCAGAGAAACATACATTGCCCAGCACAATCACTTGCAAGGGTAAAAATACTATTTTTCTGTCAATACCTAGGAACCAGTCATTGAGATGCAATGCATTTAGAAACAAAAAGAGAAAAAACAATAATAAAGGGTATAGTCACAAGCACGAGGAAACCAGCAGCATAAAAAGGTAGTGTGCAACAGCAGAACCTCACTAATGGGTGCAATTTTTCTGGACAGCAAAAGCATCTGCATCACCATATAACTTCACCATGACATCATCATCACATATCATCCATCATCAACCCAACATAATCAATCATCAGCATCACAGGAAAACATCATCCAGCCATATCATTCATATATGCATCTCACTCCACAAAATCAACTCAGCAACTCTTCAACAGCAACCACTAGAAAGGTCCATGGAATCATTTAAACAAAGAGTTGCCCAAACCAGTAATAAAAACAAGTTTCAATACAAATAACAGAAGTCATGTCATGAGGCCAAACAACAAATACAGAGTTCTTAGTAGATCAGACTTTCATATGTAAGGTTTTAGACCTTTTGAAAGGGAAGACCACATACAGCAACCACCACTACAAGTCTACAAATAGTTTCAACAGAGCAAGATGGATCTAGATCACCAAATATACGCTCCTGCCAAAAGAAAAACAATTTATCAGAAAGCTTCCGGCGGTTGGGAAGTCACCATTGCAACCCAGAAATGCCTTAAAAATAATATATCTTTTTATCACTAGTTAGTCAATGCAACGATAGATGCTCAAGGCATTGACAGGATTATTAAAGAATTTTTTTTAAGAAATAAACCAACAAGAAACTACAAATATTTAAGGTGGTGGAAGTTCAACCATTTAGATGCTAACCTAAGGACAATATATTAAGCATCTCTGAAACAAGTAGATATTTATACAAAGATTTTTTTAATGAAACCCAAAAATAAAAGAGGGAGAGAAAGTAACCTCATCAAGAAAAGCTACATGACAAAAGCCATTCATGGAGAGGCGCTGCGACGAGGAGATCGAGATGCATCACGGGCTGGAGATGGAGAGACCTTTCGTGGAGACCTACTCCTGCTCCTACTTAAACTCCGTCTATCTGGTGATTCACTGCAAATTTAAAAAACAAAAAAAAAAATGAATGTCTGCATTTTCTTGGAGAACTGTCTTTCATAGCTCAAATGTGAAATCCAACTCAACCTAAGCGACATGCAACCTGCACATCCTGATTCATCTAAAGTTTATCTTAACAACAGAAAATTGACTGATGGAAGAACAGAAACCAGCATAACCAAAAAGCCCAGCCCAAATAATCTGTACACCAAGCAATCTAAAACACAACAAACCTAACTCAAGATAACTGGAACCAAAATCAAAAGACAAAAAAACCTGACCTCTCCCAATGCTTTCTGCGTTCACTGAAGCATAAAACAGAAGGTGAATGAGAAAGCCATACCAAAACAGGAAGATAATGTTTGGAAATTCAAGATAAAGTGGGAGCACCTATACTTTCTACGGCGCTTGGAGTCATCAGGAGAACGACTACGGCTACGGCTACGGCTAGGGCTACGACGACGGTAATCCCTGTCTCTGTCCCTCCCTCTGCTTCGGCTGTTGCTGTGGCTGCGACTCCGCCTCCTGTAATCCCTATCTCTGTGGTCATCCCTGTAATAATTACCAACCACTATAGATCAGTACAATTGTTGTAGATTCTACTCAGAACAGTAAAACCCAACTATTTGTCACATCTCAGTCCATCTTTTAGAGTTTATAAGATATTTATAAGTCTAAAAGGTGCTTATTTAAATTTTAAAAAAAACATGTGCTCATTTTCATGTGTTATTGTATTTATTTCAATGGAAAAAATATTCTGAAATAAACACAACTCTAAAGTTGCAATTACAGTCACTTATTTTCACATGTGAAAATTTACAACTCGAAATTCTGAAATTTCTCCCGAAAGTAACAAGGCAAAACTGTAGCAGTTTTACTTTAATTAAAAACAAATAAACAATTCAAGTAAGGCATGTGCATGCATGTGTGTGTGTGGCTACCCGTGTGCATTGGTATCCAACTGCATGTGTGTCAACATCGGAGCTGAAAAATTGATTTACAAAACTAAAACATCTACATTCTGTGACTTATGCTATGCTGTTCAAAAAGAAAATGATCTCCAATTCCATGTGTAAATATTATTCCACTTCCAAATCAATATATGTAACATGAGAACAATTAGATTAACTGAGCCTACCAGTAGCAATTCAAAATAACACATTTAAGAAAAAAAGGTATAATTTAGTGAAATTCCTTTTCTAGTACCACTAGCAGTGATATTGTTTGGTGAAGTATATGGTCCAGAAGGAAAGAAGAAGACTAACCTCCTCCTTGGGCTGCGACTTCTTGATCGTCCTCTTGACTTATCCATAACTTCAACAATTCTTCCTTTGTGACTAGATATAGAGAACAAAAGGAACAGAATAAGAAATTCAAATAGTTGGTAGACATTATCAGAACTACAAAAACTAACAACTTCGCATCCAAGCAATAAAACACGAGCAGCTTCAAAAACAAAGGAAATACCATAATAGATCCCTGTAAATACAAAATTGCATATCAACTACAACTGCACCCCAAATTCATGGAAAGATTTGCAATTACACCTCACTTCTCTCCAGGAAGACGAGAAGTGGAGGATTGTTGATATTTTTCATTTAAGTAGAAAGCAGTTTAGGTGGTGTGCCAATGCACTAGGGGCACCTTTAATACAATTATGGCTTTACTGGAATATATGTGAATAATGTTATATTTTGAGGATGCACCTGCATAGTTTCAAACTTTGCAGTAATACTTGTAAATAAACTTACATTTTTTCAGCATTGGGACCATATTTTGCAAACTGCACCATCATAGCTCTACCATCAACCATTTTACCTGTAGCAAGCAAACAGACATCATATGAAACCATTAGAATATAATAAAATAATCTGAGAGGTACGACAATGTTTAGTTGTTTACAGAAGTCATTATGAAACTTCGAACTATCAAGTCATTTTTTTCTAGTAGAAAATCGGTAAGTCATAGCTAAAAGCAAAGAAATGGTTATTGCCTTGATCAATCTTTTTTGCTCTCATGGAAATTGTTACCTTTAACAAGTACTCATATATAATATGAAAACCATCAGAATATAATAAAACAATTTGAGGGATACAAAAATGTTCAATCACTTGATGGAACTGATATATTAGGTCAACTTTTTTTGGTTACAAGCCTGGTATGTGCCAGGCCAAACATGAAGTGTCAACTACCTTCTTGACCAACCTTTTTCCCTCATAAACAAGTAGAAAAAAAATTAATGTAATAAGTTAACACATGCACAATCATACTTTGCATAACCTTCATAACCCAGAAAAATAACACAGAACGAACCACAATGAACCTTTACTTTTTCTAAAACTACTTTTGGTCCTGGGAAATGGTGTGTACATACTACATACATCATTTGTAGAGCATAAGGTTTATACATGAGATTTCTCAATTTGAAGGTACATATGAATGGCAACTTTTTGTTGACACATGATACATGTCGGTTGCAGGGATCATCACACCTCGCATTTTATGGACAACCTGAGTTTAATTTTAGACTGCATATCGGGCCCCACTAACGGAATTAAATTTTACAAAGTTTTGTACCATCAAGCCTGTCGACCGCCTTTTGTGCATCTTCAAAATATTTGTACCTCACAAAGCCAAAACCTCGTGAATCTCCAGTTCTACATAAACAAAATTTTGTCAGAAATTATTTTCATTTGTTCTTTTTGGATAGATCACCTTACAGAGCTTCAGTTTTCTCGATTTCACATTGCCTGGGTATAAATGCAATTCAGCAACCTTCAAAAGTTAGCATTGGGCAAATTTTTGGAAGCCGCAAATCCAAACAAAAGTTGTGAACCGATAATAGAGCTTTAAAACGAATTTCCATTCATTTTTGGAATTAAAGTAAAGATACTATAGTGAGTTAGTACCTTCGGTTTCTAGGGATGTATATATCAACCACTTCTCCATACCTATCAAAGAGGGGATAGAGATCATCGGCGGTGGTTCCTACAACAAGATAACAAGAGTTAAGAAACAAACTACGATACACAAAATCAACGAAAAAAGGAGTTGAGACGATGAGACTAAGTTATTATGTGCTTACGGAAAGTAAGGTTCAGCACAAGAAGAGAATAAGAGTCTTTAATCTCGGGTGGACCTGATCGACCGAAGTGGGACATTTTTCCAGGTGAAGTCAGGGGAGAGAAGGTAAGGGTTTTGCGAGCTAGGGTTTGAACTTTCACTGGCAAGGGGTTGATCGGGAAAGAAAATGGAGGGTCACAATCTCTGGAAATATCGATCGACTGGCCTAGAATTCTTCAAATACCCTCAAGAATTTCATAATTGCATATTGGGGAACTCTAAAGCGGTCTTTTTTTCCATCCAGACCTTTTCTTCCTTAAAATTGTTAATGAATCCAAATATTGCTGCCAGCCTACCACTTGTCCCAACTTAAATATAGTGATGATGCAACGATTAATGCAAGACCTCAACTGCAAAATATTTTAATAGACTACAAAACTTAAATCATTATTTATCAGTAAGACTGTGATCATAGTGACAAGTTCGTGATTCGGAAACGTTCAGCGAAGTTAAAAATTTGATGTTCGGGTATAATACAAATATAATTCGGAAATAGTTCATTTCATATAATATAAATAAAATATATATTATAATAATAATAATATATTAAAAATATATTAAAAACTATACATTTTCATATAAAATAATATATAATGTATTTTTTTTGCCGAATAATTCGTGAAAAAAATATTTTTTTGCCGAATAATTCGTGAAAAAAATATTTTTTTTGATCAAAAAACGCACTGTATATTAAACTGACGAATTATTCATGAAACATCCGGCTATAGATAAAAAAAAAAGATTATTCACGAATCTTGTTACTATAACTGTGACTATGAGACTCCATTTTTCACCTCCTCCATGATAGGCTACAGAGTGAAAGCTGCAGAAAATTTCAAATAATAATTCTGAAATTTTTATATTTAAATAAAAAGAAATTTAAAATTAAATATTAGAATAAATGAGCAATGATATTAGATATCTACACCGTGAGTCAAATTATTCTACGAATTTAGCATTTTCGTGGAGTGCTCTTACTCCACGAACTTGACAATTATCTAAAGGCACACCACACACATTTCACCTATAAGAAATAACTAATATCCGTGAACTCACTGAAGGGAAATTTAACACTATCTATTATTAATTAATGTCACTAGCAACAATCTCGTCAAATCCTTTCTATGCTATCACAATTCATTCTCTCAAAGAAAGTATCATAAAAGTAATTAAAGGAGTCTTGTTTTTGCCTCTACGCAGTTGGCAAGCTTGTGAGGTGAGAGTATTTCACGCAAGCGTTAGATAAATAGAGTAATTTGACTTCAAATATGTGTTAAATCTGTGGAGTGTAGATCTACAATTTCACTTTACATTTACTTTAATATTTAATTTTAAATTTAATGGTACTTAAATATAAAAAATTCAGCCACATATCATGATTTCATTTCAAATTTTCAATGGTTGAAAGAATAATAAGAGCAGTTATGCTCCTTGGTTTGCACAAATTTTCAATATCTTTTTTTTTTTTGTGATAGAAGGTGGGCTCGGGTTCCCCTTTTTTCATTGCCAGGAACTGTATATTACAGTTACATTAGCATCTGAAGAAAAATAAAAGGAAATAAAGAAACAAAAACATGGTATAAAAATACATGTAAAATGGATGCTGCAACATTGGTGTGAATATTAACAGCAGCAACAGTTGATTGATGTAACGACCCTCACCCTTGTCAACCTCCATCAGTTCTCTATTTCTTCTTCTTCTTTTTTTTTCCTGCTGAGGTTTGATATAGGGCTATAAATGGAGCAGATTCGGAATGGAATGGATAACATTAAAATCATATTTGTATTTATATTTATTTCTTATTAGATATATATAACAAATATCAAAATTCAAAACTAAATCCACCTTAAATAACTATGAATACAAAGCAGATATTGAATAGATACGGGTTCAGTTATGAATATGAATAAAATTTATACATATTACTAATAGAGTGATAAATACTCTTTATTTGCACAAATATTAAATATAAACACATAATAAATACATGCTTCAAAATCTAAGTCCGAGACCTTATTTCAAAAAGCATTTATACTTAACATAAGGTTCAAATAATGTTTGCAAAATTTGAGGTGCAGAATAATTTCTCTTACTAATAAATATACACATTATAACAAAAATAAATATTACAATAATTTAAAATATTTTAAATAGGATTAAATATTTTGAATGCATGTGTTTGTTAATGTTCATAACAAATAGGAATGTATATAATTAGAACATTTTTTGACGATTGCCTCTATTTCGTACACAATAAAACTTGAAATATCTTTTTTATTTTATTTTGGATGTTGATAGTTTAGATATCAATATTATTTTACAACTCAAAATTAAATCTGTATCCATATTCACATTATTTTTACAGATAATTAACAGATATGGACATGGGATAATATATTTATGAATAATATTCAGATACGATCAAGGTCATGATTTTTTAAATAAATAAAGGAATTCCATACAATTTCATAAATTAAATAAATATGACAGTTGCAACTCTGTATCTTTATAAGATTAAAAAAGGCGTTTCATTCAAGATTACCTGAAAACTTGAAAATTTTGCTCTAGCTAAAGAGCTCTGATGTATAGATATAAAAGTTTATCGTTTTTAGTATTCCCGACAAATGTGTAAGTATTCAAACTAAGAACTTTATTATTCAACTTATTTTGTATTGTATTTTTATTCTTTAATAAATACTAACTCATTTAACATAAATCGATATCAATATCACTTTTCGTAACACTGACACGTTCCTACTAATAATATTGTCGTGATATTTACATTGATAGTTAGTTTGGTGCATCTATTATTATAGATTGGAGGGTTCCTTCGATTTATATTGATAAGTTGCGCCTCCAATTGGCTTTAAGCTCGTGGGTAGAGAATTAAACAAGCAACCACTCACCTTCCCTTTCTGTTATATATTAACCTGCCAAGTACCAACTACAGATAGCAAATATAAAAAAACACGGAAAGTAGCAATATTCCAACAATTAATTAACATGGCATTCAAGACTCAACGGCAATATTCAAGTCCTGAATTTTTAAAGCAACACACGTCTACACGAACTACAGAGTATCAAATATTCAGTAAAATAAGATCTATGTGGTTTGTTGTTGTTTTGACTTTTGACCGACATCGATTTTAAGTAGATAAGCTCCCATGGTACCCTGTAACAAAATTGCCTGCAATAAAATTATAAAACTGTATGAAAAAAATATATCACATGGACTTTTTGCAATTAAGCCCAATATTTTACTCTAGCTAAAGAGTAAAATATTGCTCTAGCTAAAGAACTCTGATGTATAGATATCAAAGTTTATCGTTTGATATCTCCAATTATTTAATGATTTACAACTTTCTCACTAAATATTGAATTCAATGATGGTATATAATAATCACCATCTTTTCTCATTGGTTCCGCTTGACACATCATTTACTTATACAAGCTATTATAGACTCACGTAAAAAAAGAAACAAAAGTTAACATGATAAAGAACAACACAAGGATAATATGCTTCAATGCTGGCTGATTTTTATTTAGAGTTCGATTTATTGGAAGGAACCAAGCGATAAAAATTGTTCCCCATGTAAGGCTGATTATTACAATATCATTTGAAAAAGCTTCCAAAATGTGAAGATCAACTAGCAAATTAGATGATGTTATTCACGATAAATGTAGGGCATCTAGATCTATCATTTACCAAAAATTAGCATTAGTTGCCAATAAAAAGGTACTAAAGTAGAAAATCCACCTTACTATTTAACAGTTTATTACTGCTGATGAATATTATAATTGTTGAGCTTCAAAATTATGCAGATTTTTTCTCCTCTCCTGAAATGAACAAAAATGCTTGATTAGATCATGTTTTACTAATACAGCTTTATAAACTCATCGTGCAATTATGCCTACTGAACCCAATCCTATTTGCCTCCACCTAATTTTGAAATCAATTGCCAACCATGATACCCTTAACTACCCTCGATCATGCAGTGAAATATCAAAAAGAAAAAAAGACTGAAAGAACACAATAGCAAATAGTAGCCAAGCTAGCATACCCAAAAATAGCAGTTCACTGAAGTGCTGGACCCAACTAATATGATCACATGGAGACTCAAAAAGCAGGCCCCTACTCCTAATATTAACAACTCCCAAGGCACTTCAGGGGTGAGAACCAAAGCTTTGCAAATATAATTACTACATATCACCATACTATCTGGCAAGAAATCTTTTGAATTTTTTTTTTAATAAAATCCATTTTTTATTTCATGTTATTACTTCTATTACATTTAAGGTTTTGCTATTTGCTTCGACTAGATTACCTGTAGTCCACCAGTTACCCATTAACCTTAACACGTACATAAGAATAGGGTTTCAGATGAGGTTAATTCTTGACATGTACATTTATGAATATACCTCTACCCAACAAGACATCCCATTAACAATCTTAGGTCAGTCGGTCAATAGTGAACTGCAAGATTGGACAGGTTTTCTGTTACTGCCTTCTGAATTTTAAGTTTACGAATACAAACCATGGAGATGGGATTTGAATCCACAAGTAGAAAGGTGATTTGCGAGTTTCTCTCCCAGTTGCTTTTGCCAGTCCTCTGTTGTCTTCGCCTCGTCAACAGGCCATACTACAGCGGTCTCCTTCTCTAGGTATACTGTGGCTGTTGAAACTTGAGGCTACACAACATGAACATATGTTACTTAGGATTCTGAAATGGTAAAGTGCATCTGGTATAATCCAAGCTTTTTGTGTATTAGTGGGTGAGTTTAGGGCCTAAGCTTAATCTTATCCTATTAGCTTCTATTCATATGCTAGATTTTGTCCATCCCACCTTCATCAGTTTGGTATGCTGATAAAGTTAGCCACGTTTTATATCAGGTAAGGAGTGGTGAATGTTAACACAGAAATCCTGAATATTTGCACTAAGGAACAACAAATTCTTCAGAAAAATAAAAAGCAATTAGAGAATCACTTTCCAAGTAATATGAAGGAAAAATAAATAATAATAAAACAAATTAATTGTAAAATATTGCTTACTTGGCTTTCCAAGATCCTCTTAACACTAGCAGCACATCCGCCGCATGTCATCCCCTGTTTTCAAAATAAAATACAACATAAAAATGAAGGAAAGAAATGGATAAAATCAGAATTTTAAAACTGAACTTATATATAAATGTACAATCTCTTGTCGAAATTTATATCCATAGGTTACAAATCTGCCTTTATTTGTTTTAATCCCAAAGATATTTTGTTTTTGGAGAAAAGTGGCATACACCACCTTCATCTCAAATATATAATTTCTTATTTTTAACTCCTAAATCTACCTTATAATAACAGTTCTTACTCTCAAAAATTGGTACATAGTCATTATAAAGCTAGCACTGACCAAAAATCCAATTGAACAAAAGGAGCAGCATCACTAATTGGCCACGGAATGAATTGGTACCAATATGGTGGTACTAATGCAGTAAAACCCGAAAATGTGCTTCTCGAATGAAAGGGAAAAAAAATCTCAGATACATTTGAAAACTGGGCGCAACTTAGGAGTGTTAATACAACAAAATTACAAATGAAGCAATGCAGATAAAGGACCTTAATGTGGTAGTTTGAGTATCAGACCAACTGAAAAGACAATTACTACTAAGCTAAGTAGGATATGAGTTGGGTTTCTGTCCTGCAGCAAAATCTGTTTAAACTCTTCAAATAAAACAAATACCAGGAGTACTCCACATATTCTAGCACCACACAAATACACAATACCCAATCAAGTAATCAACACTCAACATTGACAAAAGATATAAGATTGTAGGAGAAAGAGAGCTGAATTACTCCAACATAGAGAACAATCACGTCTGAACCCTGAGATAAAGCCTCTTCGTACGCAATAGACTTTCCCTCGCCACCACCGCCGCCAGACCCGCCACCACCACCACCGCCGCCGCCTCCTCCGGCCAGTGCATCCCCTCCGCCGCCGACAGAAGATAAGGCGGTGACGGAAACGGAGAGAGCTGCGAGCTTGCTTGAAAGTGGATTGGCGAGGAGTAAAGTCCTAGTGGAGGAGAGAGAAAGGGAGGAGTGCTGAAAGGCTATTTTGGAAAATGGAACCCCGAGGCTGCACACGGGTTTAGCGAGGAAGCGGTACTGGTAGCGGGAGAGAAGGGGTGATTTGGGAAGAGAGGAGAGCTCCATTGATTCTCTCTTTGTGTGTGGTCCGTTTGAATGTAACTATTATGTGATTGTGAGGAGCTCCAATACCAACGTGGACTGAGAAAATTAATTTCCGTAATTAAAAGCTCACCAGTCGCATGTGAATTTGTGAATCACGCTGCATGACAAAGATAATGAATTAATGATGATAAATAAATGGATCAATGGGTGCTGCTGCTAGGTGTTGACCGTTTGAAAAAGTGCGCAAGTATTTCTGGTACAGATTTTAATATTGAATTTTCAACCGTACGGTTCAAACTTTATGGAGTTTTATTTAATTTACATATAATTTTTTTTGGCGTCCCACTAGACTAGGCCACTACCAACCAACCCACCCTCACTATTTTATTGCAAATATATAATATTTATCGTACCTATTTGATTAATTTACATGAGTACGATCAGACTACAATACTAGTAAGGATTAAACCGATTCAATGTAGTACGGAGCAGTGACAGAATAATTCTAGAGCTAAACACAAAATTGGCAATGACTCACGGAGTCGTAGTCCAGCGTATACATAATTATTTACTAGGAAAGAAGCAATTTGAACCAAAGCCTTTCTGAGATTTTAATTTATGAACATTTCAAAACAGTCAAAGGAAACAACCAAAACTAAAGCAAAACTGTCATTGCTACACCTTCCTTTCAACGCACTAAATCGATGCAGTTATACTATATTATGACCTAATTCATCTCATGACAACAAATCCAAAACAATCAGCAAATCTACAACAATAGGATCGACTGCTACCAACACCACCAAATAGACTTCAAGGCAGATGATTGACAGAGAAGGGTAACAACTAACAACTAATGATCTTGGGCCGCCGCAGAGGAGGAAGAGACGATAGAAATGCTAGGGTTCACGCCAGTTCGAAGAAGGGACGGCGCGATGCAACCTCCTTTATCAGTGTCGACCGTTCGATCATCACTGGACGAACGCGATTGTTGATCAATGGGCTGTGGAAGAGAGGAGCAAAGACAATATATTGGGCCGACTTTATGGGCTGTTTGATGTTCAGGCCTCTCATTTCCGAAATCCAAGCCTGCATAAAAGCAAAACTTCCATTTTTATTCTTTCACAATAGACTTGGAGGATAGAAATTAGTGGGCTGCCACGTTTGAAGTCGTTTGTGACATAGCCGATTTGGTTTGCATAATTGCCTCAATGGCCTCGTTATTAATTCTGTCAAATGAAACGGTTCGATTTGGCGTACATCCATTGCACAAAGGACACAACATTGTGCATAAACAAGATCTGACTTTTTGTTAATACTGCAAAGTGGATTGAGGAGGTCAGGACTGAAAGAGGTGCTGATGTATGTAATCATAGTATTAGTCTATCTACAATGAAATGGCAAAAGGAATTAGATGAAATAAAACCAGAAAGATACGAAATTTCATGTTATATCAGTCACTTTTCTTCTGTTCATCAGTATATTGATTCATATGTTTAGATCACAGTTCATCATGCAACCTGTATTTGGACCTTTCGACAATTACAGCTAGTTTAATTAGTGGATAGTTAATATTTGTTTCTGACATCTGGCATATCTGGTGCTTAATTGGAAGTTGGTCAATCCATTGTGAATTTTTATTAAGTGATCATCATTTGTATAGCCAAAGTTGAGTTAATTGAGTGCTTGTAAAGTTAAGTTTTAATTGTTGCAACTTGCAAGTATGATGTGAGTTGCTGGTACACCATATACCAGTCTAACAAAGAAACTTAAAACTTACTAGATACATCATAGACAATGACGGCAACAGAAGAGTCTCTGATGTAACTGGGAATCAAATTTCTGAATCTTTCTTGCCCAGCAGTATCCCTTGAAATTTCAAATATTTGAACTATAAGTTTTCGTGAAATTAGTAGATTATTGAAACGAACTACTGAAATGAGAAAAAGAAAAAGTTGATACCAGAGCTGTAAACGAACTGTACAATCTTCTAAGTACATTGTTTTTGACAAGAAGTCAATTCCGATTGTAGCCTGGTAGCAGAAAAAAAAAATATTAATGGTTATCTCAATAATTCAAGCTAAAAAGTTATGAATAATAATTGAAACATATTCTTTCCTCAAAAAGGGGGAAATAATAAGAAAGAGAAAAGACTGATCACGTATTTGAGGTTTGGTTTAAGGACCAAATTTATTAAATAGAAAATTCATGCCAATCATGAATCTTTAAAAGATGTCAATCTGGATAAACGAGATCTCAGTCTTATTGTAAGCATCTAAAATTGCAGATATTCTAAGAAAAGAAGCATTGTCCATCATATGAATCCAGTTCTCTATTTTAATTGAAATAAATAAACAATTCAGAATTTAAGAAGAAACGAATTGAAAATGAACGAAGGCACAAAATACATAAATAATTACCTGATATATGGTATCAAATTTATCATACATAAATCTGGTGATGATACTTGTCTTTCCAACCGATTGATCACCAAGGAAAACCAGCTTATATTTTGCCAATGCTGACACCACCAACATCTTATTATTGCAAAATAAATATGAATTCTTTTTCTATCGCTAGCGTTAGCTCCTCCCTCAAAATTCTATTGAGGGTAACCGAGCGAGAGGAAATGAGATTAATGACAGAGAAAAGAGGAGTTAGTTAACTTTAGCGTCAAAACAAAAAGAGGATGAACCGATCGTCTGGTTTATAATAAAATCAGGCCAGTTAGTTAGCTTAATTTTGTGTACTTCAACTCTTCTTTAATTTTTTATTTCTCCCTCTACTTTTATTTATTTATTTATTTTGTGTATATTTTTCAACTCTTCTAATTAATTTGCTAAAAGCTTCATAATTAAACAGTTTTAATATAATAATCATATAGAAATTGCTATAGTAAATAATTACTGGTAAAATTTCTCCAAAATTAAATAATTCTAGTTGCTATGGAGACCAATTTTCTCATTCTAATGACTACAGTAAATTGGTTGTATCAGTATTGTAACGATTATAATTAATTATGGAGAAAATTACTCATAAATCAGATACGATAGCAATAAACCAATAAACAAATTTACTGTAGCAAAAAACCAACTACTGTAGCAATTTCTATTTTGGAGAAATTAAGATAAAGGGCACTTTTGTCATTTCTATTTTAGTTTAAAATTAATTATGGAATTTTAATAAGATAATCATATTTAATTAGATGTGATTAATTATGATTATTTTATTAAAACTATTTAATTATGAAGCTTTTAGCAAGTTAATTATGTAATATTAATTTGATGGGCAAATAAGAAATCATTTAGAAGAATTGAAGGATATGCACAAAATAAGCAAGAATAGAGTGAGAAATAAGCAATTGAGGAAGAGCTAAAGGGTATACACAAAATTAAGCCATATATATAGGGAAGGGATCCCTTGACAATGGGTTATCTTGACAATGAGTTTTCAAATAAATAAATAAATTAATTAAAAATAGAAAAAAATCTATAAATATTTTCTTCTATTTATAGATTGATAGTGATTTAAATTTCATTATCGTTTGATAGTCCATCAAAAATCAATAAAATATTATATAACTTGCAATGATTCTAATTTGACGGTCTTTGATGGACTATCAAATAATAATAAAATTATATAAAATTTGAATCACCATCAATTAATAAGTAGAATAACATATCTATAATTTTTTTATTTTTAAATTTTTTTCATATTTATTTGAAGATTCATTATCAAGATTGTCAAGATAGTCATTATCAAGTGATCCCTTCCCTATATATATGGGTTAGGATCCTTGGACAATGGGTTATTTTAACAATCTTGATAATGGACCCATAAATAAAATATTACAAAAAAATTTAAAAATAGAAAAAATGTTATATATATATATATATATATATATATATATATATATATTAATTATAGATTGATAGTGTTTCAAATTTCACACAATTTCATTATTATTTGATAGTCCATCAAAGACATTAATGATCTTAAACAGTAACTAATTTACACTAATGATTACGCACTCAACTTATTTTCACAGATGACTATGACAAAGAAGCAACCCGGGCTTACACCCTTTAAAGTATATTTTTCATACCCGATAACTGATCACGTCTAACCAAAATTGAAGGCGTAAGTTTAGTTCACGCCCTTCAGTTCAAACTTGAAGGGTATAAGCCCGGATCATGCCCTTTAATTGACCTAACACACAGATCTTCTGCGAGCTTTCCGAATTATATTTAAACATCATGATCGGAGTTTCCTATTAAAAGTTATATACGTTTAAAGATTAGATTTTAGCTCATCAACACAAATATAAAATTTTTTCAGCCCACTACTCATTACAATAATACAAGTACTTAAATAATAATTTATATATATATAAATAATGAAACAAGTCCAAATGGTTCAAAAAATAAATAATAGCTAACTTGTCACTAATGAAAAAAATTTAAATTAAAAATATAAAATGTAATTTTAATTATAATTTTAAATATATTTTTAATTAATTTGAACTATTTATATATATAAATAACTAAAATTATATTTATTTTTTTAATTAAAAATATAAATATAATTTTAATTATTTATTATATATAATGAGTAGTGGACTGAAAATTTTTTAAATCCGTGCTGATGAGCTAAAATTTGATCTTTAAATGTCTATAACTTTTGATAGGAAAATCTGATTGACATGTTTAGATATAATTCGGAAAGCTCGCGGAAAGATCTATGTGTTAGGTCAATTAAAGGTCGTGAGACGGGCTTGCGCCCTTCAAGTTTGAACTGAAGGGCGTAAGCTAGCCATGCATCATTCAATCTTGGTTAGATGCGACCAGCTGTCGGGGCATGAAAAATATTTTTTGAAAAACGTGAGTTTGGATTGCGCCTTTGTCATAATCATTTGTGAAAATAAATTAAGTGTGTGATCATTAAAGTAAATTAGTTACTGTTTAAGGTTATTTAAAAATAAATCCTCATTTGAAGGCGAAGAAAAAGAACTGATCTTTTTCAATTCTCTCCGTTTCACTTAAACTGGATGGATAATTTCCGTATAATCGAAGCAATGGCAAAAAATCGAATGCTTCTGGGACTGGAGATTGTTCAGCATGAAACAGCGGGGGTCAATTCACAATGCGGGGACGGACTTTGTCAACTAAAGTGAATTTTATTATTATTGAATCATTTAAAAAAAATCCAAATCTAATACATAAAAATTCAAAAAGTAAATTTTTTTATATTCCATCATATTTTGATATGAAAATTTATTGAGATCCATAAATCAAGTTTTGGAGATGATCTACCTATATTTTTTAGTTCGTAGCAAATTTAATTATTAACTACGCGTAACACCATAACCTAACTCTTAAAATAATATATAATATTTATTTTTTCAAATAATTTGCTAATAAAATATTTTTCTAAAAAAACATAATATATATTAAACTGATGAATTATTCATAAAACATCCAATTATGGATAAAAAATGAATTATTTAATTATTTACTAATAATTCGCGCACTTTGTGACTATGATTAGGATCATATCATGGAGATTACTAATAATAGTGTCGTAATCTATTACTAGTTAATCAGACAATGTTTAGGAGTGTTAAAAATTATTTTCCTTCCTCTCCGTTTTATTTCGTACATATAGAAGAAGATGGATATTGGTAAATTCTGAAGGAGGTGCTTTAATATACTAAGCTATTGAGGAAATAAGTATAACCATTTCATGTCTTCTTTTAAAAACCCTTTTTTATTAAAATTTTTAAATTGGTAAATTTATAGTTTTATACCAAATTAGCAGCAACAAACAATGATATTATTAGATTGTATTTGCTACTTTTCAGAAAGAAAAGTTAGGATATGTAATTTCAAATTTTCAATGCAGGACGTGCAATTAAAAAATTGTCGAATGAATAAAATTCAGAATTTGGAGGGGTATCCTTGAACCTTGTCCGTTTGAGCCATCGGATGACCTGATTTGTAATAATAGAGGCGTAGTTTTGAAAACTAGATAATATTAACTCCGAGCTCCCCAAATGAGCTCTTAAATCATTTTTTTTCATCTGACTAACAAAATATTAACTTTCTGATGGGAAAAAGTTGAGATGGGGGACTAATATTTAGCATAATTTGGGAACATATACATATACAAATCAATATATTTAATAACTCCTGTATAAAACACCACATAATATTAAACCTTTTTTGTATAAACTCTGTATAGAATTATAGAAAGAAGTCGGTGGTGCTACGGATCGGCCTTCTTTGTGAGTTTATAGGCCCAAATAAATATCCGATCCATTGGATAAGACGCACAAGACCCGTAGAACCATCGACTCATTTCTCGATTTCCTCTGTTCGTTCGTCGTAATTTCTAGCGCCACGGAAGCTTAGCCAGTCTCCATACCATGGCGACAATTGAAGATAACTCGTAAGATTATTCTATTTTTCTTAACGCAATAGCCCTAAATGGTACCTCTCTAATTGCTTAAGAAGTTGCTATTATTGTACAAATTTTATTTTGTTTATTTTATTTCATTTTTATTTTATTTTTACATTTTTGGGGACATATATTTATTCGTAATTGATAGAAAAGGTTCTTTGGAGGCGATATATGGGTTAGGAAGGATCTTGATCAGGTCATTCTGATTAGTGTAAATTTGGGGCTCGATTTATTGAGGTCGGGCATTGTCCTATCCAGATCAGTCTCATATCTTGACTATTTCAGATAATGATGCTTATGGAGATTATTGTTTCAACTTCGGGCATGTCAACGTTCATTTTGTAGTTAAGACAATTTTGAATTATTGTCCTGAGAAAAGTGATTTGAATTTTGGATTATTGTCGTGAGAAAAGTTGTAAGGTCTGGTTCAGTGAGGGTTAGGGACAGGAGCAGACCTATGCATTGGCAAAAATCAGAAAAATATAGCTCAAAATTATATGAGTGCCTAAGCTTAATTAAAAAATTATATATTCTATATCTAATTTTTGAGAATTTAATACCCGCTCATATAATGTGCCCAGTCTTGTTAAGAAGGTTGGATCTGCCATTGGGGAGGGAGGTCTTCTGATTTAAAATCAGTTGAATTCTCATAAACTTTCTAATTCTTAGTAAAACAATATATTTATTTGTTGTTATCACATTGCTGATAAATGACAATGGTGGTACATTGATTTAATTTGCAGCTTACAACATGAAGCACTAATCCCAGGATTGCCTGATGATTTGGCCTTGAGATGTTTGGCAAGGATCACACATGGATATCACGGTCTCCTTGAGTGTGTTTCCAAAACATGGAGAAATGCAATCAGAAGTGAGCAATATGCTCGATTAAAGGCCTTAGAGGGATGGTGTGGTAATTGGATATTTGTCTCTACAGAAAATGGTAGTAGTTGGGAGGCATATGATACCGAAGCTGATAGATGGAGCCCACTTCCTGTCATGCCAGCTATCACATTCAATTCATGCGATGGAATTGTTGGGTTCTCATGCGTAACGGTGTGCAAAAAGTTCCTATTGATAGGTGGACAAACATTGTCTCATTTACATCAAGAGGTCTTGAGTGACGTGTCAGTATTTGATCCTTTCAAGAAAGAATGGTATATAGCAGCTAAGATGAGAAGTGCCCGACTTGGCTTTGCTTGTGCAGCTATATTAGGCAAGGTTTATGTAGCCGGAGGGCACAACCTTGCTTGCCCGTTAGGATTTCGTGATGCTGAAGTGTATGATCCTTGCACTGACAGGTATGATTGTTGGATCCAATTTGTCTTTTGTAGACTTATGCAAAGCAGTTTAATAGCTTCTTGAATTTCTATATAATTTGTCATGTTTTGAGAATGTGTTTTAGTTATAGTTTACTTCTATCAAGCAATTGACTATCCATTGAGTGATTTAAAATTTTACCTGTTCAGTTTTATGAACTTTTGATTGATGATCAAATAGTTTTAAGACTGTACAAAATCTGATAGTAGAGTCATTAATGTATCGGAGAACGTATCTAAATTTCATTTTTTTTTATTTTGACTGATTTGACTTCAGTTGTTGTAGTTGTAAAAAAAAGTCCAATTTAAATGTGCTATGAAAGATCTGATAGATTTTACATAAATACTCTGTTTTTATCAGATGGGAAGATCTACCTCCAATGCCATTTTCACTTGTAGGATGCTTCAGTCTGACACATGGAGAACAGTTCTCTGTTCTTGGCAGGAAAGAACCTAGCACAACACAGTATACACATATTTTATTTAATATAGTTGAACATCAATGGCAAGTTTTAGAAGACACAAACTCATCATATATCAATTTTGGGCTTTCATCTCTGCTCGATGAAATGTTGTATGTCTTTGATGAAGAAACCATTGAGGCTGTAGGTCCCGGTCTAAGAGAGTTTGACATATCATGCTCGTGCCCTGCTCTTTTTCTTCCAGGTCATGAGCGTCCATTGAGACCTTTTGGATCTTGTCTTGTTGGCTCCAAGCAGCGATTGTACCTCATTGGTGGACTGACACTCAAGTTTGACTCTGAATCTCATGCATATTCTGTTGTGAAGCTAAACTCAACTCGGTTTTGTGAAGTGATGAGGTTGCCTCAAGAATGGAAAGATGCTAGACCGATGCTCTCTCAAGCTGGCCGTGTTGTGGGATGTGTTGTCATGACGGAATGATTTGGCCTTTGTACTCTTAACTGTGTTTGATCATCCATTTTCCTATGAATCACCTGCTATTTTTTGTTCTTTTTTCTTAGACACCGTATGCAAGTTTGTTAATTTGATTCATGAATAGTTTCTGACCATTGATTCCTATTTTGTGTCAGAACTTATTTAACTGTTGTAATTTGTGGATAACACATCTTCTGCATATGCAATTATAGTTTGATCATTAATTAGTAGTTGTCCAAGACATGAAACATCAAACTTTTCCTAGAGATTCCTTTGATTATTCTGATGGAGATAATATTCAACTGAAAAGAGAGTGGCATTCTTGTTTTCCAAGTTTTTTCTTTATAGTTTAAATGCACACAAAGATAATATTCAATGTCAATTATACACTGAAAAGAGAGAATGACAGACTCTTGTTTTCCAACTTTTTTTCTTTATAGTTTAAATGCACACAACTATAATTCTCTTTCATTTAGGGCTATCAATTCATTTAGGGTTATGAATGGGTTATCATTTAGTTTTTTATATTTATATTCATTAATTTTTTTTATCCATATTTTATCTTTGCCCGTTAAAATTATCTTTATACATATTCTACTCTTACAGTAGCGGAGTTTGTACTTTGGTTTTCAAGACATGAAATGATGCAAAACTAGTACTTTTTTTTAATAACATTGGGAAAGTTATAAAAAAAAAAAAAAGATGATAGGAGAGAGATGTATGGGTATTAGAGGAGGGTCGGTCTTTGATTCATTCCCAAATAAATATAAATAATTTACTCTAGTTGTACTTATTGGGGGCACAACCTAATTTTCATTAAAGAAGCTCCGCCACTATACCTTTATCCATTAAGAATTTCGGGTAATGAACGGACAACGATAGATAACGGATAAAAATAAAAATAAAAATAATTCAATGAAGAAAATATGATTTAGATAAATAAATAGCATTAAATAAATATACTAATAAAGTACAACAATTATTAACATTTTAGATATAACAAAAATCATGTAATTTGAATGTCAATTGTCATAAAACTATATACTAATTAATATATATATATATATATATTAAAAATATTAATTATATTTTAACTATATATATTTATATAATTTGCCCAATGGGTAAAGGGTAACGAAAACTCTTTACCCATATCCATACGTACTCCGTAAGTTAATGAAAAAATTTTCTTACTCATACTCATATCCGATGAGTTAATAAAAATAAAATCTTACTCATACTCATCTTATCGGATACGATATAAGTCAGATAAACGATTAAAATGGTACCATTGACAACCCTACTTTCACGAATAAAATTGGCAAAACAACCGCAAAACTCTAGCTTTTATCACGTGCTTATTTGTTCTGATTTTGTCTTTGTAATTTTATACTAACATATCACTATTAGTCATCTCGTCATTTTTTTATGCTGACTAAATAGGACTGGTTTGATGCACATTTCCTTTTATTTATGTTTTTCTGTTTTTTTTACATAATTTTCTATTTAACTTAATCTTCAATTATATCTCATATCCATCTGCTCCAGGGAGATTTCTATTGAGTTAAAATAGAATATCTATTGAGTTAAAAGAATTACATTAGCCTTTTGACATCATAAAATACAACTATTATACTTCGATCGATGCACAAACGAAATTAAACAATATATCTCCCACTCGCACAAAATGGAAGATCCGATATAAACTAAGAGAATATATAATTTCTTATCTCTGTTAAAATTCATACAAGAAAATAAGTTGTGACCAGCATATTTGAATTTGAGAGCATATGTTGTTATCCAACTGTTAGGTATGTATAACAACATCTAAGTAGAGTAAATATGCAAGACTTGATCATCTAATCATATTTTAAGTATAATATGATCTCTTTTATTTATTGATACATCCATACTTTTATATTCACAATCATGTCACATAAACATAATTGGTGCACCAGTGAATATAAATAAATATGATACTATAATGATCTTTTTCTTTTATCTAAAATCTCTTCATTCCAAAACAATTGTTATCCAGATATGTTTCATTAGACCGCATCAATCATGATCATTGATAACATTTTAAAATAACTAATTGAAATGAAACTTCAAGTATTTAGTAAAAAATCAAAGAGTACTATGAGATTCTTTTTATCTCACGGGTCTCACACAACAAAGAAGCGAGAGATCATATCTTCTCGTTACCCTATTGGTCAATTGCACATATGGTATGAAACATATGCTATGGTATTATTCTCCATTTTCTTATGGAGCGTATGTCTAAACTAAAATTTAATACCATACAAGTGATAGTTCAGATATATATAAAATATCTAACTTGAGTCCACAACTCTACTTACTTTTAAATACAATAATAAGACTCCCACTTGGCATAAGACAGTTAAGGTAAATAGTGGGTATTTCACCTTCGGTCATAATTTAAATTCATATGACCTCATCTTGATTCTTTATCAAGGCAATATTATTTTAAGCATTTTGTTCTCACGTTTTGTATCATATTTAGCTTAAAACTATCTCATTTCTATGTACTACAAAGACATAGAAGCGATTGTCTGTGTGAGAAGATCAATCAACTGTCTGACATACCTTTTATTTTATATCTCATCTCATGTGTATGCTAAATATACTGATATTAAATAATTTATAACAATCATCACATAAATGAATTAAAAAAATAGTATCCATTGCATTTATCCCATAAATATAAATATACATGATATATTATTCAATAAAATATAAAATCATAATCTACGTAACCTTAGAGATTTGACATGACCAACAAACATATCTCTAGGTATTGCCTTTGTAAAAGGATCTGCCACCATTTTGTGTGTAGATATATACTGCATGCAAACTTGCTTTTTCGCCATCATATCTCTAACGAAGTTATACTTAGTATCAATGTGTTTGGTTTTTGAATGATACTTGGGATCTTTTGTATAAGCGATCGCTGCCTGACTATCACTATGTACTAACACTGGGTCAGTTTCATTCTCACAGAAACCCAAGTGATTTAAAAATCTTTTAAGCCAAACTGCTTCTTGTACTGCTGCTGAAAATGCCACAAATTTAGCTTCCATTGTGGATAAGAATATACAACTCTGTTTCTTACTACTCCAAGAGATGACTCCATTATTAAGTAAGAAAACATAACCAGAGGTAGATTTTCTTTCATCTAAATCTCCTCCCCAATCAGCATCTGCATAACCCATGAGTTGTAGATTTTCTCCTTGAAAACATAATGAATAATCTGCAGTACCTTTCAGATACCTAAGTATTCTTTTCACTGCTTTCCAATGGGACTGTCCTGGATTAGCTTGATATCTACTCACCATTCCAACTACGAAACCGATATCCGGTCTAGTACACATCATAGCATACATGAGATCGCCTTTCTGACACTTGAGTAAGGATTTTTTTCATTTGTGCTTTTTCATCTGGAGTCTTTGGACACATTATTAAGCTAAGACCTTCGCCTTTTGCTATAGGAGTATCAATGGATTTACAGTCTTGCATATGAAACTTTTCAAATACTTTTCTGATGTAATGCTCTTGTGATAGAGCTAACATCTTCTTGGAACGATCTCTTTCAATCTTCACTCCAAGAATATATGCTGCTTCACCCATATCTTTCATATCAAAATTGGAGGATAACCATTCTTTGATAGTTTGCACATACTCCTTATTGTTACTAGCCAACAATATGTCATCCACATAAAGTGATAGTATCACAAATTTATTTTTGGATCTCTTAACATACACGCAGTGATCTTCATCAATCATTTTAAAATCGAATGATATGATAGCTTGATGAAACCGAATGTACCATTGTTTGGAAGATTGTTTGAGACCATAAATAGATCTCAATAATTTGCACACTTTGTGCTCTTGACCTTCAACAACAAAGCTTGCAGGTTGTTCCATATATATCTCTTCTTCCAGGTTGCCATTTAGAAATGTGATTTTGACATCCATTTGATGCAACTCCAAATCTAAACCGGCAACAATAGCTAGTATCAATCGTATAGAAGTAAATCTCACAACAGGAGAGAAAGTTTCTTCATAGTCTATCCCTTCTTGTTGTGTATACCCCTTAGCAACAAGGCGTGCCTTATACCTGTCAATTGAGCCGTCAGCTAGACGTTTAATCTTGAGAACCCATTTGTTCCCAATTGCCTTACGTCCTTCTGGGAGATCAACTAATTCCCAAACATTATTTGATCTCATTGACTCCATTTCTTCTTCCATTGCTTTCATCCATTTCTCTTTAGCGGGACAAGTGAGAGCCTCTCGAATATTTGTTGGCTCTTCTTCATCTTGCATGACAATCATGTAAGATTCATTCTCAATTGGAAAATGACGTTTAGGAACTCTAGCACGGTTGCTCTGCCTAATTTGTGATTGTGCTGAGCTTGGCTCGACATCATCTGCTAATTTTCTCCCACTTGGATGAGATACTGTTAGAGGTTCAGGAATATGCACTAAACGATTTGCAACAATCAAATCATTTTGTTCATCTACCTCATATAGAGAAAAATCCTGAACTTTCTCACCCTTTCTTGGAAATTCATTTTCTAAAAAAATGACATCTCGTGACTCAAATTCAGTTACACTCTCACTTGATTGTTCACCAATGAACACATAACATTTGGAATGTTCAGAGTATCGTATAAATATACTCTTTTTACCTCGTGGACCTAATTTACCATGCTGATGAGACATATCATGAACAAAAATAGCACATCCCCAAGGTCTCAGATTACTAAGATCTGGTTTTCTATTATTCCAAAGTTCGTAAGGAGTAGAAGAAACAGATTTAGAGGGTACACGGTTTAGAATATAAACAGCAGTCAATAATGCATCACCCCAAAAAGTGATTGCCAGATTTGCTTGAACCATCATTGACCTAACCATTTCTAAAAGAGTTCGATTTCTCCTTTCAGCTACTCCATTTTGTTGTGGAGTATATGGTATGGTCAATTGCCTAAGTATTCCTTTTTCTTCGCACATTTGTTTGAATTCATCAGATAAATATTCGCGACCACGATCCGTTCTTAAGGCCTTAACCTTTCTGTCTAATTGATTTTCAACAAAAATAATAAATTTCTTAAAGCATGCAAGAGCTTCAGATTTATGAGATATCAAATAGACATAACCGTATCGTGTATAAATCATCAATGAAGGTGATAAAATATCTACCTCCATGTCGTGCCCTCACATTCATTGGTCCACAAATGTCTGAATGAATTAATTGCAATGGAAATTTAGATCTAGTTCTTGTTCCGAATGGTTTTCTTGCCATTTTTCCTTTTAAATAATTTTCACATGTTGGTAGACTAACCCATTCAAGATGGCCTAGTAAGCCTTCTTTGGCTAATCTATCCATCCTTTGTTGTCCAATATGACCTAATCTCATATGCCATACATTCACATCAGTATTATCATTAGCATATGTAATTAAAGAAAAATGAGTATTATAAGAAGTCATTATATTAACAACATCTAAAATAATAAAACCATTCGATACATATCCATAACCATAACATACATCATCCAGATATAACTTAATACTAGTACTGGCACATGTTCAAAGTAAATCCAAATCTAAGAAGAACAACAACAGATACAAGATTTCGTCGAATTTCAGGTGCAAAGAGAACTGTAGGGATTCTGAATGCCCAAATCCCATTAATGCTCAAGCTGCGGAAAGACCGTAGAACAAAAATTTTACTTCTACTTAAGTTAGGGATTAAAGTATGTCGGATAATAACCGAGAGTTACAGACATTTAATCCTTTACAAAAGACGGTAAAATATTATTTTACTTCTAACTTAAGCTTAGGGTTAAAGTGATGTGTCGGATGATTACCGAGAGATACACACCTCTTTAAACCTTTATTGATCTACTCCATGATTGATTTCTAAAATATTAACCTACTTAACAATTAAATAGATTAATATAAGATATTATACCTCGCTTCCAAATTTCAATTGGAATGAAAATCGGCTTGTCTCGAGCACCAAACGTCCGATGCCTCTCGTAGGTTATCCACTAGATCGACTGCAGAGCGGTTTATTTCTTTTGCCGAAATACCGTAAACCGGTTTCTCGCAAAAACACTATTCACCCGAGAAAAGACGAAATAGTACTATTCACGACTCGCATGAATTTCGTTTCACAAATGTGCGTAAATACCGCAACTTTCGTAAAAACACTATTCACCGATCCCGTGAATTACGAAACAACCGTATACCGAGAGAGAGAAAGTAGAACTGATTTGGTGGAACTTTTTCTCTCACCCTACCCCTCTATTTATAGAAAAAGTGGAATTGATAAATTACCAAAATGCCCTCGTGAATAATAGGGAGGTTTCAAAGTGAAAAGACCAAAATACCCTTAAAGTTCATCCAATTTACCAAAACGCCATTGGGCTTTTTGGACAAATTACTGAAATACCCTTGGGCTTTTGGACAAATTATCAAAATACCCTTGGAGGTCATCATGGGCTTTTCATGGGCCTTTTTGGGCTTTTTCAATTTTGGGCTTTTAATTATTAATTAAGACTTTAATTATAAATGGGCTTGGGCCCATAATTCAAATCCATAATTAACATTTAAAATCCAAATCAAATATATATAATTGTCATCTACAATTATATTTTTCTCGGTTGTTATTTCGTAATTTATACGACGTGTCCAACACGTTATAAATTCAATCGATTTTTGCTTCTTGTCATCTCTATGACAAATATAATTATATCATATATAATTAATTATAACCATCTTATTATTAATTATAAACAATTCATAATTAATCAATAAGATTCTCCGATTAACTCCTATACTACGTGACCGACAGATCCGTGTTATGTTGGTAAATAGAGTTAAAACCGTTTTAACTTCTATAATCATAGGAGGCATCTGGCGAAATGCACTATGACCATCCAATTACACAGATGATGATGTCTACAATATCATGATCCAAAACTATTTACTTGTGTTTAATTCTTTTGTCTCATACTTCGGATCAGTTTCAAGGTAGGTATGTGTCATCCTTGCAAACTTAATCTTTTCTTGATCCTGAGTAAATTATCAAATATAATTACTCTTGTAATTATACTGCTAGCAGATAATCTTACTCTATCAAGGGCCCAGTGATGCTATAACTCATATAGAAATACGAGGGACAATAGTACTTTTGGCAAACCATCTCTTCCTCCGCATAAGTTATGTATACCGAAGAGCTACCTTTATAGCCACCTTTTACGGATAACGTTTGGTAGAAATCACACACATATATATCTTATGTAGGAAAGATGAATACCTCATACTTTAGAATTTAATACTGAACGAAAATATTAATGACACGAACACAATTCCATTTAATGTTTCATTCGGGGTCTATCAAATACGATGTTCCTAGAACATCTATCTATGTGATTAAAATGACAACTTTTTGTCTATGGTCTGTAAAACTTGACCATCATTTAATCCACATACTAACCTGATAACGGTTAATTAGTGTTCCTACTAATTACCTTGGTTAGTGACTTTTAAGAGTATATTCTATATTATGAAGTTTCACAATTCCAGTCATGAACTCGGAATGATTCATAAATTCAATAATACTCAAGGAAACAAAATATCGTTTAAATATCCAATTCATGAACAAAGCTTTATATAACCAATTTATCGTATTATTGACTTCAAGATTATTACAAACTAACAAGAACATCATGTAAGAGAAGGGTTCGACTATCACGCATATCCAACTTGCATGTGCCTATACCCTTGACCGGTACACGAGAATTATTTCCTACATAAAGCCATTTTGATCCTTGAGGAATTCGACGAAAATCCACAAACAAGTCACGATCTTTGGCTACATGGTGCATTTGCCCCGAGTCTACAAATCCACAAAGGATAAGAATCGACCATAAAAACGAAGCGGAAACATATGAAAAATATAAAATATTTTCTATTATCTCGTACCTTGCGGGGCTCATTGCATTCACGAGCATAGTGACCTTTCTTGCCACAATTGAAACATTTGATCTTGGTCTTGTTATGCTTCTTAGAACTGTTCTGAGAAGCCTTTCCCTTGCCATGATACTGCCCCTTATATTTTTTCTCTTGCTTTCCCTTTCCCTTGCCATAATTTGACTTACGTTTCTGACCTTGTCCTCCATGAGAACTTGAACCGGCCAAATGCACAGTAGTTTCAGTTTCCTCGAGGTTTTGATGCCTCAATACGATCTTCCTCAAGTTCTAAATGCCTGACAGCATCGTTGAGAGTTTTAATACCCTCATTATGAGTTAAATTCACTTTCATGTGTTCCCATGTATAAGGAAGTGAATGAATCACTGCTTGAACTTACTGTTCATCAGTCAAAATATGGCCAGCATCCTTCAACTCACTAATCATATTCGACATCTCCCCGAGATGTTGACGCATGCTTTGTGATTAGGAGCGCTTCTTGTAAGTGTCAAATTTGATGGTGAGTTGTCTCGGTTTGGTAATGTGTTCCACCAAACTTCGCTTCAAAGCAAGCCACATCTCTTTGGCAACTTCATATTGCTGAACTCACGCATCACATCATTTTCCATACTTTGCTCAACAACGTAATGCGAGCAATGAAGTTCTTCTTTTTCCATGATTCAAATGCAAAGATCACATCGATATGCTTGGGAGTTGTACCTTTCTCTGGTTCAGTTAGAATATGATCCAGGACCGTAAGAACCTCTTGTTCTTCCAGGACATACTGAATTTTCATGACCCAAATTTCATAATTTTCGCCATTCAGTTTTTCACCCTTATTAAGTTCTGCCACAATATTTCTAGATGCAGATGCCATTTTGTTAAGAAATTTAAAAAAAAATTAAACTAAGTCAGGACATCACACAATTCTGATGACTTAATATAAATTATTTAATACTTAGCATAACACATATAGTTTTGTAACAAACTCAAAATAATTTAATAATAATAATATTTATAGATTAAAATCGAAAGATCATCAAATTTCACAATCATCTTTTAATTCTATAAATTTTATTAATATTAATTATTTTAAAGTACAAAACTCCCACAAAAAATTGATAAACAACAAATATATAAATAATAAAAAAAATCGAACAATAAAAAAAAATTCGAACTTAAAATAATTATTCAGAAAAAATTCTGAATTTAACAGATGTATATGTATAAAGGAATCACTATTCTAACACAAGTTGTAGTATGATGTAGTGGTAAGACCATTCTTACTTTAGAGGTCATGGGTTCAAGCCCCAGTGAAAGCAATGTTTTTTTATTTTGCGCGGTTCACTGGATTTATATAGACCAAGTTCATTTAAAAAAAATTAAATGAATACAACCAAATGGTCCAAATGGTCCCCTCTTCCTCTCTCTCCAGCGAAAAAAATAAGAAAAATGACTTGGGATTTGGTACAATTCGGAAGTATAGAAAAATATCCTCGAAAAAGTCAAGAAATTTGGAGCAAAAATTTCTTCTTTGTATGGCTGTGATTTATTTGGATTATAAATTTGTCCAACCCAATTGTACAAGATCCGAAATAAAAGTGTATGTTGATTTCTTTTCACTATTTTTGCTATGGATCTCCAAGAAATGCACTTATAAAATCTCCAAAACAGTGAATTTTATTAATATCTTAAAATAACTAAGATTTCACTTAAAAATTTTCAGATAAAAAAAATTGCGATTCAAATCTGAAATTTATTTTTATTTAATTCTGGAATTAAAAAAAATAAAATAATTATTTTTATCAAAAAATATCTTATGTAAAACTAATTTTACATATACATAAAACTCACTAAAAAATAGTGATTTAATAAACCAGAATATATGCTATAAAAGCTCTGATACCAATGTAATATTTAACGGATAAAACTTACAAGTTGCTCCGTTAATCTTCGTGCTTGAAGCGTTGCGACCAATACAAAGACTATCACCGGTTCTACAAGAAATCACGAGCGAAGCGCCTAAGCCTTACGTTTTCCACAACCTAAATTCTTCAAGTCTTAACAGAGTATCTTTTCTCTTTCTCTCTCTTTTGATAATAGTGACAGATTCGTTTTTTCGATGATCCACGTGAGAGAGAGTATACTAGTGTATATTTATAAGCCAATGCATCTGCTCAATACACTTGTTCAATGCACCTCTCCAGTGCACCTGTTCAATGCACCTCTCCAGTGCATCTGTTCAATGCACCTCTCCAGTGCATCTGTTCAATCTTATAACGGGTTGGGTTTGGATTCGGGTTTCTCATAATGGGCGTACTGATAATTAAATCCAACAATATAATTAATTCGAAGTCAGCAAAATAGTAGTTAATAATAATGAAATAGTGGTTGAACATATTTATTTGAATGTCACTAATGTTACTTTATACTTTTCTTTTGTACTTACTGTATTTATTGTAGGCCCACTTTACATTAGAGGTCAAATTGGATACTGAAGTATTTTAAAGTGTCAATATTTTCTTTCACATTTGTTGAGATTTGAATTTATGATCATGATGATAGTTGTGGTGTCACTTACCATCCGTATTGGACAATGTTATGGTCATAGTAGTTGTGGTGTCACTAACCATCATTACTGGACATCACGTTTCTTTTTGTACTTTTTAGAAGAGTAAAATATTATTTAATAATATATCTGTTGGAAAAAAATAATGATATATTATAATATAACAAGAAAGATCGCGCTTTCTCACTAAAAGTTAATGGATTAAATTATAACTGTTGATAAATGATAACAAACTATATACTATTTACTATTTTTTATTTAAAAATAATTATCTTAGCTATTATTGAAATTTTTAATAACAAGTGATGACAATGATAAGTAACTGATGCAACAGAAACAATAATAATATTTATATTATGATGGCTATAATTTTACCCATAATAAGAAAATAAGAAATTTGGAACCTTTGCAAATATTTCAATACAAAATTTACTGACCTTGGGTTTGGACGACGGTGCGATACGTTGCAAATCAGTTTGAAAATTGAAGATAAAAAAATTAATCCAACAGACCAAACACCAAAAGGGCCTTCCGAACTAAAGGCCCAAAGTTCTACTACTACTCGAGAAAGAAAGAAAAGAAAGAGGCGCCGCATCCGGAATCCGGTCTGTAGAATCGTTAGTCCCACGAGAGACGAAGATCAGCAGGGGATCGGGGGAGAGGCTATAAAAGGGGTGGGGGTGCGACGGAGAAAAGCACTTACCTGGACGGGGTCGATGAGCGATCAAGAAGGCTCATGGCCTAGGTCAGTGGCCTCCATTGCACAGCGGAGGAGCGCTGGCTTACCATCCACCCAAGTGGTGGAGTGGACGTCATAATTTGTGATTGAGGGGGTACGCGTTCGCGCGGCCCCTGCCATATTTCCTAATTTCAAATTTTTATTTGGAGCTGTATACTGATCTCCCTCTTTGAATCTGTAAAGCCGAACAGGGTATTCTCTTCTCCATGAACCCACTCGGTGGCTTGCTGTGAACCTTGTGACCCGTTCAAAAAAATTATGCTCACTTCAATCCATCTGATAGTCTTATTGCTTTTGCTGTATAAATTCATTGGACTGGAAATTGTGCTTCAAGACTATCACAGAAAAAGAACCATTCTGATTTGTTTTGTGCTATAGCAAGCAATCAGTAAGGGAGGTAGAAAACATAATAAGTAGTGTCAATATATGTATTTTTACAAGGCAATTTTGTTAAATTCAGTGGCGTCATTTGACACCAAGTGCAAATAAAAAAGTTTGAGGGAAACAGTGGTATTGTAAAACAGTTGTCCTTAATCCGATTTCAGTTATGGTTTTTGGCAGGTGTCACTCATCTACCAAAGTATTCAACGGTTATGATTTGAAGTATTTTGTCATAAATAGGACTGGAAGGCAATTAGGGTTTCATAGCAAGGTGTGCCGGTTCTCTAGCTTTTATGAGAAGTATGGAGACAGAGGAAAGAGGAGAATGTACATGGCCAATGCTAAGCCAGAATGATCTGCGTCACCCCTGCAGTACAATTGCTTGTGTATGTCAGCTTCACGGTTCCATTTTTATATCTTGACTAAACTTTACATTAGTATTTATTTATCTCTTAAGCTATATTTGCTCTTAATTTTCCTTTTTCATTTCTTTTCTATCTATTGCCCCTGATAACTCCTAACTCTATATAAACTATGCAAGCTACAACAAAATTAATCATATTAGGTGAATAACATGATTATTCATCGTTTCGCAAAATATGATTACGAAACGTAGAATTAATTTAGCAGAAAAATTAGAGAACATGAAATAAATTAGTTTTATTTGATCATCACCAATTATTTCAATAGGAAATATTATTTGTATTGAACCAATGTTGAATGATTGTTTGGGTGAAGTTAATTTAGGGAAGTTTTTTTTTTTTTTTTTAACTTTTGTAGGAGCAAAATGAAGTTACAATAATGCATGAACTCTTAGCTACCGAACTCACATTCCTCCCCTTTCAAAAGAAGAGATTTATTCAACAATATTAGTTTTGAAGTACTTGTGCTCTATCATCAAATAGGTTGTTGTCCACCAATGTTAACTCAAAAGGTATTCTGGTAACGCATGATCCTTTCAAATAAGCAAGTAGGATGAAGAATTTTTCTCCAAGTTCTGCCATGTTAAAGGATAGAAATTAAGGCTCCCTTCCAGTTCCAGGTAACAAAAAGATTTGTTATAGACTGCCTAAGGGTAATTACAAAAAAAAAAAAAAAAAAAAAGAGGGAAGTGTTATGGACTAGAATCATGAATTAATGTGCTTCATCAGAATTATGTATTAAACTGTAGTCATTCTGGTACAAGATTAACTTAACCAGGAAATAAGCAAAGTCAACTATCTCCTTAATTATTCTTGACTTTGACATTCTGCTACACTCAACTCAACAGGCTTTTTCTAGTACCAATGACGAATTATACTGTACCAATGGTATTGGTTTTGTGGTGAATACCAGAAGAATTGTGTCAGACTAATTTGTGCTTCAGTTCTCTTTCAGGATATATCATAATTACAAAATATTACAATACTGACCAAACTATGGGCCTTAATAAAAAATACCACCTAATTAAATTTTTACGTCTCTTTTTCATATACTTGTCAAAATTTGAGACAGATATGTTGGTAACTGTAGCATCAATAGAGGCTCGTTAGTGGTGTTAGTAGTGGTGTTACGTGTAATGTTATTGCTTATCCAAATATCCATAGAGAACATAATGCAGACTAGGGCAGCATCAATTCTTCTGTAACTGGCCAGCCATGAAACCGATTGCACTGGTTCAGTACGATCGTCAACAGTACTAGAGGAAGCCTGAGTTGTTGAGAGTAACAGAATGTCAACCTCAAGTATATAATTCAAGTCACGATTTTCATTTCTCTATATCAATGGAACATCTTTTAGAAAATATGATTAAACAACATTTAAATGATTTCTGGAGGACCTAACATTATAATGTCACTTTACAATAAAGAGAAATTAAATCAATTAATTTACTAATTAACACCCCACTTTTTACATTCCCTAATCACTTTTTAAAATCTTGACTGGATGACAGGTTCAAATCTGACAATGAAGCTGAAATTCATATGCAGAGTTAAGTACTTGTGATGAACCTCATTATCAACAATGCCAAAAGGGCATAAGGTCAGAACTTGGAACCTCATTGGAATGTGAACTTAAGATAAGCATGCTATTGTTTTCTCTGGTCAATATGGTGCTATCTTTAATTGGATGAAAAGAATTGACCAACAAATAGAGGTTTTGATCGTTGAACTAGTTGAAGCCTCTGTTGCAGAATACACAGAGCTTTGATCCAGAAAAGATGACATTCCTACAGAGGTTTGTTCGCTGCACGGGAGCTCCTCCTTTGAACACTGCATCATGTTTATCAACTGGACCACCTTGGCCTCACCTGAGATCCAAAAATGAAGAAGGCAGTTCTGGTATGTCATAAACAGTACCACTGCAGTTTTCTTTCTTTTCTTTTTTTTTTTCCATTTTGCCATGTGTGCTACTTTTTCCTGAAAGTAACTAGGTTTCACTCATAGTTTACAACTTTACATAATCTGACAGAGAACTAGTTTGCCAGGAGTATATATAATTTAGTTAGGTTTATTGATGTAGCGGAGTGAAAAAGCAAGATATGTACTGGTGTTTATTATAGTTATTTATTTTTTGTTTTTGCTATTTTTTTTAAAAAGGAATGTAAAATATAAGCTTATCTCCAAGACTCCAATCGATCCATACAACTTTTTACTGGCTCGGCTGGCAGCAGCGTCGATGAATTGAATTATTAAAATTTAAAACAAATACAAGAAAGGAAAAACAGCATTCGCCATTTCTTTTAAAAATAAAAAATATTTTGTATATGGAACAGTATGAATAAAAAAGATTTCGGACAATATATATATAATGATATGATATTTTGGTAACAAAAAATATTTAGCCTGAGTTCTTTCGGGCTGCTCTAAAAAAAATTCAAACCATAATATATCTATATTATCTATATTTATACTATTATAAAGAATATATGTACCGAAGACATTCAGCTTTTTTTAATAACTAAAATGTCCTTAATCGAACGGTGTAGATAAATATTTTAAAAACTAACGGTGTAGATTTTGATTAATGTCATTTTTCTTTCCATTTCATTTTCTCTTTTTACCATACATTATTAGAGTGTCTAAAAAAATTATCCATCAAATAAATTAATAATAAACTTTTTGAGTTAGGCTATGGTGCTACGCGTAGTTAATAATCAAATTTATTACAAAACTCAAAAATATAGGTAAATCATCTCCAAATCTTGATTTATGGATCTCAATAAATTCTTCATATCAAAATATGATGGGATATAAAAAATTTCTACTTTTTTTATTTTTTATGTATTAGTTTTGGATTTTTAAAAATGACCTAAAAATATGAATTATTTTTTTATTATTATTGAATCATCTTAAAAAATTCAAAACTAATACTTAAAAAAATCAAAAAATAGAAAATCTTTACATCTCATCATATTTTGATATAAAGAATTTATTGAGATTTATAAATCAAGATTTGAAAATGATTTACCTATATTTTTTGAGTCCGTAGTAAATTTAATCATTAACTACGCATATCATCATAGTCTAACTCAACTATTTTAAAGTTTTCTAAAAAAGAAAACTATCTATTATAAAACTTTATTTAAAAAAAAACTATTATGTTTGTAAATAGTACCTATATTAAACAGGCAGATGTTTTGTCTACTTTTATAAAAAAAATCTATATTATATCATAAAAAGCTTATAAACTGAATTAGTCCATTAATATTGTCATATTATGAGTAATGATTGAAATATCCATATCTATACTATATTATAAAGAGCGTATGTACTGGAGGCGTCTATTATTTCAGTTTTTCTTAATGATCAAAATGCCCCTAATCGAACGGTATAGATAAATATTTTAAAAACTAACGGTTCAGATTTTCACCAATATCATTTTTTTCTCCATTTCATTTTTCTATTTTTACCATGCATTATTAGGAGCTCTAAAAAGAATTTATCCATCAAATAAATTAATAAACAACTATTTTTTAAGTTTTCTAAAAAAGAAAACTATCTACTATATAACCGTGCGACCCTTTTTCGCGCCTCTCACCGCTCGGGGCGATGGACATTGAGTATATGTTTATATATATAGAGAGAGTAAAGCTCCCGTGAGCTTAACTCAAAAAATATAATAAATCATCTCGAAATTTTAATTTATCATCTTCATTAAATTATTTATATGAAAATCTTGTGGGATGCAAAAATTTGAGTGTTTTGAACTTTTTAAGTCATTGTTTTTAATTTTTAAAATGATTTTTAAATATTAAATATATTATTATTTTTTTTAGAGTTGATTTTCAAAAATTAAAAATCATAACTTAAAAAACTCAAAACACTTCAAATTTTTTTATCCCAATAAATTTTCATATAAAGAATTTAATGAGAATGATAAATTAAAATTTTGATATGATTTGATATAATTTTTTAGTTAAGCTCACGGAAGGCATCCGTAAGCTTAAGCTCACAGTATCTTTACTCTATATATATATTAAATTCACGGATCGGTATATTTTTTTATTCTTTTCGGATAAAGGGCTGAACTGGATAGATGAGGGTATTTTGGGAATTTTTACAAAATTTGTTTAAGAAATCTTTCGAACCAGATTCGAATGTTATTAATAATGTTATGATGAACAACTTTTATGTTAAAAATTTTCTTATTTGAAATTATTTTAATGCACTATTGAGGTTGTTTAGCAATGAAGTTTCAAAGAATATCTAAAAAAAAAAATGAAGAATGACTCAATCGTAATATATTTTTAGAAATTTCGGTATTATAACCCCATAAAAAGATAATTTACAAAATTTTTGCCTTAATCTAGTATTGTTCGTGCTTAGATTTTATCTAATCCACTGTTGTTCGTAGTCGGATTTTTATTTTTAAACCCACTGTTGTTCGCAATGAGGTTTTTTATTATGTTGACTCTCTACACTGCTCGTGTAAAAGGGTTTATTTTATTTATTTATTTGTTTTGACCCTCAACACGGTTCATGTAAAAGAGTGTTTTCCTGAAGACATGTATTGTTCGTACAAGTCCCTTAAGTATATTAACGACTCGATTTATTTAATTAGAAACAAAAATATGAAAAAATTAGAGGCAAAAAATAAGAGATGTGATACAAGACCAGTTGAGATCTAAAATTCATTTTAAAATACCTAGAAATCTCCATGTACTATAAAAATTTATAAAAAGATGCATTATAATACTTAGAATATGTTTATAAAATTTATTTTATTACTTATTTATAGAAAACTGATGAAAAATATAAATTACTGAAGTGCTGTCAGCAGATCCGATACGAAACATGAATCTAATTGTTATTTCAAAATTACTTTAAAAATAGATCTGAACCTTGAAAAATTATAAATATTTACAGAGATATGAATTATATCTAGTTCTAGATTCTCACATAATTTGAAATAAATCAGAGCAGTAGAGATATAATTTTTTATTTTTTAATTAGATCAGGGACAAAAAGGAAAAATTGTACTAATATTTGATGTTTTTTCAGATTTAAAAATGGTATAACTTTATACATAAAAATAAAAAAAATGTAAAATCATTTTCTATAGATTCATATGACCTATTACTACAAGATCTGAAAGTTTTATAAGATTCGAGCATATCTCATCATGATTTTTTTATTGCATTTTCAACCATTTTAGGGATGATTTTACATTTATAAGGGATTCATTGATTTTAAATAATTTAAATACACCATTTAGCTTCAATCTAATATTAAATAATATTTGTATGTAGATTTGAGTCAAAAGAAAAGAAAGAAAATAAAAAAAATCAAATTACAACATAAGAATATCAATAAAAAGAAGAAAAATCGATATTGCACATGAAATTTTTTATCTTTATTGCACATATCAAAATTACAAGCTCCAATACACTCTTGATATCTATATTTATAAGATATATGCCTATCTAGATCTAATTTGTACCTTGAGTAGAAGAGAAATTGATTGAATCTTATATCTTTGGGCTTTATTTTCATCTCAACTCAAAGATTGAATCTTATTTTGTATCTAATTTGAGATTCAATTGGTTTTGGCAGCGTTTTGGATTAGCATTCAGCTTGGGATGGGTAGTGTCTCCTGTGTTTGAAGGAGGAGAGAGATTTAAATAGGCCTAGGAGTAGTAGATGAGTGTATGAGATTGATTTGACTTTTCTTTGACCAATTTATGCACCAACTTCTTTCATTCATTTTCTCATACTCTTTTGAACGTTTTGTGGTGTATTAGGTCAGTTCTAAGTGTTTAAAATGTGCTTTAACAACTGAGAGCACAACCTGGGCACGACTGGAGTTTATTATGTTTGCTGAAAATTTATAAATTTGTCATCCTCAACTACCACTTGGTTACCAGATGATTCTAGGGATTTCTAGAAGGTTATAGAGCTTCAAACACGTTCTTGCCACTCTCTTCCTACATTTTAGATCTTGTCGGATCCCAATTATGCACCCGAGACCCGTTTTTGCCTTCAAACCCGATTTCAAGTCTCATAGTTGTCCTCCTTCATCTCTTCACCATTTCTCGTGTTTCAAAACTTGATTAACATCTGATTGATCCTAGGAATTGATCTATAATGTTTATTCAATCAATAGAATGCTCTAGTATAGAGTTTGACCAACTCGATTTTTGACCTGATTGGCAAGTTCATGGTCTCACCAATTTGAAACTTTTAAAATTCAACCAAACTCTCAAACAATCTCTTGTGACCATGGAGAAGTGTTTGAAGTGTCAATTTGATTAATCATGGCTCGGATTGCTCGATTTTATTTTTTGATCGGAAACTTCTCCTTCAGTTTTCTCCCAAACCGCTCAACCATTTCTTGAAATCTTCGTCTCATTGTGTTCTTCTCTTCGTGCTCTTTCCAATGGTATATAATCATCGCACGGGTGCACCATCACCATTTTCAAATTTTGGGCGGTGGAGAAGCTCGGGGGTACTGTAGCAACATGAGAATTTTCGAATTTAGCCCCTCATTTTGATTTTTAATTGGAGTCCTCCATTTACTGAATTTTCTTATTTATCTTTTACTTTTAAATTGTTTTTCAAAGATCCCTTTGTCCAAATTATATCAAAATTTGCTTCAAAATTTCTTGAAATATAACAAAATTTATGATAATTTTTATTTACCATTTTTCCCTTGATCAAACATCAATTAATTTTTTTAATGCTTGATCAATTGATTTTTCATCATATTAATCGATAATTTGAAATTTCTTTGACTTTCGTAACTCAAAAAATATCAAAAATTATATAAAAATTCTCAAAATTTTATGAAGAATTTTATTTTTCCATAAAATTTGAGTTTTGAGATTTTAGGTTTCGAAGAGGTTTTCGATTTGAATTTGTAAGGCTTTGACGTTTAATTCTTTTTTTAAGATTTTAATTTTTTTGAGCATTTTTATGAATCCTTCTTTTTTCCTTGGTGCTTTTGGACTTGAATTAAGTCTCTTCGGGTTTTTAAAATTTCTCCTTGAATTTTTAAATCTTTTGTTCAAGTTGCTTTTTTAATTCCCTGAATTTTCAAAGGTAAACAATAACTTTATTTAAAAAGAAAAAATATTATGTTTGTAAATAGTATATATATTAAACAGACAATTGTCTTGTCCGCTTTTATCAAAAAAAAATATTTATATTATATTATAAAAAAATGTATAAACTGAATTAGTTCATTAATATTATCATATTATGAGTAACTATAATTGATTTAGACAACTTATATTTAAGTGAATATATCATTTATTTATATTTAAATTAGTGTTAGATATAAATATTTTTAAATTAAAAAGGTTTGCACAACGGGTGGGTTCACATTACTTTTAGTCGTTTCGTTGTTGTCCCGATTTTTTATTAATAACAAAATAAAAATAGTACATTATTTTATACGCATTCTTCTATGTTGTGTTAGTTGGCCTTAAAAAAATATTTGGTTGAGGACGCCTTTACTAAAGGCGTCTTGGTCAGGGCTAGGGACGCCTTTAACAAAGACGTACAGGTAAAGGCTGGGACGCGTTTGTCAAAGACGTAATTGTTATATCCGTAAAAAAAAGTTACATTCACTGTTATACTCGTGTTTTAAAATCGGATCAAAATCGTGGGTCGGTGATTTTCTCTCTTCATTAAAACCGCTCCCAAATTTCTTTTGCTTTGTTATTCTATATCATGGGTCACTGATTTTCTCCATCGAAACCGCTCCCAATCTCTCCTCACCTCATTGGACCCCTTGTGATCCACCCATGCGAATTGGACCATTTGTCGTTAGGTTTGTTATGGGTCAAGATTTTTTGACCCTTAAATTTAATCGGATTGAAATCGGATCAAAAATAATAATAAAATAATATGGACCTTAATGGTAAAAAGAAAAAAATAAAATGACCCTGAATCGACCCATTGACATCCTACTTACAACATATTTATTTATTTTACTTTCTTGCCAAATTGCCCCTAGGCTCATATATATTAGTTATTTAGTTTTATCCCTCTTTTTTTTCTGATCCCTGGCAGAATTTTCGTTATTCTTGACTTGTAAAAAAAAAGAAAAATATTGATCCTCGCGTCGAGTATACAATACAGATAAAAGGGTCCATTTTGTAATGAATTTCCCCAACAGTTCTAGCATTTCCTCGATGCTGACATATAATCATTTAGGTTAGTTGGAGATCAGGACTTAGGAGGCATCATTCGGCCGACTATAATGTTCAGGAAAATAGTATTCTCTTTTTGTTTTACGCTTTTAGCTACATCGACCGCCATCAACTAATTAACGAATCAATCACATACTATAAATGCTACATGAATAACGTTGTAGGAAAGATGTATGCTTTCGGCGGTTTGTGTGCTTAATGAAATTTATTAACAACTGCTTAGTCAGCTCCTCAAGAAAACTTAACGTAAGTTTTATGTAAATGTTCCTCTCTTTTTTTCCAGAACTTGTATATATTAAGAAACGAGACTCATTATCATATATAAAAAAAAATATGATTTAATTTTAATGTAGTTGTAATGGTAGGGTTTACAACAAATTATAAATTAAAAAAGGTGGAGAACCATTTATGGTTCAGAAAGCAAGAACAGCTTTGGCCTGTTTTTCGCATTTTTTTAATTTTTCGCCTCAACATAATATGTGTGTGGGCATGCACTCAACTTTAGTCAACTTTAGACATGATTGTATTTTTTTAAAAGATACAAAATATCTAATGAAAAAAATGGTATTTTTTTTATTAATTAGTCTAGTAAATTGTAAAAGATGTTAAACGGGAGACATACCATGAATCTTGCAATGAAATCGCAATTCTACTTAAACTAATAAAAACATATTAATTGATGGACTAACATAATTGATTATATGAACTAATCATTCTATCGATGACAAATATTAGCAATAGAGTAATGTCATCAATAGACGACGGTAGTGGCAAATGCTTGCTCTAAACAAATATTTTTTAGCATGAGATGAAATCTACAGTCCTCATATTCTCTTCAACATTGAACATTGAATTTACAATGTCCTATCTAATAACAATATCTTAATCAACTTTATTCGACGTAATTCTCAAGATTAAAGGAAATTAGAACATGAAAGCGAAAACCAAGCTATTAATTAGTACTAAGAGAATATTTAATGCTGATGCATATTAAATTATTAATATCTTTGACCATACATAATGTACATGTCATGGGTTTTTGTCTAACTTCAATGTATTCTCTTAATTTAATCTGGATGAGATAGATAAACATAAATTAGCACTTTTAAGAAGATAAATAACTGCTTGAATCACTTAATTGCCCAATTAAACACCTGCTAAACGTCATTTAATTTAACTGAAATAAAGGACAACCCGTATACCTCTAGCTTTTATTTTACAATAATCATAAAAAGGTAGCACTGGTGCCAATCTATAATGTTAGCCACATATGGTCAAAGCATGACTGGCAGTCTGACATGCCAAAATAGTTAAATAGCTAATTAGGTACTACCCCACAAACCGACACCGCTAAATACAACACGTAATGTCGTCTAACAGAAGCTTTTTGTTTATCCGGTTATTAAAAATGCTCTCAAACTACTTTTTTCTTTTAAAAGTTTAGTAATTATATGCCTTTTTTATGTACGTATACATATGTTAAATAATTCTGACTGAATTTAGCAGTTCAATAATTGAAAAATACCGTGCCTTTTCCTTCTAAATACAGAAATATTAGTTTGAACATGTTATATTAGTAGCTATTTATTTATTTATAATACATAATTTTTGGTCTGAATGAATTTGATGCATTTGAAAAATCTATACTATTATATAAAACAACTAAGTATAATAAACTAAGAATTGAATGGTCCATTTTTTTCATGATATTTTTTATTATACCCATTTTATCTCTCAATTAGACGGATAATATCTATTTTTGATTGATCAAACGTATGTAATTGCGTCCATTGATCCATTCTTTCTTTCCATTTCTTTCCCATCTATACTATTATTTTTATTTATACACATGATTTATAAATTAGAATACTCAATATCTTTCTATTTATGTTATGATATAAAAATTTGATTTAAGGCTTAAGGTATGCGTTGTGATTAGCAACTTTGCACATATTTGGTAACAAAATTAATAATGATAATATATGCTGGAGTAATTCATTTTTCTTACCATAAACACCATGAATCATTAACTCATATTGTGCAAAAAATCCCATTAAGATTAAATCTGATTTTTATTATAGGTTTTCTCTATAATTTGGTGAATTTATAATTTAATATTAGATCAATGTGAATTTTTTTATTTTATAATATTTTTATATTTAAATAAAAGAGTCCGTTGTAATACGCCGAGTATATTACTAGTAATCATTAAATCATGAAGTTCATTAAATTTAGAAAAATGTCATCAAGGATTTCAAAAGCCGGAATAAAAATAATTTCCTAAATACTCTCTGCAGACTCTGTGCCTCTCAAGTCTCAGCCCTCTATCTGCACCGACCGATCCACTGTAAATTCTTCAATTTTTTATTCTTATTCTCGGTGAAACGTGGAACAACACTTGTTCTACTTCTTCCTTACTGGATCCTCTGATTCTCTGCGGTCTGAACGAACTCGACAAATGTGTGGCGGTGGGAGAAAACCTTTTATTTATTTTGTAAAAAAATAATATTAAGTGTCTGTACTCTATACACCTGTACCTCTCCATGATGTAAGGTAGGGCTTCACAAAAAAGCTCGGGCTCATGGCTTAGCTCGGGCTCGACTCATGCTCGAGCTAATCTGACTCGAGCTAATTTGGCTTGAGCTAATCTGACTCGATAGTTAAATGAGTTGAGTTTGAGTTGGGGTTGGCTCAGCTTGTAGTTCGACTCGGCTCGAATAATAATAGTTTATATATTTTTTTCTGCTAAATTATAATCCGATAATTTATCTCTCATTATCTCTCGTGATTTCACCATCTCAGCAGTTTAATAACTCCTCATACTCATTCGTGACTCGGCTCATATATATGATACAATAATTTTTTTTGGTCCATTCATTCAAATTAGTACAACAAAGATTTTATTGAAAATATAAATTATTGATATATCAATTTTGTACTAACTCATGTATCATTTTTGTACATATATTGAATTTACAGTTTATAAATATATTAAATATAAATGTCAAACCGAGTTAACGTACATGTATTGGCTCGTGAGCTAGCTCGAATAGTAACGAGTCGAGCTTGAGCTAGACTTTTCAGCTCGAAGCGTTTCACGAACTCGACTCGAATTTTCATAAACCAAATTTGAGCTAACCTCGACTCACTCGAACTCGACTCATTTGCTGAGAGGAACTGAGGATGTGACCCTTATTATACTAAGGTCCGTTTGGCAAATCAAGGAATAGATTTGGAAGAGTGATAATTTTGGAAGAGTGATAGAATAATATTTTTTTTGGAAGAGTGGTAGAAGAGTGGTATTTTTGACTATTCGGAAGAGCGAAAATATCGTTTGGCAGTTGTTACTCAGAATAGTTAAAACATTAATAATTATGATACTAATAATGATGATGATAATAATAATAAAATAATAATCATAATAGTAAGATAATAATAATAATAAAGTAATAAAAAGTAATGATAATAAATAATAATATTATAATAGTAATATAATAAAAATATAAACATAATCATAATATAGTAATATAATAATAAAAAATTATAATTACAATCATAATTATAATAATATAAAAATAATAAGTAATCATAATTTTAATAATATAATCATAATATAATAATCATAATCATAATCATGATAATAATAATTATAGTCATAATCATAATAATATAACCATAATCATAATCATAATAATAAAATAATAAAAATATAATCATAATCATAAAAATAATTATAATTATAATAATATAATAATAAATTAATCATCACTATAATCAACATATAATAATATAATACAACATAATAAAATAATAATAAATAATAATAATCATAATCATAATCATCATAATATAATAATATAATAATAAATAATCTTGATCATAATAATATAATAATAAAATAATTATATTTATATTCATAATATAATAATATAATATTAAAATTATATTTATAATAATACTAATGGTAACGATAATATAATAACAATAATGATAATAATTATTTAATAATAATAATATAATGAAAATAATAATAATAATAAATAATAATCATAATATTAATATAATAATAAATTATAATCATTAATATAATATAATAATATAATAATACTAAATCATAATCATAATCATAATATAATATTATTATATTATATTATAATCAAACAATAATCGTTATTCCGACGAGAGCTAATCCGATATTCCACCTATAAGTTGGTATACCGGATTAGCACTATTCTTCACTCTTCTACTTAGTCTAAAATTCGTTTGGCAAATTAATTCATCAGAATAGCTATTCTATTCCAACTTTTTGCTATTCCATTGAGTGCCAAACAGTCCCTATCATTTTCTGAAAATTTTAGGCACTAATCGAAACTGTTAACCTTACGAATGCATCGGGGTTGGGAGCTATTACACTTTCTGCAAGCAACCTTTGTCTGCATACAAAGTTTATTAGGACTTATTTTTCATAAATAATTATTTGAGAATTTTATATATGCAAGTAGTTATACTGACGTTGTAGCTCGGACTACTTGTTGAACGTGTGGATAGAATAAAATTTAAATATTGTTATAATTTCAAATCACTTAATGCACAACAAAAACATACATAAAAAATATAAAAACTTACTATATTTCACAGACAATGTATATGAATAACTTAAACCGTGATAATCTTATTGCATTTTAAATATTGTTAATATTAATATCATCAAAATAATTAATATAGGATTTAAGTGATTCCTCAAAAAAATATTTTTGTATTAAATACAATCTGTATACTAGGGGTGTCAATGGGTCGGGTTCGGGTCGGATCATATTATTTTAATATTTTTTTGTTCTGATCCGATTAAATTCAGATCAAAATATCTTAACCCATATCCGATTCGATCGGGTCACGACCCGACCCGACCCGTATAAAATAATTAAATATTTATTAATTATTTTTATATAATTTTAAGTAATTAAATATTGATAATTTATAATTAATCTTAATTACTATATAATTAATGTAGATTTAAGCATTAATTAGTACTAAATCGTAAAATTATTTTAAAAATCATAATTAATCGGGTCGAAGTTGACCCGAATTCGATCCGATTCGGATCAAAAAAATTAAACGCATAATCAATCATTTATTTTTGGGACGTCGGATTGGATCATGCTAGGTTCGTATCAGTTGATAATTTACACCGTGTATACTGTATAGTGATGAACTTTTGTGGGATACAGCTGGAGGCTAACGGTCTGAGCTATCTTTTCTCCTGTTCAGACGACCCGCAACTAATAAAGTCTAAGCAAGGGTAATACCGTCAATTCAATCCAGTCTCCTTTTAATAATTTTATCGTCGCTAGTGTATGTCCCGTCTATCACTGCCTGCCCCAGTCCCAGTCGGAAGCCAATTCCAATTCGGCGGCCTTCTCTCTCTCTCTCTCTCTCTACCAGTTCCTCTACTCTCCAGTCATCTCTTTCGTTGAACTTTCTCAGATCCCTCTTTTCGTCGAAGGTTCAGCCATCGTTTTCGACCTTTAATTTTGTGCTCCGGATTTTAGGAAATTCTTGACAATTTTGCTTTTTGGTGGACCCGAAAGTAAGAGAAGAAATTCGATCTCTGATCCCGGAGAAGCTTGGTGCTTGATTGAGGCCTGGTTTGGTTTTGCTTTATGGCTGAGATACGAAGATACTCAGTAACTCCTCAATTAAGTAAGTTCTTTTTTCCTCCTTGATTTTTCTCTTGTTTACCTTTCACTACTAGCGGTGTTTTTTTTTAATCTTTGTGTATTAGTCTTATCTACTAGTTTTTTTTTTCAATTTCTAAAGCCTTTTGTCCTTTGTTGCGTTTTAAACATAAATCCTTATTGTTGAAGGTTTCTTTCGTGAAGCTGTGTCGAGTGCTTTTTTCTCTCTATGTTTTTTTGGATAGTTGAACATTTTTCACTCTTTCAGGAAGTTTTATGTTTCTTTGTAGCCCCGGATGTAATATTTTACTTGTTGCTTTGAACTTCTTGTACTTATTTCATTTAAAGATATTACTGATAGATTTTTGCACTAGACATGTTCTTATCTTGTTTTTTCACTATGCTCGTTTGAGTAGGACCTGAGATATTTCTGGTTATTCATTTTATAATTCAACTGTGTGGAGTTTAATTGTAGTCCTTGATTAGGAAATCTTGTTAATGTTGTTGTTATTCAGTTGTTATCCTCATGAAAGTTAATATAAAATCGAGAATTATTACTAATTCCGAGTTGGTAACTAGCCGGTATGCTAGGTTAGATGAGGCTTGAACGGGCTCCATACTTTATTTAACAAACATTTGGTTCCATAAATATTTTTCCTTTTGCTTGCTTATATTTTCAGTTTATTCACTGACATCTAATTTCAATTTTCAGATATTGAACAAATACTACAGGAGGCTCAGAGTCGGTGGTTGCGTCCAGCTGAAATTTGTGAAATTCTCCGCAATCATAATAATTTTCGCATTGCTCCAGAACCACCAAATAGGCCTCCCAGTATGACTCTCAGTTTAATGTGTCTTTCATTTGCTCCCTCAATGTTTACATTCTTTTGAAGGTTTTAAGCACATGGTTGGCCCAGTGGTCAAGCACTTCGTTCTGTGCTCCCGAGTTGGTGAGCGGAGGTGAACGGGTGTGTGTGTGTGTGGGGGGGGGGGGGGGGGGGATCGTAACCTCGCTTCCAAGTGAATATCGGACGAGGTAGTGAGGGGTTAATCAGGAGACTCGTGTGTACAATTTTGTCAAATCTATTGAACCCCTTTTCTCTGCGTCTTCCATCCCATCTCATTCCTTTCCATTCAATCTTGGGAGCACGGTGCAAAGCGTGGGGGGGGGGGGGGGTTCAAGCCCCCATGGTTTCTTTTCTTTGTTTCAAAAAGATTAAAGTGGGTACTTGTCTACTTACCTAAAAAAAATGGTATGTACCTATCAGAATCATTAAACTCTCCTGAAATCTCCTGAAATTAAGGAAACCTTGAAAGTGACTTGCACTACTGGATCATTCTGTGTATTATGCCCCCCTTGATATTTGTTCTGAGTTGTTGTATATCTTTTGTTTGTGTCCATTACTAGTTTTGATCTTTTATTGGTTAATTTTTAGGTGGTTTGCTCTTCTTATTCGATCGCAAAGTGTTGAGATACTTCCGCAGGGATGGCCACAACTGGAGAAAGAAGAAAGATGGAAAGACAGTCAAGGAAGCTCATGAGAAGCTGAAAGTACGAGTCTTGTTTTTATTCCATACTCTAATTTTGTTTCATGGTCGTTTATAACTGGTGAAAGTTTGTTCATTTTTGGTTGGTCTGTACTTTTGTTTGACTTCTATATTTTGTTTTTCCTAAATTTTGTTTTTTTACATGCATATTATACCACTTTGATTATGTGTCTGTGTGTGCATGCACTTTTGGGAAGAAGGGGGTGGGTTCAGAACATAAGGAGTAGCTCTTTAGTATTATTGCGAACTCGTTATCGTCATTTTTAGTGCTACTGCCAAATTACCAAGTCGAGAATGCATATTCTTATTATTACAGTTAGTAACAATTAGCTTAGCTAGTTTCACTAAAAATATTTGTATGTGTAACAGGATGGAAGTGTCGATGTACTGCATTGCTATTATGCCCATGGAGAGGAGAATGAAGCCTTTCAGAGACGTACTTACTGGATGCTTGACGAGTTAGTCTCCTTATTATCGTCAATATAATCATGTTTGTTTTTTATGATATGATTCTATTGTTCTGAATTATGATGTTCTAAAGTCAACCATGAAAATTTTCAGGCAATACACACATATTGTTCTGGTACACTACCTCGAAGTTAAGGTAATAACAGTTTTTGGTAGGTTGAAAATGGATCAGATATTATCCATTTGGGTTCTGATTTCTGAAGGTACAGATATATGCTATCCAAAAATTTGAGGATCAAATAAGATATGGAAACATAATATAATTAAAATCTGTATTTTTAAGAAGATGCGGATATTTATTAAACTAGGTACATAACTTCTAATGATAAACTTGTCTTTAAAAAAATGTATGTTTTTCACTAGTAAAATTTGACGCATGATATGAAGTTAGTCATTTTCAATATTTGGGTTTGGTTATAGATGTTACTCGGTGTCATAAAATTACTTCACAATAAGTTGTATAAATTCAAGCAAGTTTTGATTTATTATTTGAAATATATTGTCTTCCATTTAATATCCGATATGTATATGTAGTTAGGTCTGTCCATGTCTGAAAATAGTAACCGGTGTAGATATGGTCTGACCACTATCTTATTTATTTTATTTTATTTTAATTCCTTTTACTTGTCGAGTTGCTTTTTATATTTGTTTTTCTCTTTCTAAAAGCAGCCTAATAATTCAACTTCTAAAAGTTCCCAAAAAGTTTATATGTATCTCTGATCGCATCCAGCTACAACTTCATGTGATCTGATGCTGTTATTTTTGGTCTCTGTGGGCACAGAGAGGTGTGTGAGGCCATACACAACTGTGTGTTCATGACTGCAGGCCTACTCCTGCATCACTTTTTAAGATGAAAATACTTGACCAGTTTTTTAAAAAGGGGCATTGAACAAGTAAAAAAAACGATTTACTTTATGTCAAGTAATGATTATCATTGATCAAGCCATCATGCTATAATCTTAAATCAGCTAGATAGTAATGTTTCCGTCATCCAATGAATTTCATTTCTATCTTTTGTGTGGTGATAGGGTGGCAAGCAGAGTTATAGCAGAATTAAAGAACTTGAAGCAACCAACACCAGTGGCCCTGTGGGCTCTAACTCTTTCACTTCTAGTCCAAGCTGTCCGCCTTCACAATTTACAGAAGCCGGTAGCCCCAACAGTGCTCAAACCTCAGAGCTTGAAGACACAGAATCAGGTACTACTGTTTATTGTTTTAGGTTTAGTTTGTAAATTTAGCTCTCCACTTTTTTATGCATTATATATTTGCGACACATTATCAATGAATTTTTTCTTTTTTAAACTTTTTCCTAGGTTACCACTTCACTCTACTTGCTTATCCTGTTGTCCATAGTGCTTAACAATATAAGAGCCATAAGTACAACCCTTTTTTCATAAATCCTCGCTCAGTACAAATAACAAACAACGGTGCATAGAAAATAAATGTGGGATGATGCACTTGAAAAAGTACATGGCATATCAGATAGTGTAAGTAGTGCATGACTTGAAGGAATAGAATTGACTGATGCATGGACCGGGTCATGCACCGTTTGTGTTTCCAGTGTATCTAAAGAGAAATTCGGTGCAGCAGATAATTCCCTGCAAGCAAGAGCAAGCACCTCAACCAGTGCCAACACTGGTGCCGGACACCACTCTTTCCTTGAGATGCGGCAGTATGATGCTGGATCCTTGATGGCTAACTCCCTTTTCAACCATTCTGTGTCCGCCTATAACCAATGTCAGAATTTACTTCTCTTATGCTCGTTTTTCTCTGTAGGATTATTTTTGTTGTTTGTTTCTAGAAAAAAAAGAGTTGTCATGCGTTAGCGTTACAAAACAGTTTATCATGTGTATCTTTGCAAATGACAGTCGAATCTTTAAGTTTGTTCTCATAGTGTCAACTATGGTACCCAAGCCATCCTTTTCCCATCTGATGTTGATGCAGAGATTGCCAGGGAGGAAAGAGTAGTTTGGGACATGATGTACATGTAATGGGCAAATTCAGAAATATGTTGTAATATTTTGTAAAGTGTAAACTATCTTATGTTTTCCAGGGTTATGATTTATATTAGCGGGGGTACACTGACACCTTGATATCTTTTACAAAGAAATTATTGTTTGATTATTTTTTTTTGTAGTGCTGAATCTTAGTGATCGGTTTTCTTTCTCAACCTTTTCAGGTTATAATGGAGAATTGAATTCATTGATCCCTAACTCAGATTTTTATGGAGTTTCTCAGCAAGATATTTCTAGCGTCCTTGATGAAACCGGATTTGGTTTTGGACTAACAGTTAGTGGCTCAAGAACAGAGTCTGAGCTAGCTCCATGGGATGAAGTACTGGAACAATCTTTCAGTAACTCTGCGTACGCTGCATTAACCCCTGAAGAATCCTTCACTGCTGGTCTGAATGTGCAGGAAGCTGAAAACAATGGTGCTGAAAGTGTGTCCATGTCACAGGTATAATCTCACAAAATAAGGGTAAAAATATGCGTAGACCGAGGAATTTAGTTGTCATTATGAACCCAGAGATGGAGATTTTGTTTTGCTGGGCAACTAGGTTGTATCGAACTATGTAAGATGGTTTTCTTTTGGTATTAATTTTTTTACAACAGGAGGGGGGGGGGGGGGCGATTTTGTTCAAATCTTTCTGAAAGGAGTTGAATTTTTTTACTTCAGACAATGTTTGAAAAGGAACATTTTTTTTTCTTAATTTTTCGCTTACCTCAAAAAGCTTGACTCGTACAGAACTAGTTATTACCCTCAATAATTTGTTTCTTTCCTTGGTTCTTTCTCATTATTATTTCTGAGGGAAAAGAGTGGTAGTTGTATTATGGTTTTCTCTTTGTAATAGCAAAATTTCTGTACATGCCGTTGTTTAGCTGAATATGTTGCCCTTGCCTTATTGAGGGAACTTCCTTTTTTGTGCAGCTTGAAGACTCTGATATAGGCTGTCTGGTTAGATTGAGCAACCCAGCCAGTACTAATGTTTCTAAAGATGATGTTACTTACAGCACTCCTACAAAACAATCATCGTTAGACCTTTTCAAGATAGAAGCTGATGGTTTAAAGAAGTATGACAGCTTCTCCCGATGGATGAGTAAAGAGCTTGGTGGATCCATAGATGAGTTGAGTGCAAAATCCAGTTCTGACTTGTACTGGAGCACAGTCGCTGTAGATACTGATGTTGTAGGAGAATCTAGTATTACCATTTCTAATAGTGAGAATTTGGGCACAGATATACTGAGTCCTTCCCTTTCCCAAGAGCAGCTCTTTAGCATCATTGACTTCTCACCAAGTTGGGCATATGTTGAATCTGAAACTAAGGTAAAATGGAGTACCCTGTTGATCCTCACTCATATTTGTTAAACATTTTACTATCTGTAGTAGTGTTGAAATTCTTAACATTGACAGCAGAAATGATTGAAGAAACATTATAGAGCTGCAATTACTAATACAAAGGAATTCTGCCTACTTGATAAAATGTGTATTCTTTTTTTACTTGACCACCTGATGAGATACTAAAACTACAACTGTGAGTTCTAGCTTCATAGTTCTTTCCCTCAATATTGTATTTGCTTATCCTGTGCAGGTTTTGATCACCGGCACATTCTTGAAAAGAAAAGAAGAAGTAGATAAGTGCAACTGGTCATGCATGTTTGGTGAAGTGGAAGTGCCAGCTCAGATCCTCTCCGATGGGACCCTCCGTTGCTATGCCCCACCTCACAAGCCAGGTAGGGTACCATTTTACATCACCTGCACAAACCGTATTGCATGCAGTGAAGTACGTGAATTCCAGTTCCGTGAACCATCACCTTTCCAGTCTGACATGGAGACCTCGGAACCCTCTGCTGTAAACTCGATAAATGACATGCATCTCCACATACGATTAGAAAAATTACTCTCCGTGGAACCAGTGAGCCACGTTGTTCAGAAATCCAATGTATCTGAGCTGTGCAACAAAATAACTGCATTGCTGGTTGATGATGATGAGTGGTCAGATCTTCTGCAATTGACTGACGGCAGGGACCGGCTGGTTGAGAAATTGATGAAAGAAAGGCTGCACTCATGGCTTATACAAAAGGTGTTTGAAGAGGGTAAAGGACCCAATGTACTGGGTCAAGAGGGGCAAGGCGTTATTCATCTAGCGGCTGCGCTGGGTTATGACTGGGCAATGAAGCCAATAGTAGTTGCTGGTGTAAATGTGAATTTTAGGGATGTTCGTGGCTGGACAGCACTTCACTGGGCTGCATCCTGTGGCAGGTTTGTTTTTTGGACTTTCCTTTTTAAGGTCAGCTTAAAAAAAAGTAAAAAAAATAAGAATAGAAAAGAAAACAATTTGCAATTGTGATGTAATTTTACTGATTCTAAGGCAAAATGTCATGAAATTCAAGAAAATGGTTCAATTAGTGTTATAAGGCAAGAAGAAGCAGACAAGAAATAATTGAAATAACAGATTATATCCCAAGCAGAGTCCAACTTCTAGCATTTATACAACATTTATATTATACATTTGAGCAAAAGTATAAATTTGGCATGGAGAACTAAATTTTCAATTTGCAATGTTGCATTTAGATGTTTTGTTCTAAAACTATTAATCTTTTTATTTGCATTGCTAATGTTAGGGAGAGAACAGTTGTTACCCTAAAAACACTAGGAGCAGATCCGGGTGCACTCAGCGATCCAACTCCTGAATTCCGTAGTGGAAGAACACCAGCAGATCTGGCATCCGCAAATGGCCACAAGGGCATTGCTGGCTTTCTCGCAGAATCTTCTCTGACCAGCCACCTTTCAACCCTCACTTTAAAGGACTCTAAAGTCAATATCACTGATCCTAACCAAATAAGCTCTCCCCCTGGAGGAAGTGATTACATCTCTGAAGAGAATTCATCTCAAACTCAGCCGTTAAAAGACCCCTTGAGTGCTGTTCGAAACGCGACTCAAGCTGCTGCAAGAATATACCAGGTTTTCAGGTTGCAGTCATTTCAGAGAAAGAAGGTGGCTGAATTAGATGATGCCAAGGATGACATAAATGAGGACCCACTGTCACTTGTTACTGTTAAGAGTGCCACTAAGGCCAGCCCACATGATGTGCCTTTGCATACAGCAGCAGTTCGTATCCAGAACAAGTTTCGTGGGTGGAAAGGGAGGAAGGAGTTTCTCATTTTTCGTCAAAGGATTGTCAAGATTCAGGTGCTTTTCTTTTGTAACTTGCAAAATAAGTATTTGATTGTTTTCTGCACATGTAAAATGTTTGTGCTGTGAGTCAATTCCTGGAGGAGTATTATGCATTTGGTAAATATATTCTTTAAAAGATTCTTTTGTTCTAAACAAATATACTGCAATGGAAAATTTAGTTCATCACAACAGGCAGTAATGAGATCATAGTAATATTTTTTTTTGTAGGCTCACGTGAGAGGTCACCAAGTGAGGAAGCGATACAAGGAAATTGTATGGACAATCAGTATAGTGGGGAGGATATTGCGGTGGAAGAGGAAAGGTGCTGGCCTACGTGGTATAAAAACTGAAAACCCAAGCCTGACAAACGAGCCCAGCAGCAGCAGCATTTGGAACAATAGCCAACCTCCTAAAAGAGTTGAGGACTATGATGTCTTGAAGGAAGGAAGAAAACAAACAGAGGCTAGACTGCAAAGGGCACTTGCACGAGTCAAGTCTATGGTGCAGTATCCTGAGGCTCGTGACCAGTATCGCCGACTCATCCAAGAGACCCGGGTAACAATTTCATAAGTATTCCACTTGTCCCTGTCCGTTATCAGTTGAGTAGACAACCTATCTATGACATCAACAGCATGGGTTGGGTTGGATCGGATCCGGTTGCGCACCAGGACCCAGCCACTTTCAGCTCAACATTTATTGTTTTCGCTCGTGTTCCTTAGGTCTGACCAGACCAACCTGCTTCTATTTGGGATTTCTCTACTTTTAATGTATTGTGTTGGGGTAACCCATTTAGGTTGTTGATGAAAATTGCCTAGGGGATCGAATCTCAACCTAAAGTGATTGCCATCACACCAAATGATTGTTCTTTTTTTTTTTTTAAATTACATTTATCTTGTTTTTACAGGCTGAGGAGAGGATCACACATGGGACCGAAGAGGTGGATGGTGATGATTTGATGGCAGGACTTGATGAACTGTGCGAAGATGACATTTCCATGCCGAGTTATTAATGCAATCTAGAGCTTTATAGAAATATCCTTTAGAATAATTGCTAGCTGTAGGCTGTAAATCGGTAGTTTCGTTAAATTAGCTGCTTAGTTAAAGTTGTTTTTTATGCTGTGTTATGTATAATGATGACTTGCCGTTGGACATCTATGCCATAAATTATTATAGTATACTAACTATCAGACTTAAATCTAGGCTTGTTTAAATGTACAAGAATGGCATATATATAGAAATGCAGCTCTTTAGATGCATTGCTTGAGAAATCTGAATGCTGAATTGCTAAATGCTACCATAACAAGAACTGCTTCCTGGTGCCGAAAGGTTAGGATTGCCGCAATCTATACTTGTGGATCAAAGGTGTACGGTCAACTACTAAAAGCATGCAACAGGATCATACAAAATTGTGGTTCTTCTTTATGTCCGTCATTTCACTCCAAAATTCCAGCTTTCTTCTTTATTGATTCACGCATGTTCTTCTGGAATTAACCAGAAGAAGAGTTATTTTGGAAGGAGCATGTCAAACGCTATTGGGATTAAATAAAAGATGATTAAAAAGATGAAATACTTTCTTCATAAACACCATTTTTATGGAAGATCCTTCTTCCGTAAGACATCCACTATTTTTATCTTGCATTCTTCATTTGTTTATTATTTCTCCAACAAAACACTTATATGAAGCTTTAAAATGGCTCTGAAAGAATATACTTGCTTCCCAACTCGAGATGCACTCTACTGAAGCAGATTTTGCAGAAAACCAGGTATTATCAATATCATGACAAAGGCGAACATACCATGCAAGAACTAGCTTTGCTTTCTTATTTTTTTTCCATTTGGATGGATAATGTTGAAGACTAAATTTGAGTTAATATCCATTGCAATCTCCATGTAAACTCTCACTTAATGTGTTAAGGACCTTGGTTTGTCAAGGATTAGCATTGCAATTCATAGATTACGCAAAAATTGAGATATTGTTTCTTATCATAGCTTCCATTTCTTTTTGTAAGTCTGTTAAGTGTTAACATTACATCGTTATTCTCATAGCAGATATACAACCATTAAACAGTTTGATGTTTGACCAGCAGAAAGCTGAATTCCAATTCACATGAGACAGCATTAAGTGGTACATAGTGTATTAGACTATTAGTGCATCAGGGACCAACAAGAACCAGCTTGCAGTACTTGAGACACTACATAACCTCCATGAGAATCAGACATACTGTAGCGTATCAATTATGAAGTTTATACATCCAAGAGAATTCTACAATTTGGAGCTTTTATATCCTTTAAAGAAAAATGCTACCAGAGTTACAATTTTGCCACAAGAATGACTCAAATTGACTACACCTGAAAAACTATCAAGACACTATTATGAATCATGACCATATATATATATACCCACAGAAACTTTTGAACATGATGAATAAAATGTCTATTCAAGGTCTTCAAAAGGCTGATATCATTCTCTATTCCAGTGCAATCAGAAGGAGAAACAGACAAAAACTCACAAAGCCTAGAACTGCTTCAAGATTTTTCAGATGTAACGATCTCTTTGTTTGCTGTCGCTGGCTGCATATCTCTGCACTCAGATCCACCACTTGTCTCCTAAATTTGTCTATTTCCTAATACACAATCAACTTACTATTTAGAAAATTAATGAGGTTATGTTACTCCATAGCATAATGAAAGGACCTGGGTATCCCAATCCTTTAACTTCAACAAGACCAGCTACTTTCATGGATTTTACAATGCAACTAAAAAGTACCACCAGTTCAGAAACCACTAGTACAAAATTTAAGAAACACAATGCCCTAAAATTTGCTCTTCGTATAGCTTAACAAGCAACTAAAGCTTGGAATACTAATCGCGAGTGAACTTCTCAGATATTCCAAAATCAGAGAGCGAGTTTTAGTGAGATCAAAATATCAGTAAGGAAAATGTTTAGGTCCATTTGCAAGATGCAATCGTCGCAACAAGAGGAAAAAGATCAACATAATGGATTTTAATTGCGATCTAAGATAGATAGCTAGCAGACAGCATTACCTCAGTGCCTGGATCAGCGTATGTGCCAGAGCTCCGGCGAAGTGTCGACGGACGGAGGGAAGAGAGAAGAAGAGAGGCTCTAGCACATTGAATTGCCATTCGAGGCGTAATACTAGCTGCTCGTTCTCCGCTCTCTTCCATTGATTCGATCGATGGATTTACTTTTCCTTTGCTCATGACCAGGAGATCGGAGATCGGTAAATTTGCTCCTCTGATCCTCCCACTCTCTAAACCTTGCGAAATTCTGTTCGAGTTACGACCGGGCCGGACAGGGTGGCTCCAATTTCAAACTTCCCAGTTAGGATCGGCTTCTATTTATAAAACTTCCCAAGTTTGAATTAGGAATTATAGAATTTTCATTCATCCCTTCTATTTTGTGAAATAATTTGCACACCCTCACAATCCAATGGGTAAAACCGTAAAAATACAGGATCGGCTCTGCCGGTGCCAGGGGAAACGACATTCTCGAGAGCAAAATAAGCTCTACACATGAATGTTTTTGATCTGATTCGTTCGATCAGAGATCAATAGTCTTGATTTAATAATAATAAATTTTCTGTACATCAAAATTCATATTTAAATTTCTCCACAACTATTATGATTAAAACGAATCGTTATAATTTATTTTTAAAACTCTTCACAGAAAATCCTCTCCAGAAGATGTGTGTCAAGTGTCAAGGGGCGGGTTCAGTAATACTGTGCTCCGAAGTCAAATAGAGCAGGTGATATAGTGGAGAGCAAAAAAAGAGAAGAAAAATTATTTATCATTTTGCTTCCGAATAAATATCAGAAGAGGTTAGAGGAGGTGCAGGATGGTTAAAGAAAAAAGTACGTATTGATTTTGAGCGAAATTATTCACCTCAAATTGAGAGGCTAAAAATCTAACTCTCTCCTCTTTTTCTTGATTTTCTACTACATGGTTTTCCTTTCCACCTTCCATTCGGGAGCATAGCGTAAAGGATTTTTTTTTTTTAAAACACTATCATTTTATATATCAAAATATATATTATATTATATATCATTAATATTTATAAATATTCATAAGTAAACCATATTAAAATTGACTAAATATTTTACTATTAAACCTTTTTTATAATTTTTGTAAAAACTTATTATATACGTTCAGCTTTTACATCTCAATAAAATCATAATGAATGAAAACCATTCATTTTGTCCTTTAGAGAAAAAATAAACAGGAAAGATAATAAAATATAACTAATGAATTCTAATTCTCTCTTCTATGATTAATAAAAAAACTTTAAAAAAAAATTGGTGGTCCTCAAGAATGAATACTAAACTAGTGTTTTCCTTTTGTTAGTTAGTCTCAACTTTTCATTTTATTATTTTAAAATTTCTTCTGCATTGTAGCTCGAAAAAAATTAAAAAAACGACAAAACAAACAAAATGTAACAAAGAATCGAGTGTCATTGTTGTAAGTGAATTCAAAGTAAACATCCTTGCAGCCAATGATTGAAATTTTAGATTTTAATTTTAATGGAAAAATCATTTATTTGAAACATAGAGGTTTCTCACTTTATCAAAATTTGGAGCAATTAATTTTAATATTCTTTTAAAAATTTTACTTTTTTTAGATTTTTACTATTTACTTTTTTCGTTAATTGGTACTAATGGATGGCAGTAACAGGATGGACTTCTGTTCCACAAATTCATATCCGCTGCTATATTTTTGTATAACAGTTATATTTATTTACTTATTTTACTTTTGTTTACGGTAAATCTAGAATGTACAAATTAAATCGAACGGTTTGAAAATTATCAGATGTTTATGGCAACAAATTCGGACCTGTTTTGTTCTAGAGCTGACAATATTTATTTGCAGTTATGATGAAGTATAAATATGAATTTTAATATACTATTTATTTATTATTATTAAATTAAAATCATTAATTTATAATTGGACGGATCAGAAGTAAAAAAGCGCACAGGAAAACTCGTCGGAGAATACCGATTCCGAATGCATAGGGTTTATATGACTTCCCCGCCTACCTTCCTCATTGCAAAACCCTAACTCACATCCTCTGGAACACCACGCGACGATGAGGCTTCTCACGCACAATATGCTGTCGTGCAACATAAAGGGGGTCACCAACGGCTTCCCTCTCAAGCTAGAGGCTGAGAAGTGGGTCACCAAGGAGGTCGACCTCAACGCCGATTTCCTCCGAAGCGTTTTCCCGAAGATTGAGTGGCCGGCGTTGGCGGCGGCGGCTAAAGCTCTCGGCTACTCCGAACTTCCAGAACAAGCCGACGCTTCTATGCTAGTCTCCGACGACTTTCTGCGGCGGTTCCACCACGCGCTCCTTGAACTCCATGTGGAGGAAGGCGCTCTTGTGTGCCCTGAGACCGGGAGGAAGTTTCCGATCAACAAGGGGATACCTAACATGCTTCTCCATGAGGATGAGGTCTGATTTGTCCTTTTCTGTTTCCTTTTTGATACCTAGGTTTGTATTTGGTGGCGATTAGGGTTTTTGGAATCTGGTGTTATGGAATTAGGGATTGAAAGCTTGTACTTGGTGACTGTTTTATCTATAATGTTGGAGTTGAGGATGTTAATGTGTTTGATGAAAGTAGCAATTTTTTTGAACTGTCACGTTCTTAATTTGTAAAATTGGATAATTGGATGCAATTTAGGAAGAAAAATCAAAGAAAAGCTAAGAACTGAACTGAAAAGGAGAAACAAGCAAAGGCGGCTGCTTGATATGAGCTAGCCATGATATTTGATAAAGATTATAGTTCAAAATTCATCATCATAACCCTAGACATCCTTGCTTCTATCTTAAATAGTTCTAGAAATAAGACAAACAACGGAAATTACAAAACAAACGAAAATACAGCTGTCCCAGCAGCGTCCCAGATGCCAGTACAGTCCTCACAGCACAGCTCAGTTCTTTTGGGCTTCTGCATCGATGCTAACCCAGTTCCTTGGCCAACTCGAACACTTTGTGCCATTCTGAAGTTTGACTTGGTCTTCATGGTTAACGCCTTAACGGTCACTAGCTGCAACTCTTCTTCTGCTGACACGAACTGTGGTGGTTGGACAGTTGGACTTGAAGGAGGTTTGTGTAGTAATGTTAAGATAAAATTGATTGATGAGCAAATTTTCTTATAGATTCCATTTAAAAAACAAAGCTTAATTTACATTGCTAATCCTCAAATAAAGCAGTAAGAAAACTTGAGTTGCTTGTGATATGATAAATGTATCTTTTCTGATCTGATTTTCTTTTCCATGTTAGTATTAGTAAAGGCAATTTTACCAAATGCTGTATAAAGGTTTTTCTTTATTTTGTTGTACTGGTACTGCATAGTTAGGTATGGTTTTGAGTTGATATTTCAACCGAGTACTGGTAGGGATGTGACCATTTTGTTTTTTAATTGTTCAGTTTTTTTTTGGGTTTTTAATTTCTTATTTGCTGACATGAACATAATTTATATTGGGAGACCTTTCCATCCTTTTTTTACCTCAGAATGACATTTTGCTGTGCTATGGTAACAAGTACTTGCTGAGTAACCTTCAGTTTAGCCTACTTTAACTTCACAGAAAGAAGGTAATTAGGAAAACAAACATAAATTTAACAAAAGGAGGCTTGGTTATTAGTTGAAGTGATAATGGACTTGTGCTATGATCCATTTTTTTGTGTTAATCAAAGATATGGATTTTTCAAAAATCTGAGCTTAACAGTATTAAATATATATTATCCGATGACATTGGATTTGCTATCAAGGCTACCCATATTGTTCCTGACCAACACCTTTTATTTTTTCTTTCCGGCTTTAAATCTTCTATGGATTTGATATTAATTTGTTATCAGTGATTCTCTCCTTTTTGTGAAGCTTCAAAATGCTTTTTATTTCTCTTTTTTTTTCTCCAGAAATGGTCTTATGTTGTCGTCTGATTATATAAAAAAAATAGGGCAATAAGAAATTACAGAACTATTGTAAAACATGAAATTATGTTACTATATGGAGGTCTCGAAAATCCTTGGGGAGTCTTTTTCATATAGGTCTAGAGCCCTAGACAAATTAAAACCCAAATAGACCTTTCGGCCGCTGCACTAACCCAAACACAAGTAAGAGTTTAAATCCTAGGACTGAGTGAACCAACCTTAGTTGATTTGGAGTGATTACTTGTGCCAAAGTGGGACACCATCAAAGTACTTACAAATCAGTCGGGTTTGAAATACTGGTATATGAATATTTTCCACCTGTAGTAGTAAGACATTCTAGCTCTTCCCCAATTAATTGCTTTACGAATTGTTGGTCCTGTGCATCTTCACCAAACTATGAAGCTATATTAGGAGATTTTGTTTTGCAGGAGGCTAGCTATGAACATATAATTTTCCACAGACAAAGACTGTTCTTATTTTAACCAGCTATTCGAAGGTGTGCCCTTGATGATGCACAATGCTGATTACTGGATTTAGAAAATCACACGAGTAATTGATTGGTGTGCTCTTTTAAAATTATTTCAAAGAGTGGTCCTGTGGGGAACTGTTTTAATTGGATTCTGGGTTTCACCTCAATATATATATATTGTGTGTTAATCTGTGATTTCTTTGTATGCAAAGATTTTGTTGTGTTTTTAAGGTAACACTACAACGCGGGTTTTTTTTTTTTTTTTTTCTGGTTTGAATGACACTACGCACTGCCTAAATGAAACCGGGAGGATTTTGATACTGATTTATATCCTGATAATTGTTTTCTTCCTTTTGGAAAGCACATGTATATTGAGCCTTAATCTGTCGTTAGTACATAATTAACTACAAAAGAAACTGTAGAAGTATTATAAGATTACAGCAGTTTGTTCCTTGTACAGAAAGCAATCATTTGCAGCCACTACCTTAAGAAAAATATTGATATCGATCTTTATTTTAGACCAAACACCAAAGTAGTAATTATGTTTTAGTCTAACGTTTCTTTTTATCCATGAATACATCACAGGTTTGACAAATCGAACGTAGTCGGCTCAGTTAATTACTTAAATATGTTACGTGACGTTCTATTAATAAATCTATCATGGCTTATGATTTATACATGACCCCACGGAGTATATCTTAGGTCAAATATCTAACAGCCTCAGAAGAAATTTTATGTTTTTGCATTTAATATTAATCAACTTTTTAACCTTTGTGGCTCTGTGCACCCTTCCAGTTGTTGCGAGCACTGCAGGGCTCTTGAGTTAACATCATAATCTTTTTGATGCCATTCGATTATATTTATAAGGCTTCATAGCATAAAACCTGTTCGGTCTGGAAGATATTTGTATTTTAGAAATGTAAAGGACATTGTTTCAAAAGGTGCACATTTGAAAGTAAAAAAGAATTTGCTTCAGTATATGCATCAAGTTTTTGTTTGATGGATATATTTGCTTTACTAATAACTATTTTCTTACTGAAACTGAACATTAGTCTTGAATATAAAAGAAACATTTAATTCCAACTTATTATTGTTTGATCAGATGTTAAATACAGCTGAATTTTGCTTTGAAATGTGATGTACCAGAACATTGCTAAAAAAATGCGTTTGATAACAGTCAGAAATTACTAAATTGTATGTTCAGTTGCTCTCTTCGTAAGTGGATGTAATTTCTTGTCAATTTGAGTAACAATGACCTGTCTATAGTACTCAGTCAAATAGATAGCTAGTGAAATCACATAATTAAAAAGGGGAAATTAATGATTTTTGTTGTTGGAAAACCACATAACAAGAAACGATCCACACATGACACTGGCATTAGTTATCAACAAACACCCAAACTAAGCACTACAAATAGAATGGCAACACGAGCATTGATCTACTGTAACGAAGCATAATCAGATAAGAAGTTTTCTTCACTGAAGTTGTCAGGCCAGATAGAAGAAACTGCGCTCTTTTCGTAGCTCGAAGTGCTGCAAGCGTCACCATTACTAGCTGAAGTATCCATCAAACTATGAGGAACCAATGGAGCTGAAACTAAGTCTGACCCAAGGTTTCCATAATTGTTGTTCTTATTTAGTAGTTCTGTTTTGCCCACAACTGAAAAGGGAAAATTGCTTGGCAATGGTACCTTACTAAGAGAACTGATTGAGTTGCTCCACGGGTCCATTGGGTTATGTAGGTAACTGTTAATGCCAATGGCTGTAGAAGAGTGCAGATTAAGGTAAGGAAAGGATTGGATCTTGACCAATTGGGATAATTGAGCCCCCAGTAGGTCATTGAGTCCTGCCAAAGCAATTAGTTGCGGCATGGCGGAGAACAAGTCAACACGAGGCCGGTGTGTTACCGGGTCAATGCCCATTTGGAGAAGTTTCTTCTTCATATGGGTGTTCCAATAGTTTTTTATCTCATTGTCAGTACGGCCTGGAAGATGTGTTGCTATTGTAGACCACCTGTGCAATTTATGCACTAATTAGGTTATATTGCAAAGATATAATTAAGATTTGTATTTATCAGAAAAGTTTAAAAATATTACATCACAGTGCCTTGTTCCAAGGAACTGAAAATTTCATTTATCTTTTTGGGTACAAGTACAATACTTAAAGATATGTGCTAATAAATCCTTGTGTAATACAAAACCTCATTTTACTGGAACAGGCCAACTTGTCACAGTCCCACATATTTTTACACAGAGTAGGAATGCTATAAATCTGAGCTGCTATATATATTTGGTCAGATATATCTAAAATATAGATCTTGATATTTGAAAACAATGCTATTGCTGTTGTTGACTTGTTAAATTGAAACTCTGAAATGCAATGACTGGAGTTTACTTGTTTCCAAGAACAGAGTGCAGCTGAAGTATAGTATTATCTTCCTGAGGAGAGAACTTCCCTCTCTTTATATCAGGCCTCAAGTAATTAGTCCATCTTAACCTACAACTCTTCCCACATCTGTTCAACCCTGTGTTGCAGTCAATTATGATGAAACATGTATGAGATGAGAATGAAACAGTGTTTTGTGTCTACAACTATGTTTGATTTTAATTGATATGACAATCTTCCTAAAAAAAATAGAACATATATATTAACATGAGACATATGATTCCCAATTGAAGGCTCACAATTTGGGTATATATGGGTGAAGAGACAGCCAGCACAGTACCCTTTAGAATGCCATGAAAAAAAAAAAGATTATGTTTGAATATTGGTATTTGAATCTCACAGAAGATACTATAGAATATACCATAATAAAGTCCAGATAATTATTAATAAAAATAGTGATGTTCGATGGTACTAACTAAAATCTGGCATATATGCATACATACCAGCAATACTCCATAAAATTATTTGGCCATCTTTCATCGAAGTTGTTCAATTATGCAAAGAAAGAAAGTTTGATTGAGGGAAAGAGAGAAAGAGAGACCAGCAAGCTTAGGGAGAGATCTCCAGCTACCGTGGCCATTTTTCTGTATGTATTCGATGAGTTTCTGGTCTTCATCAGAAGTCCATGGTCCCTTCTTTAGCTTATTCTCATCAGTGCTTGGTGCTCTCCCCATTGTCCGTCTCCTTATACAAAAAAGCTGTCCTTTTGTTTTGTAAATATTAGGTTAATTTCGCCTGTTTGAGAATTCTGTTTCCACCTGTTCATATTTATACGTGCATAGCCTCCTATGGCGTTATGTTGTAATATACAATGATTTATCAGTAAGTAAAATATTCACATACCTGCCCCCATTTTTATGTGACATAGGAGTGCACACGGAAGGAGCTAAGAAGGTTGATAGGACCTCTGTGCTATTAATTTAGTATTTAATTAGTTACCTGTTGCACAGTATATCATTGTTTACATTTGTAACAGTGCCATTTTTAATAGACCAAACATGGCACATAGTTTTTTTTTCCTTGAGATATCTAGTAATATGCTGCAAAATTGATGTCAACCCTCAAGTATATGTAATTGAGTGTTGCCACAATAGGAACATTTTTATATCTTGTGGGGCCATAATAGAGATCACAGTAGATTGACTCCCGGAGAGAGATGCTTTTAAGTTGGTTTTAACTAATTGAGGTGTCAATTTCCATGTCGCACCTGTAACTCAATCCTATAGAAAAATTCATGAAAAAGTTGGAGTACGTACCATTGCAAAGAAAAAACCCAATGAAAAACTGAAATCGTTTTATTTTATTCAGATTTGCATATTGTAAACACAAATGTTACTGAAATTAGCTCGGAGTCCAAGCAACAATAGCACATATGACATCCATTGAACACCCATGGTGTTTTGTCACTGAACCTTCCAACTCATAACCTGTCCAGTACATCATGGCACAATATAGGGAGCATACAGTTCAAATGACATAACTTGTTACATGTTAGTACCAGTATCATGTCATTGTCATGCACCGGCTATAGCAGTAGCAGCAATCCGTACCAAGATTTTGACAAAGTTTGACAGTCTTGCAAGCCCCAGTAGAAAACCTACACAGTTATATACCGTTGAAAGTGCAGAGTAGTTTTGAAATAAAACCTTCATCTTAGTAATTGAGCCTTCACCGACTGTTTGCTTACAAGAAAGGAAACATTAGAAAATTAAATGCATTTTCCACTGAATATACTAACGACATAATATGGGTTGAACAATACTTCTGAATCTATAGAAATTTTATATAATGCAGTCGCGTTTTAACTCAATTTTGTGTATAATTTAAGAAATTTTCCATAAAATGTGCCAGCCTAAGTTGCACTTGTGAGGCTGTGACAAAGTACAATAGCAAATTAGCAATCATAGCACGCAGATAGGACTGTCAGTGGATCGGATTCGAATCGGATCCCAGAGGATCCAAATGCGAATCCATTAAAAATTTATAAGATCCATATGTGAATTCGTATCCAATAAAATTTTGAGAATCCAAATGCGAATTCATATTTACTATTATAGCGGATTTCGGATCGAATTCGGTTCATATTTCGGATCTTATATTATAATAACATTAAAAATAGCATAATTAATATATGACAAGAGAAAAATTATCATGTTATCTTAAAATTATTTCAAAGGTAACAACAAACATAATTCACATTTACTATTATAGCAATCTTAAAATTATTTGTTCCAATCATATACGTAGCAACAATTATAACTATTTGTTCCAACTTTCAAAACATACAATAAACATCAAATAACATAATAAAATCTACGTAATTAATACAATAACTACTATTTAACTTTATGAATCAACACAGAGTGAAACATAAACATTGCTCTTCAATTTAAACTAAATTAGACATGTCTATTTTATTAATTGACATATGATATAATTTTATTTATTTATCGAATTCATTACGGATTTCAATTCGAATCTTATAAGATTCAAATGCGGATCCATTATATTCGATGGATCATTTTCTAGAATCTATATACGGATCCAATAAATTAACAAATATATTTTAAGGATCCATATGCGGATCCATTTGTGCAGATTCAAATCGGATATTCGGATTATGGATATCCATTGACAACCCGACATGCATATATATCCCTAGAACAAAATTAAAGATCGATTATTACTGAAAGAGTAACAATTAATTTGTTTCTGCAAAAACAAAATCAGTGAGTACCGTGTACATAGAAACCGTTATTAATTTAGGTAGGTAGGAGAACTAACGTACCAAACCTCTTGGGGGTGAAATGTGTGCTAATCGTTTCAATTTCTCAATTTCTTGTTACCCAGTAGTAGTAGTTTTGACTTAATTTCTAGTACATGCATTATATATTTGAATTTGATAATGATTTTCTTGCTTCTTATCTTATAGCTATCTGGGTTTAGCTGATCTGTTACTTAGAAAAGACATTGTAATATTTTGGTAAGGATTATTATATGTGATAACATACGACCACTCCTTATAATTAAGGTATGAAAATAAAATTGGTCTTGTATTAATTAAAAACACCTGTTAATTAAGTATATAACATTAATGAGTACCAAGCAGAAAAAATTATAATCCTGATTTCATTATCAATCATCATTAAGGATAAACAAATGTACAGCTGACAAGAAACAAGAAAATACGTGGATGTCAAATATTCGTCAACGAGCAGCTATTATATATCAAAATGGTCCAAAATAAGTGCAAGTTGCACGGATACAAATCATACAACTGTTGAGATAGATTCCAATTTGGCACCCCTTTATCTCAAGTCTCAACCACCATACCAAAAAATTTGCTAGTGTCATCAGAAGTCAATGAGTCTGCAGTTTCATTGCAAGTTTGCAACCATTTTTTTTTCTCTTTTGTTTTGTTTAATGAAGGTCTATAATTCCCTTCCCTTCTCCACTGTATCAGACGATTGCGACTCCTATACTATTGTGTACTCTTAATAAAGAATCTGTGTTATATATATCTTAATTCTTAACATGAAAAATATTATACAATTAGTAAGTATATTTATATTGTGTTTTATTCATTCTTTATGACTTTCCTTAATTTTATTTTAATATTTACATTTCCTATAGGCGCATAATTAAAACTTTAAAAATAAAAAGTCATTTTGATCATTACACTCTTTATTTTTACAAGAGATATATCTAATATTTCACAATTATCAAAACCTAAACAAATAAACGTTCCAATACATACACTCTTTATAATATAAATATAAATATGGAGGATGGATTTTAATTAACATGGGTTCTTGCAAAATTTTAAATTTTATTCAACAATTTTTCAAGTGTAAAACTTAAATTTGAACTCGACATTAATATGCCTATAAAATATTATGATGTTTGATGTTTGTTTTACCATTCACAAAATGACTTGAAATTATAACAATACGAAATTAACGTTTTTTGTATTATAAGATAATATTTAAATTGCATAATAGGTGATTGTCAGAATATCTATATGACACTTTTAAAATTTTACTTTATAATTTTCAATTTCATTTGAATTTTCTAAAAAAATATTTTTAAGATAGTAAAAATAATCATTATAATTCGATCCTCCTCAAATTAATAGGCGATCAAGTTTTTCAGCAAAATGATTTATTCATTTTATTCATTTAAGTGAATTTAATGGAGGCCAAATTACTAGAAAAAAGTGGGAAGCTTGATAATTTAAATAAAAAACAAAAGTAGGATAATTTACAAAGGTATTTATGAAATTAGACCAAGGAAATGTACGGCATCTGCAATAACAAATAGCAACTCTAATGTTAGTCAAGACTGGCTTCGATGGAAATATTTCAAGGGGTTTATATTTTTCTAGGTTTTTCTTGTATAGATGGTTTCAGAAGTAATGAAAGTAGTTTTTTTTTTTTAATTTCCAGGCAAGTTTTATTGAAAAACAAAATAGATTCCAGTTGAAAAAACACCACTTGAAACAACTGAAGCTCACTAATTGGCGTGTAGGAATCATGGAAACACTGATGATCTGAAGTTTCACATCGATCGGATGGCTAACTTGCTCTGCTCGATTTAAACAAAAAGGACTGATTGACGATACAATATTTTCAGCAATTTGATATTATTTTTTTCAAAATTAATTTATATGGGCTTGCTCAGCAAATAAGATGGATTAAATTTTAATCTACCTTAATTAGGAGGTTATATTCGGTGGTGTGGATTAAGAGACAAAAGGATTAAATCAAAACCTCCAGCCCCAGCCCATGTTATGAAGTTCAAGAAACTAGGGACATAAATTGGCCCATTTGGAGTTTTGAGAACAAGTGGTGTGAAAGCAAAATTTAAAGGGTTTAAGAACAAATATGGTAAAAGCCATCAAACATCATAGTTTAACGGTATGTATGAAGACGCATTAACATCCAATTATTCTTAAATAATTTATATCATGATTATATATTTTTTTCCTTATATATCTTGATGAGATGACTTGTATGTTATTCCTTTTTTTATTAATTAAAAGAGAAGCATGTGATATATCTAAGATTTAGTTTAACTCCTGAAACAATCTACCTATTTTATCTTCTTCTATTTAAATCAACATGTATTTATTCATATCGATTACCATTATGCGTGTCTTTACCATTCTGCAAAAAAATGTCCAAGAATGTATTTAGTATAAATTTTATTGAAAAATATTTCCTCATTGTAAATAATAATTACTTATTTAACAATTATTTTTTCAAGGGGCGAATTTATTTTCGAAAATTCACAATAAAAAACAATTATACGGGTGAACATTTATACCCGTCGTATTAACAAAAAAAAGAAATTCAATTAAGAAGAGGGTGGAGTTGTGTAACAGTTTTTTAGGAAGAGAGCATCGGGCTGGGGCGGATTTAGTATTTTTTTGTGCTATCAAATACCATCAGCTCATTTTCTAATTTATATTTAAAATTTTGCCACTCAAATTTGAAATGCAAACAATTAATCTTTTATTTTTTATGATGGAATATGTTCATAAATTTTCACGAATTTTGGATCTTATTTCATACTAAATCAAATGATAACAAAATAAATATATCATAGTTAATAAGATTTATTCATTTTGTTATTATTTAATTTAATATAAAATAAGATCCAAAAATCATGAAATTTCATGAGCATACATCTACCATGAAAATAAATAATACCAACAATTTTAATTTCAAATTTAAATGTCAAATTTTTAAATACAATTTAAAAATAAATTAATGATATTTAATGACATAAAAATTGATAGCATTAAAACTCTCATATTCAATCAATTCATCGACAAGCGCAGCGCAGCGCCCCCTCCCCCAACAAGGTATTACATATTAATTAATGGCGCTGTAGATAGCCATCAGGCCCATCACGCAGAATAAATAACGACATTGATCAAGGTTAGATCCGCACCCTTTTAAATACAAAATTTGGTTTGAAAGGTTTAGGAACCGTTGATTTTGCATCGAGATTCGTAATAATTGTTAAAAGTGTGAATTTCATACCTCGGGTCTGTTAAAAGTATGAATCCCGATGCAAAATCAACGGTCCGAAAACCTTTCAAATCAATTTTTGTGTTCGAAGAGTTGCGGATCTACCCTGCGCTCTTTGGCGGAAGTGGGGGAGGTTCAAAGACCTTTGAACCAAAAAATGAGTTTAAAACCTTTTAGAGTCGTTAATTTTGCATTGAGATTCGTAATGATTAGAGGTGGCAATCGGGCGGGTCGGGTCGGGTTCGGGTCGGGCGGGTCGGGTCGGTTTGACTTTCTAGAAGAAATCGGGTCGGCCGGGTCGGGTCGTGGTCGGCCTGCCGGGTCAATTTACATGTTGTGTTTTTTCGGATCGTTGATAGAATTCGATTGGATTGAAGGCCATTTGATCTCGGGTCGGGTCGGGTCGGGTCGGGTTCGGGTCCTCGGGTCGGTTTGACTTTCTTAAAAAATCGGGTCCGGGTTCGGGTCCGGACGGGTCGGGCGGGTTTGTCGGGTCGGGTCGGGTTCTGCCACCTCTAGTAATGATTATTAAAAGTAAGAACTTCGAAATTAGAATTTATTGAAAATATAAATTTCAATGTAAAATCAACTATTCTAAAAATTTTTGAATGCAATTTTCGGTTCAAAAGAGTTTGAACCTAAGGCAGTTGCAACTGTACTTGTCAGTTATCACGGGCGGTTGACGTGGAGGACACCTCTCCAACATTCTAACAGATTTTGTTAAAGAAAATGAGGTTTCTTGGTAAATTCCTATTTCTCTTTGGTATTATGGTTTCGCATCCACGGCAACTATATTTCGGTCCCTTGCTGAAAATTATTCTGGAGAATTATAATTAATATTTATAAAAAGTTGTAATGTCATTCACCAAATTAGGATATACAAAGGTATTTAAAGAGAACGATATTTATATATTTTTTTCATACTGTTTTCAATTTTTTTATTGAGATTAGATATTGATATGTAAATTTACTTTTCCGTTGTATAGTATTTATTATAATTTATATTTAAGCTAAGGAGTTTTATGGATTTCGTCCGAGAAACAAAAATTTGTTGGGAAGACAAAAGTTCAAGTAGCGGAAGGAGGATTAGCGGGGTTGAGATATCAAAATTCTTAATTTTTATTACTAATATCATTCAAAAAATAAATAATTAACTTGACTAGTCAATGCAACGGAAGGATGCTAATAAATTTCTTTTTTTTTTTTTTTTTTAACTGTACATTATGCGGATTTTAAAAATAATTATAACTATCATTAATTTTATTATAAATAAATGATACATCTTACTTAGATATAACTTGTGTCTAAATTAATTACAAAGGCTATTAATTTTTTAAAACAAAATCAATTCATTATTTAATAACAGATGATTTGCAAACTATAACATTTTTTTCTTTTCCTAGTAAGTTTGTACAATTGTTAGTTTTCTTTTTTTTTTTTTTACAACAGAACTTAACAATAGTTATTGATTAACATAAATAAACAATTTTTTTAGGACATCTATTAGTACATGGTAAAAAAAAAACAAAATGAAGAGAAAAAAATGATTTTGGCCGAAACATCATTGATTCTTTAATCTTTTAAATCTTAATCAATGTTTGAGAGAGGGGTATTTTTAGATATTACGCATTATATTGATAACATTAATGAATAAATCTAGTTCGTTATTTATTTATAATATATAACATAGATGATACAACTTTATTAGTAAATGTCATTTTAAATGAACGCGTGTATTGATTTTTTTAGAAAAATTACATGCTCTGTTGGACGTATATTTTTCTTGTATAATTCCTCACTAGAACAAATTTAATCAAAAATAACAAAATATTTTTTTATTGAAGGCATATTAGAGTAAAATGCTTGCAATTATCGATTCTTTTTACGAGAAAGATACAACCGATTCTACACAAATCTTGACATCTGATTCACAATTCACAATAGTATTCATTTTATTTGAACATTAATTGGTGATATACTTGATCCCTAACCAATTCTTTTATCCAAAAAAAAATTTCTTCAACCGGACAGCCATTCACTATTTATAGAGGATTCATCAATTAAGATTCAAAAAAGAATTATCCAGATACAATGCCAGAGTATAATGGAAGCCCAGAGGTTTGACGATGGGCTCTTTATATATAGCATACTAAAACTAATAACTTATGACATCTTCGTCCTAAAAAACTATTCGATATTGAATCTCTCTATCTCTAACAATTTCTTTTTGTTTCCAATATTAATGGACCGTGCACAGAGACTCTTTTTGTCATTCATTCTCCTTTTCCTTGCTCCTAGCCTCATCTGGTTTGCGTTATTCTTCTCCCTTCTCTAGTTAATTGTTACTAGCTATGGATTAATAACAATATGTAGCGGTCCTCATGAAACACAAACACAGTTGATTAGGAACGAAATTCTATTAAAAAAGATATGCATTAACAACATCAGTAATTTGTAGGGTCGTAAAATTATGCTTATTTTTAGAACATGGGCTCAAATTTTAAGTTTAGAATTGCCATTTTATAGGTAACAACTAGGGCTGTCAGGTTGAGTCGGGTTCAAGTCCGGTTATTATTAATTTATTATTTTTCTTGATCCAACACGATCCGTTTAAATTTAGATCAACATTTCTTTGATCTGACCCCATCCGTATGTGTTAAGGGTCGATCTGCTCTGACGCGAGTAAAATAATTAAGTATTTATTAATTATTTTATATATTTGAAGTATTTTAACATTAATTAATATATAATTAAGAGTGATGTTCTGATGCATTGCATTGCATAGGTGTATTTGTGCATTGTCTTATAATCTCAATTCTACTCAATATGATCTTCATATCAAACTCTACTAGCTAGATAAATTTTATATTTTTGATTTTTGTTTGCTATTTTATTGGATTAGGAGACAATTATTTGATTTAAAAATTATGCATCGTCCAATGATGATGATTTTCTCCCCATCCGAAAAAATAATAAAAATATTAAATATATATATATATATATATTTTTGATGAGATAGAAGAGTTTTATATGTAGATAGTAATGAGCATTCAGATCAGGCATTTTTGAGGTAATGCACGGGTGTGTTTGTACACTACAATGCACGATAATCTCACTCTATAATTAATCTCAATTAGTGTATATAAAACTTTAATTAGTATTAAATCATCAAATAAATCTAAAAAATAATTAAACGAGTCGGGTTTGGTTGACTCTTACCCGACCTGACCCGTGACAGATCAAAAAATCTTGACCCATACTTGATCCATTTATTCTCAAGTAATTTCAGATCGGATCAGATTAAGATTGGATTTGTATCGGATCGGATTAGATTTTGACACCGTAGTAACAACAATTGAAAAAGGCTGAAGTCCTTTCAAGTTACTATATCTTAGTATGCATAATTGTATGTACTATCAAATAAATCTCTCTCTAGCCTTTCGGTGAATATATATATATAGAGAGAGAGAGAGAGAAATAGAGAAATAATTAGCAATTGCAACGACTTATTTAAAATTTTATCCAAATACTAACAACCTTAATTAGGACAAAGCACAAAAGTTTTATATATTTCTTTTAATTACATAGTAACTTCAAACTAGATAGAAGAAATACAAAGCAATGACATATTGCTTAATTATATTATCCATTTGGTTATAACGTATTTGGTATCTATCTGACATGTTTTTTGGGGTTAGTTTCCAGTGAACCCTTTCAAATATTGAAAATTGACAATTTCCCCATCTAAACATTATAATATCTTATATCCCATCAAATTCATCCTTTCTTTTATCCCCTTTTATTTATTTAACTCATTATATAATCTATTTTGAAATATTGAATTTATTATTTTACCCTTTCATTTTAAATGATAACGTCCATTTTATTTTACAACGACAGAAAGGAACAATACAACCAAGTTCATTGAATCTCTCTCATAATCTTTTTTTTTTTTGAAAGAGTTGGCAGAGGCTGCCAACAATCATAGACGAGGTGTAAATGTGGTTGAAATATGTTTAAAACTTAGATGCTGACAGGATAACAGAGAGAGGGGGGAGAGAGACTTATTTCTATTTTTATTATTCTTTAAATCTCTCTATCTCTCTGGTAGCGACTGCCAGTGTGACTAAAAGGTATGAACTGAAAACAATACAACCAAATTCATTTATAATACATCGTTCGAGATGCTAAGCAGCATTTTCAACCTAAATTGGTTCCAGCTCTAACACATATATGATGAGAGCTATATTTGATATTTCCTCAAATATTTGAGATGTTCTTAGACCTTAAGCTTGTCAACCAATTTCGACCTCGAAATATTTCATTCTTCAGTGCTAATATATGTATACATAGGTTACTGGTATCAGGTATTAGAAACTTAGAATCAATGTTATTTCAATATTTTTAGAATAAGTAGTCAAAGAAATTCAATTTGTTTGATATGCGCTTGGACATGTTTCATTATTAATTAGTTGCATTCTTATATATATCAATTTACAATATTGTGTATCACATTTGTCAAAAACATTAGTGACTAAAATGTCATACTGGTAGTTTTATAAGCCTTGTAATTACCACAGCTGGTGCTCGATAGAACTCGGGAGTAATACGACTTGATTGCCATTTTATGTAACTGGGTATGTCGAACTTGGTTGAACAACCCTAACTCACCCACTTGTCCCCATTTTATCTTGTTCGAGCAAGCCAAATCTATTTGTTGGTGTGCTTGCTGACATAATATAGAAGCTTTTCGGTTCCATAACACACTTTATTTCTGTGAATTGGCACTAAAATTTGCAAGTTAGTGTGCATTCTAATTTTCACAATAAAAGCCCATTATAACTTATAAGCTGAGATAATATCATAGCACAAAATTCAAAAGATATCTCAATATAACAAAGGGTATAGTTGTTAATTCATTTATTAATAATTAGTTAATAATAAGTTCATAAAACATAGGGGATAAAAGAAAGCATGCTGATTTTTATGTGGAAATAAAATATTAAGACATTTGAATGAGGAAATTGGCAATTCTTAATATTTGAATGGATACATCTGAAATTAACCCTATTATTTTGTATTTTTGAAAAGAAATGGGTCTGAACTGAACCTAGTGGGGCAGCAAAATGTGTATCCGAATCTCCAAGCAAGATGTTCAACGGATTGTGGATTGTGTGTACTTTAGAGCGACTGTACCAATATTTGTTAGAATAAAGGTCCAGGGGTGTTAATGGTGTTGGTCGGTTAGGTCATTATTATTTTATTATTTTTTATTTCGATTTGAATCCGATCTAATTACATTTGAATTAAAAATTTTTGATCTATATCCGACCTGATCGGGTTACAAATTGTTTCAACCCGATCCGTCTAAAATAATTAATATTTATTAATTATTTTTATATTATTTTAAGTAATTAAATACTAATTATTTATTATTAATCTTAATTAATATATAATTAATATATATTTGAGATTTAATTAGTACTAAATCATAAAATTACTTAAAAAAAACTCAATTAATTGGGTTGGGTTGAGATTCGGGACAAAAAATTAAACTCATATCCGATTCATTTATTTTTTTTATTATTTTTGATCAGATCAGATACAGATTGGATAGAATCAGGTTAATTCATTGGGTCACATCAATAATTTACACACTACCTTCTTCACAGGTGGGAAGTGCCATGGATTTCGTCGTCGGTGCACTTGCACCAAACCGTGTTTGAATCAATTGAGCAACATGTTCTATTATTACTTACAACATCGTTTTCAGCCTTATAAACACGATTAAGTAATATTTGTTTTTGTTACGTTTAATTTTGTTCTTTTATAAATTGTAAATGCAGTTTTATGTTTCATTATGTAATATAAAATTTTGTTGTAAAATAGAAATGACAAATATAACAGACGTTATATTATTTTATTTGGCATGGGGTGTGATTTTGTTATCTCCATTTGAATAATCTAAATATTATGAAACCGATAAATATATTTTAAATTGTGAACTCTGTCAAACTCATGAATTTTTTTAATGATAAATCTGAAAGGGAGCTGATATTTTGATGCCAAAATCGATAACATATAGTCGATACTGACTTTAGTATTCAAATTAATGATTTTATTATTTAGTTTATTTTGTATTGTACTTTTATTTTTTAATAGATATTGTTAACTTAAAAACTAACTCATTTAACTTGAATATATTATATAAAATAAACTAAATAATAAAATCGTTAACTTCATACTTATTTATTTAACATAAATACTAAAGTGATATCGATTATGGTATCCATTTTGATATCACCATAACATTTTTTTATTTTTGAAATAGGTATGACGCACCTGTATATCAAAATTTAATTACCGTTGCAGTCCATAAATTAATGTCAATCTTTCACAGTTTATGCAAAAATGCTATTGCAAGATCAACCAGAGATGCGCAGACAGTTTTCGGGTGGATGAAACTTTTTATTAGAAAAAGAAAATAAAAATTACAAATTACAAAACTGAAATAAGTTGGTAAGAATTACAAAACAAGAAATAGCATCTTTTTTTTTTTTTTTTGAAATACATGGAATCTGGATTATGAAAAAACAACATTAAGCGAGTTCGAGATTTTGAGAAACCGGCTTTTCCATTCTGAAACCAGCCAAAGTCGGGCTGCTAGAAAATAACCTCAAACGTAAGTTATTCTCGTTTTAAATTTGTATTTTTGTTGAATTTCTTATGATTATTTGCTCTTTTTTGTAATTCATGTTATCCTACAATTATTTTTAATACACAATTCAATAAAATTGTTCAATTATTTTTAATATTTATGTATATGACGAGTATTCTGCTGAACCTTTGATAGACTTTGATGGAGCATCAAAGGATATTGAAATTGCATGAAATTTGAATCATCATGAATCTATAAGTAAAAGAATATATCCATAAAGTTTTTTATTTTTTAAATTTTTTCTTATTTATTTGAAAATCAAGATTCTCAAAATAACCCATTGTCAAGTTATCCCCACCCAATAACAAATATAGTCTTTTTGGCTTCTCAAATATTTTATCGCTTTAAATTCTTCAGATTAATAATGCATCCATATTAATAACATAGTACATTAAAAAAGAGTGAAATTGATTGAGACGGACCACATATTTCTTTTTCTTCGAAATGAGAGCATACACTAATATGGTTAGTGATATCATCGACTCATGGTCGATACAAGTTTTATTATACGTGTTAAATGTATTATCATGTATATTAATAATTTTATTATCCATTACATTTGAACCACAAGTCTAACACAGATAATAATATCCCTCTACGGAGTGACAATAGTTTAACTCTAAAAAAAATACATAAAATATAATATATGTCGCGGATTTGAAGTTAATGTGAGCTATATTCTGAAAATAAAAATATAACTTTAGTATCCACAGTAGTAGAGTTAACTCAACGTTGATATCATTATTCAACTTAAATAAGTTATTATATGTATTAGTGATATTTAGATTAATAAAGTCGTTAACAAGCATAATAACTTATTTAATATGTATAATAAAACATGCATCTATGATGATATATCTCTATAGCCTCAACATTATATCATTATTCAACTCAAATAAGTTATTTTCTGTATCAATGATATTTAGGTTAATAAACTTGTTATCATAAATAATAACTCATTTAATACGTATAATAAAACATGTATTGATGATGATATCATTACTATCCCCATAACATTTTTCATAATAACTCATTTAATATGTCTAATAAAACATATACGGATGATAATATTATTAATATCTCTACAACATTTTTTTTATCCAATGTAACATCATAATTCATAACAATGGAAAAAGTATGTTTCTTCAGTCCTCAATTTCTTCCGCGGTTGGAACAACAATAAATTAAAGACTTTCTTTAGCCATGTTTGGTCATCCATCCGCCGTTGTGTACTTCAACTGGATTTCCAACAACACAAAAATTGCACACACATTAATTGTAATGATGTACAACAAAAAAAAAACACAACTGAAAATACGAGGTCCAGAGATCTAGAAACGTTGTTATTGCATATTCACAAATAAAACAACGGTGAATTGTGATGAAAAGCTATCCAATTTTAATATGTTCCGGTAGCGTTTGGGATCTACAAATTAAATATGCCTTTTCACTTTTAACCAAAACAAAAATGAATTGTAATACCACGGATGTGTGTCACTGTTGCAAAAAAAAAAAAAAAAAAAACAAAAACGCCGGGTGTAAATGGGTAAGGTCGGATCAGATAAAAATATTTTTATTACAGATATAAAATTATTTTTATTTGTACCTTAAATTTATCCATTAAAATTAAATTTACTCATATTCTATCTTTACTCATTGAAATAAATGGGTAATGAGAAACAACAACGGATACTAATGAATAATACTAATATATTCTTTAGTTTATCATCATTTGTAAAAAAAAAAATTGAACTCATTTCTTTAATACAATACATCTCTATCTTTTTACTAGTATGAAATTAAAACATAACTATGCAATTAATTCCAATTTGAATCATTTCTAAATAAATAAATTAAAAAATATAAGAATATTTTGACAAACTTTTTTAACTAGAAATAAAATGTACTAAAAGCAAAGATAGCATCTTGTGTAAAATAAAATCTTATATTATCTCATTCAATCATTTTAAATACTTTATTTAATAGTATTCAAATATTATAATTTATAAAATTATTGAATTTGATAAAATAATAATTATAATTCTCAAGATTCTAAATAGTAGTTATCACATTATCGCGGTGGTGTTATGAAAAAAGCTATCGCGCTATAGCGTGCTATAGCGGAAGCTATGGTACATTGTGTTTTATTTATATTTTCTAGTAGTTTCATATAATCTAGACTTTCATAGAATAATTAGTAACAATAAATTAATTAAGAAATTATAAATTTGTAATTATTCAATACAAACTCTAAGTTGCTATTCGAAATATCATTGATACCGTAAAAATTAAATAATTTTCCTATTAAAAATAATCAAAATAGCCGTAAACTATATTATTTCTTCATTAAAATGATCATAATACTATAACTACATAAGTTTGGATCTCTCAAGTTGTACAAAATTAATTTTAAACAAGAAATATAATTTATGTCAAATGGTGCGTTATTTTATTATTGCGCGCTATGCGCTATTGCGGTCACTATTACCGCTATAGCGGACATAACTTGACATAGCGTGATGTTGGACCATAGCATAGTTTTTTATTTTGAAAAACGCTATAGCATGCTATTTATAACCTTGATAATTCTTAATTTATAGTAATTAACTCACAAAATTTGAGACAACTAATATGGAGAAAAAAATGTTATCGGAGTTAATAATATTAGAAATAATATTAATTATTTTAATAATTTACCTTATATATTAAATAAATATAAATTAATCTTTACCCATATTCTATCTATTTATTTAACAAAAAAAGTACTCGTATCCATATTAAATAATTTAATGAAAAAATACGGCACCAATCAGTAAGTGAATAAAATAATTACCTACGTTATCGATGTCATGTCATGCTCATAAATAAGTTTTAACTTGTTTGTTCGTATGGTGTGCATAAAACGGGTCCCACAAAATTCAATTAGTAAAGTCCATCAGTCGTTTATGGGCGCTTCCAGTTCGTTAGGCTCACCTAGATGCATCGCCATGCATTTAATGATCATCAATCAATAATCATCATATAATTAAGAAGATTGTATAATTCAGCGATTCATTTAGCGGTCGACTCAACCACCCACCTTGGCACCTTGCTAACTGTCGGTACGCAAACACCTCGCGTCGATCACCCACCCGAACTACAACTTTTTTTTTCTCTCTCTCAGCCAACAAAAAGGAAAAATCTACGCCTACGACTACGAATAACTCTCGTTGCTTCCATTCGTTTGGAATGCAAACATGCAATGCGCCAATGCACCATGCAGGCTCCAGGCAGGAGCAGCGCCAGCGCAGCTCTGGAAAGCAACAGAAATCGCCTTTAAGGCTTTACCACGTCGCTCTCCACTTCCCAACTACTAATCTATCTACTTAGTACTTATTATCCCCCCACCCGGGCCACCCCCAACTCATGCAAAATCAGCACACCCAATTTTGCCTAATAATTAATAAACCAAACCATACCAAAACAGAAATACTCCCGCAAAAAACAAAAGGCAAGAAAACGCGAAACGAAACCAGCGCGCCGTGCTACACCCATTCCTCAGGGCTCAGGCCCAGCTCTCATGCCCTCAACCTTACCACTTCCCCTCACACCGCTTCGCTACCTCTCCTCTAACCCCTCCGTTTCGTGCGCTCGCTCCTCCTCTTCAGTTCCGATGGGGCGCGACGAGGCCCTGCAGAGGAGCCTTGTGGGGCTGGCGGTGGTCATGGTTGTGGTCGGGTTTTTCACCATGTCGCTCAAGAAGGTGCTCGTTACCTATGCTTTTGGCCTCTTCGCTGTATCTGGGATCTTGCTCCCCGATTGGGAGTTCTTCGATCGCGATTTCTCTCAGTGGTTCACCCCCATGCCCGCCACCAGGAGCGCCGCCGCTGATCGGGCTGATGATACTTGGAAGTAGGTCTTCTTGTCTCCTTCCTCTCTCTTTATGCCTCTTTTTTTTTTGTTTCTTCTGTTGCTCTTCTATTTCAAATTTAATTGGGCCAATATCATGGCGCTGGAATGCATGTATGATCAGATAAAAGAGGAGAGAGCAGAAATGCTCCCTCCATGCCCCTGATTTAGCTTTTGGTACATTCTGGCAATTTGAGTAGTTTCCTCTTGTGAAATGTGAAGATTTCGTTGCTTCCTTGTTTTTATTTAGTAAATTGCAAATTTAGTATTCCCCTATTGGTACCTATTAAAACTTTAAAATGTGAAAGTTTTCTTTTTTTCTTTCAGATTAATAGTTTGATGAATTTTCTACTATGGTTAGATGCTTTCTCAGTCTCTTTTGAAGATGAGAATTTTTTTTTTGATGTAGTTGGCGAAATTGAAAATAAGAATTTGACTTCGTTATTTGAATGCAATATATCCTAAAATTTTGGTGTTTTTTTATTACCAAATAGAAGTAGCTAGAATTAGGTGGGTTAGGAGCGTTGGAGAAGGGATCCCAATCCGCTGCCATAAAAATTTGGCTGGGAGAAGTATTGGTTGGTTTAAGGATTGAATGTTGTCTTGTACCATTTAGAGAAAGGTAGCATGCAGTATTATTAAAATACACACGCACGCAGACCTTTTGACCTTATCTTCTTTTTAGTTTTACAGTGACATGCATCATGGCTGGGGGTTAGGTGGTGATCATCCAGTTTTAAAAAGGAACTTTGTGAATAAACAATCAGAAAACAATGACGTGCAAGAAATAATTAAGCTAGAATCCTAAATTTAGATGTTTGACTTGGTGGTACAAGACTATTTAATAATTTATTTTCAATTGTCCAATTGTTGGTCGCCTAGAAAACTTCTGTTATTAGCCACCTCAAATAAATTTTCAGCTCAGCAATATAATAGCATCAGTAGTTGGGCTGTCAATCTTCAATCTATTGCATGGTTGGTTCTAAAATAACAATGTGTACATCATTGTTTTGGTCACTATATGATATGCCAGCATTAGCTATAGTGATAGAGGACCCGATCCTATATGCATCTGTTCTCCCCATGTTGCAGCACAAACATGCTTTTAGCACCAATCAGCTGTCAGTAGGATATATGTCCTCACTGAAGTAACAAATGTATAATTAAATGTAAAGACACTGTTTCAAGTCTTGCTTCGAAAAATTCTTAACTATGCAACAGAACCTAACTCACTATGAAGTTTTCTAGATATTACACTACTAAACTTGTTTTGCACTTCGTGCTAAGTATATGTAGATTATTCTCTTATTTCTGGTATGCAGGTAATTGGATGATTTTGTAAGTATCAGATGCTTTCCATTTTGATTGTGATAGTGTATATTCCCTTTTCAATCACCAAGTATTACATCTCGGCTCTTTTATTTGTGTAATGAGAAAGTGATCGTAAGAGCACAAAGACTGACAAGTTCCACTTAAAATGGAAAAACAAGAATAGTTGAATACTTGTAAGATTGCTTACTAACTTCCAGTAATTATTTGGGTATTATGAATTTCCTATCTTCTATGCACATAAACATGATGTTTGTTTCCTATTTGATTTGAAAGATGTACTTACTTATGATGTATATCAACAGATTCAAGTTTCATCCTCTGAGGGTTGCAGTGCTTGCAACAATATACAGCTTTGGCTTTTACAAGTGGTGGATGTACATATCCAGTTAGGTCAATAGACATCAATTCTACTTCTCTCTTCATTATATCAAAATTTCTAGAAATGTTTGTCATATACAAAATCAAACTTCTTATGATTGTTTGCATCTTATATCTTTACTGGAGTTGTTTTTGAAAATAGTTTGCTGCTGTAACTGGGAATCTCTTTTACTTAAATGTAATATTCATTTTATTTATTCTGCCTTGGGTTTCTCTTTTGAACAACATTTGTTAGAAGTGGTCCAAGAGTTGGACACTGCCTTATTCTGTCTTAAAAAAAATGCGATTACTACTAACTGGCATGGGTTTTGGGTCTTGTATTTTGGTATTGTATTTATACCTGTTGGTACTGGAACAGTCAAGAGTTAATTGAAGCTGGGTTTAGTGTCAGTTGATTGAAAGGAGATTTTTAAGTTTGAAAGAAGGGGGGAAGGTAGAATATGGTAGCTCATCTCATTTCGGTCCCACAGTGATCATCTCTATAGACATATACATATATCTGAATTCTGAGTGTAGGTATGGATCTTTATTTATTTATTTTGAAGAAAAGGCATAATTGCCACCAGTTTCATTGAAACCAGATTGAAAGTAACAGAGTCGGAAGAATGCAAGTACTAACAACTAGTCCTTGCTTCTTCCAAAACATATTGTCGTGTAGGTATGGATCTTACTAATTCATTTTGGTCCAGCGGTATAGGTTTCGCTGTTTGTCTTTTTGGACCACTTCTCCTCTGAACAACCAAGAAAAGATTATTTTACTTGCATCGAATTTTAATTAATGCTTTCTCTCTCTTGGTTAGGAGGAATGGAGCCATTATTACTTTACCAATTTATTACATAAGCTAATATTAAACTTTAGACCTCGTATTAATGTTTATGGATTTGCCTCTCTTTGAAGAGACAAGTTTGAATTTCATAAGAAACATCTAAAGAGAAATGGATACTAGAGCTAGTAGGAGTCCTTTAGCGTTATACAGTTATAGGCTTATAGCATTTAAAAGTCCGTGCCCAAATAAAAGTTGAATATAAGGTACCTCACCTTGAATATCCTTCTCTGAAATTTAGTGAAGATTAACTCAGCCAACTATGATCCTCTTGACAAATGAGAAATTCATATCTTTCTTTCAAGTCTCATTAGTTAATTTTTGGTTAAATGGAAGGGCTCATTAGTTAGACACCTGTAACATCCGTTCCCTCACAGGAGCTTCAAGCTCAAGAATTATACATCTTTGCGGCACACGAGGTAATTTGTACGATTGTACGCATTTGTATACTGAATCTCGATATAAACTCTTAATAATATCTCATCTAGTTATCTGCAACTTTTGATCCCTCTTATAATGTCATGCACTTGTACAGGAGCATTCAAATGAAAATAATGTTTTTGCACCTAGCATTTTGTTGTGGCATACTTATAGCAGGAAGATGGGCCTATTAAGGCCCTTTTTGTCTCCTTGATAAAAGCACCTCGGCCTTGGGGAGTTGAGAACAGCATCAGTAACTCAGCAAACGCTTCAAATTCATAATCGGCAATCGCTGAATTGTTAAATATACTGGTAGGCACAGGCATTCACAGCCATAGAAAAGCACAGCATTCCATATTTAATTTTCTTTTCGCCTCCTCTTTTCTTTTTCATTCATTTTGTTTTTTCCTTTTGTAATTATATCATCCAGTAGCGGATCTTCGTAAAAAATGAAGAAATGACCGGTTATATAAGAGTAAAATTAAGAGAATCCGGTTATATAGGAGTAAAATTAAGAGAGAGCCGATTATGAGTAAAATTGATAGACCTCATCTCTCTGAGATCTCCAATGTTCGGAATTTAGATTAAAACTTTTTTATAGATATTTAAAGTTCGACTTCTATGTTTGGAAACATACACCAAAGAATAGAGAATAACTCTCTATTCTGAGAATTGAAATAGCAATTACAATTAAAATATAAGTTTGTTGTTTCGAAACAGTAAAAATAGTTATTATTCTACTATTTTAAGTGAGGGATAAAATAATTGTTATTCTCAAATTTCTACCATTTGAAGTAGTTATTCTCAACATACAATTTAAATAATATTCCTATCATTTCAAATAGATATTCTTATGTTAATCTAGAAATCCCTATTTTTTTAATATTTTTAATTTCTCTATTCTTATATTATTCTTTACACGATTCAAACATATCTGTATCTTATTTAAAGAATAGCTTATGTGCCTTATCCGTGGGAATCATATCTGAACAATAGCTTTTATGTATATTGAAATCTTGAAAAAATAAATTACAAACAGGAAATTAGAGAATTATGAGCCTCAATCCATATGAATCATTTTCATCGTTGGTCCATATATGGAAAAAGAGGCCTTCCTTTTTCTGTAAAGAATAAACTCAAAACTTTTTCTTCCATTTTACCATTGTAATAATTGGCAACCGTTAGAACTTGTGTATAAATAGGACTCACTGAACAAATCTTTCTTTCAGAATGTTTTAATTAAAAAAAAAAGCAGCATTCGTTATCTTAATTCTCAACATGGTATCTGACTCAAATCTCACAAAATACCGGAAAAAACCAGCAAGCAGCTAACAGCTGCCAGTCACTCAACCTGTAACAATACCAGGAGCATCACCACAACTGCAAACGCCAAATAGGCAACCAAATTCTTGGACAGCTAACAAGAACTGTCCCAGTCCCATACCAGCAACAGACTCAAGCTCAAATAGAGCTGTATTCGTACCAAGTCCCAATATCAGTAAAGATCTCAAGCTCAAGTAGAGCTGTTACTTTAGAATCGCAGTTCTAGCACAAATTGTGATAGACCTCATCTCTCCGAGGAGAGACACAGATTTAAATCTCACAAAAAACATTTAAAAAGGAGTAAATATCAGGACTAATTGGGAACCGTTAAAAAAATAGATCTAACTCTAGAATAATGAGAAAGAATTTTTATTAGACTACATATATTGCATAATAGTCAGAAAATACATGCTGAAAAAGGGAATAGAATTACAACAGAAGTGGCTTGCGGTAAATGTCGAACATTTCTGATGAAGATAGCTGAGGCTCCTAAAAGACGAATAAAAATTGTCAGAAAGTAAGAGGACAAGTCCACAAACAGGCTCCTGGAAAACAATTTAAGGTATCTTTGACAAACATTTCACAGCATTTCATAATAATTCTTTGATTTAGTAAAATTGATCCAAAAAAAAAATGATTTTGTTGTCCATGGTGAAGAAGGTTCAAAAAACAAGAGTATTTACTAGAGTCATGGTTCACTATCTGGTGATAAACTGAAGAAAACAGCATCACTAAAACAAACAATTAGAATCAGATTACCTGTGTTGAGCCGAATGGAAGTGCCCTACGAATGAGGGAAGCTATGGGGCCACTGAATTGAGAATTACCTCCATTTTCACGAATTGCAGCCCTCATAGCAGTGAGCAAGCGACCATAGGTGGTCCCCGGTTCCATCTCTACTGCCCGAATAAAGCTATAGGTCATGGCACCTGTCGAAGTGCTGCCGGCAAATGCCTGAAATTAGAAGTTATATGCATATTTATTAAATCAAGATATAATTTATTTATATCTTGCTAATTTGGTTTCTCATTTCTTTCTCTGAATTTTAAGAAAATAGACTGGAAACTTGGAACATTTCATTTCTAGTTTTATTTTTTAAATCAAGATTTTGTATTTTTTGACACTTTGGACACTGAAATGGTTTGGGGTTTGTGTATGCTACAGAACCTCAGTATATTTCGAATTACCTTCAGTTGTGAAGTCGAGCTCAATAAGCTTTAGTTAAGCAGTTAATCGTGAATTAATTCTTTGGCTTGTATCATAGCCCTCAGCCATACTGTTAAACACATTGTTATCTTTTTTTTTTTGGAAAAGTCTTTATTTTAATAATAGAGATAGTTTACTGGGTTGCAGAATTCGGAATTGACTGTGCAATTGTGCTAAAAAACAAAAGAAAGGATGCTACAACAGTCAATAGGCGCCACCAAATTAACCGACCCTTGAAGGGATACTGAGAACTCTACTACATACAAACCTTTTTTAGACCGAACAACATGATATAAAACAGTATTTCAATAATTGAATGATTAAAAATTAAAAAAAAAACATAGACTAACCGAAGTGTCAGAAGAAGTTTGATGATCATCACAACCACTGATCAAGATAGCAAGCCCTCCACTAGTTCCTTTGTGCTCCCCTGATGGTGCTCTGTGATCCTCCCATTGCCAGGATCCGCTCCTTAAATAAAATTAGAAACATTATACAGGTTCTTGAGTAAGCTCCACACAATAGCAAGCTTACAAGACCAGAATAAGAGAAGCTAATATAAACAAATTCCAACAGATAAACAGAAATCAACAAGTTCTGCTGATTTAGGGCTGGGCTAACTTTGTATGATGTTTTAAGTTTAATACTATTTGGCAAGTAATTGCTTGCTACCTAAAAATAAGTCCCGTTGCTTAATTAATGCATTTTCTGTACTGGTATGATCATATTTTTTTAGTACTATGACACTCTTGTTTCCTAATTTAAAAGAAAAAAAACATAGAAGGAAAAATAAAACAAAAGGAATGAGTCTCAAATACTCATCCAAGTCCTGTTTGGTCAGGACAATCAGATCATTACTGATCTCTGTTTATCTGTGCTTTAATTTTAGGTTCAAAACTTTTATCACTCAATTCACTAGAGATACCTGGACACACGGCAAAGGTAAGGCAGGTCCAGAATAGTCCCACTATGGCATGTATCGACAATTGCATGAAGTTTAACATAAGGAGGGAGCGGTCGGACAATAGTTGTGTTGATCTCGTCATCAAGAATCGGCCCATTTAACTCGAAGTCGACGGGGCAGAGTGCCTCATCATAACCATCCAACTCATCATTCGTTGTGTCAAGCTTTTGCACCCCATGACCTGAGAAGTGAAACACCAGCGAATCGCCAGCAGTACATCCTGTTACAAGCCACCGCATGGCAGCTCGCATGTTTTTTTTGGTCGGAATTTTGTTTGGGTCCCGATCCTCCTCTGCATGATGAAATTTGCACCATAAGATATAAAATCCTATTGACATAATGTGCAAATATTATCAAATATCTATTAAGACAGATATTTGAAACTTCTAAATTTGATTGGGAAGTTAAGATTAATCTTGAATGTTTAACCAATTAGAAAAAAAATTGAATGCTTATAATAATTCTCTTCTCTGTGATGGGTGCTCATGTAATTGTAAGTGGTGATTTCAAAACTTTTACCTAAAAAACTTGCTTACCAATTTAATTAGCAAAACAGATAGAAATTATATAAAAAAATGAATTTTGCAAAGTGCTGCTTCAAAAAAAAAACTGCAAAGTGTGTCAGACTGTTACTTACCAGTGAGAATAAGAATACACTCCTTTGGAAAATCAAATTTCTGAGTAAGAAGGTAAGCAACACAATTCACATCATTTACTGTTCCTTTCAGCTCATACCGGCTCGAAGAATAAGTTATCCCGATCAGAAGTGCCCTTTTCTTTCCAAAAACACGGGGATAATTTACTGGGCTATAAAACCCTGAATTTGAATAACCAATCCCTGCATGCGACTCATAAGAATACGGTGACGAATTGAATGAATTGCCTGTATTGGCAAAGTTAGCAACTATGGACTTGACGAAGCCGACAGCATGACGGACTGGATCTCGTCCGACATATGTTGTGTGACGGCATATAGAACAGCAGATATTGCGTGCAAATGGAGGAACCACAAGTGTTACACCGCACCGGCTGCATCTCACAGTCCGAGTATGACTTCTGCTGCCCATTGTCCTGTAAACTTGTCTGTTGTCACTGTTTTATTTTTTCTTCTTTTTTGGTTTGATCAGTATACTCAGAGAGAAAGGTAATATAAGCTTTGATTGTAAGCAGACTCTTCTTGACTGATCCGAAGGAATGAGATATGCTTTGCTTTCACATAGCTTTATTCCAAAAATTAAAAGAAAAACAAAAGGAAGTGACTGCAGAATTAGATTCTTTCCGGATCATTTCCTTTAGCATGGAATTACTCTTTCACGAGGAGATTCTTCGATTCAATGGTCTTAGATGATTCTCATATATAATGCCAAGTAATTCTAGAAGAATCTGTTGAATATTAAAATCTGATTATCTACAATGAAAATGGCGGTGGGAACAAAATGTTTTGCGGGTATAAAACAAGCGGAGGAAAAAAAGTGGGGTGAGAGAGGCTCGAACTCTCGACCTCAGGATTACTCAGTAGCTATGAGACCTACGCGCTAGCCAACTGCGCCACCACCCCTATTGAGAAAATGATATAACAAATTAATCTGGTTTGTATTTGCAAACGATATAATATTTCTTTAAAGTGCTTTCAGGTTGTATTTTCAATTTGATGTTATCTGAAAACAAATTGATAATATATGAGGGTTTAAAAAGATGTAGACGATGTTTTAGCACTTAATATGTGATCAAATAATTCAAATCTATATGGAACATACTTAAACTATAATAATATATCTAGATTTTTAATTAAATGATAACCACTTTTCGGAGCATTATATATATATAATCAAATGTTATTTTCTACCCACTTTCATTAGCTTTTGAGAACACTTCAAAAGTTATATATTTTGACATCAACGAAATGGAAAAATAAATCAATGTATAATGCTATGATTTTTTTTAAAAATTATGAAATAAATTATAATTTAATAATGAGTATTAACTAATCAAAAATTTAATAATATATATGACGTACAGATGGAATGTGCATTTAAAACACGCTAATACCGCTGAAGACTTTCCATCAAACGCACCATGTCATTTGTTTCATAATTTTAGGAGGGGGCTTTTTTTCTCATTTTTGTGAGGTAAGAGAACTGTCACAGTGGGACTGACGTCTTTTAGCAGTGGGACTGCCTAATTTTAAATGCACAATCATATTTATTATCAATATTTTATTTAATTAATACTTATTATTAAAATTATAATTTATTTCTACTTATTATTAAATTATAATTTATTTCTACTTATTATTAAATTATAATTTATTTCTACTTATTATTAAATTATAATTTATTTCTACTTATTATTAAATTATAATTTATTTCTACTTATTATTAAATTATAATTTATTTCTACTTATTATTAAATTATAATTTATTTCTTTTTATTATTAAATTATAATTTATTTCTACTTATTATTAAAACTATAATTTATTTCATAATTATTCAAAAATCACGGCGGATAATGAACAAGGGCATCGCATATAAGTATCGTATATGTATCAGGAGATCTTTTCCAACAGTTGATGATGTACAGTGAGGTATGAAATGAAGAAAGCTTAATCCGTAATTCGTAAAGCCAGAAATAGATAGTAAAACTTCAAAAATATAAAAATAGTAATGGGCCACCCATGACCCATCCCAGCTTGAATTTGCATCGGAATAAAATGGATCGAGCGCCTTAAATAAAATAGAAGTGAATTATCAAGCTCATCGGTTCTGGGAAATCTCATATGGACCATCAAATTTGGATGTTAGAATAGAAAGCCCATTATAATGTTGTAATGAATCTTATCGAAACCTTTTAGAAAAATTCGATCCACGAAAGGACAAAAGAACAGCCTAAAAATTCTAGTAAATAATAAGTAATAGCATGTTATTATCCTGTCCATTGCAGCAACTTGTTTTTCCATTTCACTCCCTCATTTAATTTATATAGTGATAGGCCTCATACTTGACACCGTCTAATGGGCTCGAGTAGCCTCACAGACTGAACTCGGAGGCTTCTCCAAGCCCATAATTTCTCTTAACAACCACAGCTGTCCAGACACGAAATAATACGCCATAACTGCCCATACACGAAATAATACGCCATAACTGCTCAAACCTGAAATAGCAGACTGTAACCGTCCACTAACGGCTAGTGAAGATGTGATCTCGTGACCGCTGAGTTATGCGGTTTGGAGGCATATATAAGGCCACCCCCCCCCCCCCCCACCCATGTTGATCAGGCATGCTCATACGTTCACGATACACTATCCTGATAGACAATAGAGAAGAATAAAAAAACTGTCTACACCTCCATCTCAGTGATATACTATATGATACTGTGAGCTTAAATCAGAAAGTATATCACATCATCTCCAAATGTTCATTTATCACGCTCATTAAATTCTTTATATAAAAATATTATGGGATACAAAAATTAAGAAGTATTTTGAGTTTTGTAAGTCATGATTTTTAATTTTTAAAAATCAACTCTAAAAATAATAATAAAATATTCAATATTTGAGCATCATTTTTAAAAATTAAAAACGATGACTTAAAAAACTCAAAACACTCTAAATTTTTACATCTCATAAGATTTTCATATAAAAATTAATGAGAATGATAAATTAAAATTTGGAGATAATTGATGTACTTTTTAAGCTCACGATATCTTTATCATCTAAAAAATAGCAAAAAAATTCAAAAAATATATAATTTGATCTCAAAAGATATTTCATTATGAAGATCATGTTCAACGATTTGGATCGGCCATTTGAACTTTTAAATTCGAGATAAAATTTCGATGTTTTATCTCACTCTCTCCCAATTCGTGTAAAAAAACTGTCTAAATATCTTAATAAAAATTTGACCTTTTCTAAAAATAAAAAATATTTACTCACGACCCCTTACGCCTTGGGGTAGGTGCCGGACAAACATGAAACCTTTGATAAGCCCCGGTATTCAACGCCAATTGCCCTGACTTTATTTATTTGTTGTTTGTTCCACCAAATCAAAGAGCCCATCCTCCATTAAACATTTTTTATTTGAACGCCGATAATACACTCACAGTCCAACAATTACGCGGTCCTACTGACGCGGCTCGGCTCAAACAAGCCGGCTCGATTTATCGAGCGGCTCCAACGGCTCGTGACACTTGCTCGAGAAGTGGAGAGGTGATATCGCACAGTACTTGTTAGGTTACACCTGGGAATTTACCGAGAAGTTTTCAGTGTAATTTAGAATGTATTATATTATGTATTTCTGAACTTCTTGACGACTTGACTAGTATAGAGACATTATGTATACTAATATTACACAATAATTTGCATAAATTTGAAAAGGACTGCATACGAGACTAACATTACTAACTACTTCATAAATAACAAGTAAGTGTGTGTTAGGTTCTAATTAGATCATGCAAACTAAACGGATTAGGTATACGAACCCCATACATCTCCCAACAAACGAAATGGATTAGGTATCATTAAAAACACACACCTAGGCATAGCTAAGGAGAAGCTTTAAACCCGATCCATGTTCGGCTCCCTTCAGTTCAGTCTGATTCTTCTACTTTATAGGGACCGAGTCTAATTTCACGGAAATAAGCTATTTTCACCTTAATCCTTAATAAATATACTTTCTCTTATCAAATTTGATCATTTTTAAACTCTTAAGTTCCTTTTAAACCCTATCATTTTCAAACAATTATGTTCTAATTATATTTATAAATCTCAAAAATTAGAAAATATTTTAAAAAATGCTATTTTTCTACGTTTATAATTAAAAATTTTGCTTTATATTTTTAATATTTTGTGTTGTATTTCAGTTATATTTTAAAAATCTAAAAAATAAATAATAATTAAAAAATAAAAAAATCTCTTTCAAATCTTATCATTATTCATTCCTTACCTAGTTTTTAAGGTCTGAAGTATATGATAAGAGTCAGGTCTCCTAAAAATTAATCTCACTCTTCAAAAATTAAGTCTTTTAAATTTAATTCTCTAAATGTCCTTTCTAAATCCAACTCTTACTCAGTCCTCACATAAACTCATTAGACTCGGCTCTTAAGATACCTTGTCCGACTCAAAGACATGCATGTACATACCTTAATCAAGCAAATTTTCATCACTAAGATGTTCATATCCTCTGTATAGCTGGTACCAACCGCCCCAAGCAAACGTTTCAGTGAGTGGCCTATGCAGCATACCACTTGCAGGAAAAAAAAAGTAGTTTTTAAGGATGCTATAATTAAGAAAAATATATTTGACAAATAGTTTTTTACAATTAAAATAATTTAATTAAGTTTAATAATGTAAAGATTATCGCCAAAATTTTATTCTCAAATTTATATCCTAACTATTTTTTTCTTCCAACTTTTCATTTCAGTAATTTTTGTATTTCACGATCTGACACGAGCACCTCAATAATTAGATATGAACATTTCTATAAGTGAATATGAATACTCATATATATAAGTATTAACATCATGAGTGTTTTATCTTATGCTTCGATCAGTGCTCTATCCCCAAATCTACATCTCAAGCGGTTTCTCTTCCATTCATTTTGAATAATATTTCTATTTTTTGTAAGTTTTTGTATCCATAATTAGATATAAACACCCAATAATTATGTATGAACAACTCTATAAATGAATATAAATACTCATATGTATAAGTATGAACAATATAAATGCTTCAACTTATGCTTCGGTTTGTACTTTCTCCCAAATTTGTCTCCCATTTTTTCTTCCAACTTTAAGAGATTTTTTTGGAATTTTTTTTAGAGAGACAGTTAACACAACTCTAATATAAATAATCACTAAAATAAAAATTTATTCTATCACTCGAAATTCTTTCAGACAATTCAATGCCAACCCAATCATCCAATTCGTTATCAACGGAGAAACAAATGTGGAGATTATGCGCTAGAGAAACAATGAACTGATAAAGATATTAAGTGCTGAAGCAGCGCATGGGTCACGTGCCGAGGCTTGGCAGATCAAATAATTGAGTGCCACAGTCGGACCACGTGAATCTTTTTTATTTTTTATACAAAGAACTTTTAGCGTGGTAATTGATTACGAGTCAAATTGATGAATCATTATTTTTTTCATAATATTTAATTATTTATTTTAGTCCTTGTTTTTTTTTCTATTGGAGTGTTTGTGGCACAATTTGCATCTAGAGATGGCAATTAGACGAATTTCTAGTCGGCGAAGTCAGGATATGTCTGTTTGATTTCGAAGAATCATCAAATGATAATTTTAGTGTTGGATCATCCAACTTATTATGATCAAGTATTCATGTATTCATGTTCTGATTTTAGACGTAGTTGAGGGGAGTTCCGTTGAATTAAGGTCAAATTGACTTAATAAAAGGTTTTGAGTTCAGAGCCTCAGACGAGGTGAATTATCATCGTTGTTTCTAGTTTCAATCTGTAGGTTTTATTTGGGTAAATTTGGCTAAACCTAAAGTGAAAAAATAATAAACAAAGGTGTCAAATTAAGAAAAATGTAATAATGAAGTGGTCTTAAACAAACTTCATCAATCAAAGCAGCGGTTGTGCTACTTAATTTAATTGTGTTACCATTCAGTTTAAAGATGTTATTATTTAATTTATTAAGCAAGCGTATTTTTAGGAACACAAAGCACTTTTGTGATGCTAATTCAAAAAATATATTAAATTATCTTCAAATTTTGATTTCTCACTCTCATTAGATTTTTCATATGAAAATCTTATGAGATATAAAATTTTGAAGTGTTTCAAGTTTTCTAAATCACTCTTTTTAATTTCTGAAAATTAGCTCTAAAAATAACAATAAAATATTCAATATTTATACATTATTTTTAAAAAATAAAATAGCAACTTTTCAACATAAAGAATTTAATAAGAGTGATAAATTAAAATTTAGAGATAATATATCTTTTAAGTTAAGATCACAAAGAGTAAGCACGTTACCTTTATTTTTATTATATTTATATATATTATAAATTGATTGGTTCGATGCTAATAATTCAAAATATATAAATAGAGTTGTGCTTTCTATTTCTTACTTATATTACACGTTTTCTTTGTCCTTTTAACCTTCTTACTTATTTCGCGAGATTTGTACAATCTGAGAATTCATATCTTTTTTTGTTGTGTCTTGTAATTTTCCTAAATTTGATTTCAATCCAGCAGCAAAGATGCTCCTTTACCCACCACCGATCAAAGACCAGGTACAATAATTTCATCAAATAATTGCATGCTGCTATATAGTACACTATACGTTGTACAACCCAAAATACGAAGTTATTATAAGTCTGATTTTATTATTCTCTTTATTTACCTCATTCCTCAATGCCTCAAAGTCTGGTTTGAAAAAAAATCATGATCAATCTAGTCCGGAATAATCCGTGATTGCTATTTCAGTTTTTAGTACTAATAAATTTTATTAAATTAATATTATTAAAAATAAGAGTGAGAAACGTAAAATTTTAAATATACGAATGGCAGCGCGCCACCGTCAATAATGACGTGTTTGAAACGCGCCATTGTCAGTGGCGCGTTTTATTATTTTTATGAAACGCGCCACTGGCAGTAGCGCATTTGCTTCTTATATATACAAAATGTGCAGCGCCTCTCCATCTCACTTGCGCGGGGTTTGGACGAAACACGTCACTGGCAGTGACGCGTTTCATAAAAATAATGAAATACGCTACTGACAGCGGCGCGTTTCGTCCGTGCCACTGGCAGTGACGCGCTGCCATTCGTATATTTGAAATTTTACGGTTCTCACTCTTATTTTTAATAATATTAATTTAATTATTATTATTATTAATAAAAACTGTTGCTATTTAGACCGTTCTGTATCGTGCCCCAAATTTGTACCGTGACTTAGCACGGTTTTACAGTGAGTTGAATTGATTTTTTTTTTAAACCGTTCTAACTCGACTCATCTTTATTCATGACCCGATATTAATTCATACCGTGATAATCCATCCCAAACCGTAATAACATGAAAGATACAGCAAAGATGGAGCACTCACCACTGATTCCATGACAACCTAAAACTCTGCAGTACATCCAAAAATGTGCTTCTAACCAAACATACCTGATACTGGTACCAGTGGAAATTGTGAAATGGGTTTTAAAGATAAAGTCCCACTAGCTGAGCCAACACATGAAGCAGGATATGTGGATTATCAAAGTCAGTACATTCAAACAAACAATTAACCTAGTATCAGATATCACCGTGAACAAGATGCATGAAAAACATGAAGAAAATTGGGTATCAATCGACGAGTCAGTACCAAATGTCAATGTTGCAAACCAAAAGAGGCACTTGATTGGTTTTTCTTTGCCTCCTAAAACTTGTGTATTAATTAGGGTTACATACGGATCGGATACGGATGAATAATGATTTTACTGTATTTATATCCGTTATAATTTTTTGGATATGGATTTGAATACGAATACGGGTTAGATATTCAACGGATATCAGATATGGTCGGATATCGGATGGATACATAAACGAATATGAATATATTTTGAATATTAAATAAAAATATTATACTTATCATTGTAAATTAATTGCATACTATTTTTTTGTTAGAATTGTTAATTATAAAAATCAAATATTAATTATAGAAACTAATACTAATTACCATTATATTAGTAGTTCAAATGTGTCAATAAATTATATAAAATATGATACATTAGTATAAATTATATATAAAATTAGTTACATTTATAATGTATGTAAAAAATATATAATGAGATTTTTTCGGATACTTATTCGGATAAAATTAGATTGGATACCTTAGGATAATGTCGGATATTGACGAATAATAGCTAAATGAACGGATACAGATACATAATAGCCAAATCATATCCTTATCCGTTAACTTATTTTGGATACAGATATCTTCGAATATGAATACATATCAGATAATTTTTATTATTTTTCAGATCATATCATGATAAAATCGGATATTTTACTATATATTTGCAACCTTAGTACTAATGGAGCCATCAGATGAGAAAGATTTTCAGACATGAACAAAACATATGAACTCGTCATCTCCGGACAAGACCATCCGTGCTCGACCCGTCCCAATCTATGGAGGTTTAAGACAGATTGGATCGGAATTTTCTCATTTTAGACCGCTCTAATTTGAAGCGTTCAACTCATACTAACCCGTGTTAACTCTTGACCCAGAGGAATTTGACCCGGACCGAACCATTATCAATACTCTACCTCAAAGCTATTTAAGATCAAGCCGCGTGTACTTTGTCCTATCATCTGAAGATTTTTCTGTAGAAAACTCATGTGCTGTTTTATCTTTAGTAGCATTAAATCAAATTATAATACTAGAAAGACTTATTTACTTAGTATGACGCATTTAAGTTTCCATTTTTTTAATATTCGTACCTTAGCAGCTTAAAGTATTTTAAAGGAAAAATTACCACTGTCTCACTCTAAAATTTTAAAATTGTCAAAATATCACCTCAAAATTTATTGTTGCTCAAATATTACTTCAAAATTATTTTAATTATCAAATGTCGTCATTACCGTATTTTTATGTATTTTTATTTTTAAAAAATCATAAAATATATTAAATTTAAAATTATATTTTCATATTTTTAATTATATCCTTTGTGCATGGTCTAATAGAAATAAAATCTAATAGAAATAAAAAAAAGGATCCTGATAGAACTGATGCAAGTGTGTAGCCTTATCATCGCTCCGTTGTCGCTGGCCCCATCGTCACTCCACCCAATCATCTCATGCTTTTCCGATGCATCGTCACACCCTTCCAATCTCCTCCATGCATTGTTAGCAATTCGACTTTGAAGTCCGAAATTCCCTTCAATTGAGAAACTGATGAGAAAGAGAACTAAGCAGCAGGGTGGAATAAAAAGGACCGGAATGGAGCCAAAACGATGGACTGGAGTGAAGGCGGAGTGGTGGTTGTGTGACGACGGTGTGGCGGAGTGATGATAACGACGACTGAGCACGGAAATTCCCTTCAATATCAGCGTGATGAACTGGAATAGAGGAAGGTATTTTGATCTTTATGAAAAATAGTTAATTTTGAATTTTATACAGTAATGATAGTAATTTATAAATTACAATGGTTTTGGAGTGGCATTAGAATAAGAGTGGGGATCCATTGACAATGAGTTATTTTGACAAACCTTGACAATGGTCTTCTAAATAAATACAAAAAAAATATAAAAAATGAAATTTTTTTATAGATGTGTTCTTATACATGTAGATTGATGTTCATTCAAATTTAATTATTTAATTATAGTTTGATAGTTCATAAAAGACCGTTAAATTATAACCGTTGTAAATTATATAAAATTTAATGGTCTTTGATGGACTATCAAACGATAAAAATTATATGAAATTTGAATGACCATCAATCTAAAAGTAGAAAAACACATCTATAATTTTTTTTTCCAATTTTAAGATTTGTTTATATTTATTTAGAGGTCCATTGTCAAGGTTATCAAAATAACCCATTTTCAACCGATCCCATCTCTTAGAATAACAACATTAAATTTTATGATGATATTTTGATAATTTTAAAGTTTTAAAATGACATGAAAATAATTTTCTCTATTTTAAAAAATAATTACAATAGAAAGAAGTAATCGTCGTGCTTATTTGTTCTTGTTGTTATGTTAAGTTAGAATGCAATATGCATAATGCATCCACGACTGCGCATTTTTTACAATTGCCCAAAACAAAATTGGAGTGAAAACTCAAGGACTTATATTTGGTCAATGTGATATATATGTGATGTCTATAAAAATAATGAGAAGTGTTCAGACATCATTATATTTTTTGTTTCCACAATACCACTACTGATTAAATTTCTAATCACAATAAATTTGAAACTATAATGTCAAAATCAAAACTATTAGATATGATATATATTATTATTTTTCATGCACATAAAAAAGTTATAGATAATATTTTTACCTTTATTAAAGTGGCATTATACTCGTCTTTATCTCAAAATTAACCACTTTAAATCACTCAACAATTAATCTCCGGAAATTATGTAAAGGTATTTATTGTGAGTTTTTCGTGTCAGACAAAACTACGTTGAAACATCATATTTTTTTTTTCCACATGTATATGAAGAAAGTGATCTGCATTGGATCCAATGGTTTTATTCTAAGATTCAATTTAAAAATTTAGATTATTATAATTTAAAAATAAAACCATAAAAATAATAAAACTGGAGATGTTTACTCGAAAGCAACTACAATTAGATGCAACAAAATCATTAAAAGTAATTTCGCAATAATTAGAAGTTTAGAAACAAAAAAAAATCTCTGTAACAGAAAGGCTAGCTGCACGAAAACCTGCAGGAATCGCGAGAAGAGAAAACCAAAAAGAAACTAAAAGCTTTTCCAGACCAGTGTTGTGAATGGACATTCATAATTCAAAAAATGCTATTCGAATCTTCACAAATAAATCTGTATATGAATTCTTAAGATATATATATTTATTTATTGGATCTGCATATAAATTTTAAAACATGATCCATCTGATATAATGAATCCGCATTTATATATTATATGTTTCAAAATTTAAATCCGCTATGAATTTGATAAATAAATAAAATAAAATAAAAGTAAAATAAAATTATATCATATATCAATTAATAAAATGGGCATGTCTAATTTAATTTAATTGAAGAACAATATTTATTTTTCACTTTGTGTTGATTCATGAAGTTGAATAATAGTTATTGTATTAACTAGGTAGATTTTATTTTGTTATTTAATGCTTATTGTACGTTTTGAAAGTTGGAACAAATAATTATGATTATTGCTATGTTTGAAATAATTTTAAAATGACATGATAAATTTTCTCTTAGTATGAATTAATTTATTTTTAATATTATTATAATACATATAAAAAATATAATTCCAATTTGATCCAAAATTTATTATAATTATAAATACAAATTCATAAAAGAATTATTAAAATTTTATTGGATATAAATCTGCGTATCAATCTCATTATTTTTTAGTGAATTCATATTTAAAATTTTCGAAATCCGATCATCGACATCCTCATTCCAGGCCAAGCAAATGACTCATCATTCAATACACACACATACCCATCTCCGCCGGGCCCTAATATGGGCCCTGTCCATGACAGAGAAATGGTGATTTTCTATAAAATTCAATATTCTACGTTAACAGTAGAGTATTTGAAAAATAAAAAATAATAATAATAAGTTGAGTAATATATCTATATTTTCTTAAATTTATTTAAAATATTATTATTAAAATTATCAAAATAACTCATCATCAAAAAAGTCCCTTTATTTTTTTCACGTGTAAGCTAAATAAGACCACTTTCTGCACGGAACGTCACATATGTGATGAGAATCAAGAAAAGAAAAAGAAAAAAGAAATCTAATATATTTTCTTCTTTTTTGCCCACTCTTTGCACGCAGAGTGCTTTGCTCATTCAACCTGCTGCCAGCTAGCCAGCCACTTCAATTAAAATATAAAAGGATGATGCGGAACTTCAAAGGGACGTGAAATTAATAATTAAAAAAGGGGTGATGACAAAAAATTTAGCAGAAAGGACTGTAGGTAGGCTTGAGTTATTTCTGAACCTCACGTTCACGTGTAAAGTGTAGACACTGTAGGCAGGCTTGAATCATTTACCGTTTTATGGTTAAATTTTGTGGAGTTCATTGAATTATATCATAAATTCGTATTTAATTATTGAATTTTTATTTATTAATTTTAGTTATTAAATATTAATATTTCTTTATTTGATTAATTTTTTCATCTAAAACTGAACAGGATATTTAACATGATGTATGTATTAAAGTTTAAACACATATATTTTTATATAAATTTAAAAAATATATAACAATATAAGGTACAAATTAATATCTGTTTTCAATAATAATATGATGTTAATATATGTAAATAAAATATAAAATTAAAATTTCCTCAAACAAATAAAATTATATAGTTGATATAAATTAACTTATTAAATTATATGCTCAATTATCTAAAATATGCTATGAATATTGGAATAATAATTTATCAATCATACTTAATAAATTAATTTAACATATATATATTTATATAATATTATAAAAATTTGAATGAAAAAACTAACTTAGTGATCAAATTTTAGCAAACATTAAAGTTTAGTGATTAAAAATGGATAAATACAAGTCCAAAGAATAAATATGAATTTGAATTATAATATTTAGTGACATCTCCATCAGTGGTGCGTCTATGTCCATAATCGTAATTAGTAATCACTAATCAGTACATCAGTGAGAGAGTAGTCCAATAATGAATTGATAGTACATCTAGCGTCCGAACTAGATGTCACCACTCACAAGTGACAAGTTGAGCTGTGTCCTCTCTTTTTTCCCCTCATTTCAAGTGAGTTGTGGATCTCTTTTCCAAAAAAAAAGCAAGATCTGGTGTGGAGTGTGGACCACACAGAGCATTTTTTTTTTAAAAAAAAAGGTTAATTTTTTTTAGATCTAACATGATTTTTTTACAGAACTAGAGGGAAGAAGATTTTACAATTTTTTAAGTTTTTTTTACTATTTTGTAGTTATAAACAATATAAAATATAAAATAAAATAAAAAATAATTATTTTTTTATCTCGGTTCCTTCTAATTCGTGTGAAAAAAATAAGCATACTAATTTCCATAAAAAATAACCTTTTAAAAATAAAATAAATTGCACACCGAGTATACGAAAAATTTGAGAAATGATAATCGATAAGAATACTAAATTGGTGAGAGGATATTAAAAAAGAGAAGGGATTCAATTACCATTTTTTATGTCCATGGTATCTATTTATTTATTTATGTATAAATTTTAAAATATGAACCGTTAGATGTATTCTATATCATCTCAATTGTATGTATACGAAAAATCATAAAATTTTAACTTCATTTGAATAGCCATCAATTAAGATGTCTATTTTGTAAAATTTGGTCCCTTGATTTTATTAACGCTTGATGCCTATATAAATAATATCGAAATGATATAATTTTTTGTATACATATATAAGATGATATTTACAAAATATTCCTTCAATTAGTTTTATTATTTAAGAATTTAAATAATAGTTATTTGATATTTAATTTTAATGACACCGATGTGACACTAAAATGATGGTAATTGAATCCTTCTCGTTAAAAAAATAAAATATCAATATTTCAAATGGGACATCACATGTTGCACAACTTGGCAGCAAAATCTGACAGTTTGTGCGCAGAAACCCGGAGCTTTTTAGTAGCTACTAGCTAGAAAGGGAGCTTAATTTTAGTAACGAGAATTTCTAATTTTTTCCATTAAATCATCAAAATATCTTATATTTTCATCGCGAGTGTTCAACTGTTATTTTTTCCAAATTAATATACCACTAGCATGTTTAGGGTTGTAAATGAGCTAAGTCCGGTCAAAATTGGAGATTAGCTTATTGACTTAATGAATCAAAAATACTAATTTGAGATTGATTTGTTAAATTAACAAATGAGTTGAACTGGATAATTAATAATTTATTTACTAATTAATAATATTTTATATAAATACTTTATATCACTTTTCTTTTAAAGTTAACAAAAATAAATGACAATAAAATTGTATGCGTATTCATACAATAATTATATATATATATATATATATATATATATATATATAGTGTGAGGCTATGGTACTTAGATTGACATGAAGAAAAAATCTCCGTCTTCGCGTCCGTATCTCGAATTTGAAAGTTCATACGCTCGATCCAAACCGTTGAACATGATCTTCATATTGAAATATCTTTGGAGATCAAATTTTATATTTTTTTGAATTTTTTTGCTATTTTTTAAATGAGTATAAAATTTGTTGATCTAACGATTTCTGCACCATCCAAAACTAGTGATTTTGTACCCATCTAAAAAATAGCAAAAAAATTCAAAAAAATATAAATTTTTATCTCCAAAGATAGTTCAATATGAAGATCATGTTCAACGGTTTGTACGGATGCGAAGCACGGGAGGTTTTATGCTTCGCGAAGCACCATAGCCTCACTCTATATATATATATTAAATTATAACTTATATAATACATTAAAATTCATAAAAAAAAGTATAAAAGTTAATATTAATAGTTTAACGAGCCTAATGATTTTAGTAAGCTGAGTCAGACCTAGTTCAAATTTAGCTTATTAACTTAACAATCTTAACAAACGAGTCAAATTCAAGTCGACCTCGAACAAACCACAAATGATCTACGAGCTATTTTTCTGATAGCCCTTATCTGTTAGTAAAGTTAGAACTGTCCAACTTTTCTTCCTTTAAAATAATAGATTTGTTTATTTTCTTCATTACCTAATCAACCTATGTGATGCTGCCTTGTTATATGCTGAAATTTGTTTCATTTAATTATTTATGTATTCAGCTTTTCATATAGAAAAGAGGGCAATAATTTTGGATAAGAGGAGACATGAATTGACGGCAAATAAATATGGCTTGTGTTTGCATAATTGTTGGTGTGTAACTGTGTATACAACTTTTCAAAGAGGGCAATAATTTTGGAAAATTGAGGCATGAATCATGAATTTACTCAAAATAAGTATGGCTTATATATTCAGCTTTTCACATGTTTGATAATGGCGCGGTGTGATCAATGTGGCAACTATTTCTATCCTGTCATTAATTAACCTATGGAATTACTAGAGCACTCAGAGAATCAAAGGATGTTCATATTCTTCATTGCATCTTATTTTTTTGTTTGTTTGTTCTTTTGTTGGTTTTGACATGCGAATCACGTGCGAAATTATAATGCTAAGTTCCAAGATCGGGCTAATCAAGTTGAGAATATTCGTAAAATATCCTATCAAGGATGGCAACAATCAATCATAGACTTGGTCCATTCTCGACCAATTATTTGACCATATCATACCTTTAAATATGAATTAGCTAGATATTAAAAACAGTTTGCCACGATTGAGGTTAAATATCTTTCGGAGAAAGCTTGGAAAGTGAAGCGTTCTTTCCTGGCTGATGAAGGGTAGGGTTGTTAATGGGTCGGATTCGAATCGGATTTTGAAAGATTTTAATGTGAATTCATTAAAAAAATTATAAGATTCATATATACAAATTTATATTTAATAAAATTTTGAGAATATAAATATGAATTCATATTTATTATTATAGTAAATTTCGGATATGATTCGGATCATATAATATAATAATATTAAAAGTATCTTAATTCATACATGATGAAAAAAATTATCATATTATTTTAAAATTAATTTTAATGTAGCAATCATAACTCATATTTGCTATTATTGAAATCTTAAAATTATATATTTCAATCATAAATATAACAACAATCATAACTATTTATTTCAATTTCTAAAACATAATATAAATTGCTCTTCAATTTAAACTAAACTGGACATATCTATTTTATTTTAAACTAAACTGCATTTGAATTTTTTTTTTTGAAAAAATCTAAATACGGATTTATTATATTAGATGGATTATTTTTTAAAATTCATAAGTGAATTTAATAAATTAACGAATATATTTTAAGATCCATATATTTATCCATTTATTAAATGTGGATTCAGAATCTCAGATCAGATTTTTCAGTATCCATCGACGGTGCTTGAATATTAAAATGTGACATGCGAACTAAAAATGGAAGCGGCCAGTCAAGAAAAAAGAAAAAAAAATAGAAGTGGAGAAAAGGACCACACGCACGGCAGGACTGTCAGATTTATTCACGGTCAGAATTTATTAATTCTAGGGCAATTTCATATATATTAGTTATTACCAGCATTACATATTGACTTAATTTCGACGCATTTGATTATGTTGAAATTAATTGCGAAGACCATTAGTGTTGGAGAAATGCAAATATACTCTTTTTAAACTTATTAATTAGTGATGTCTATTGCTAGGTTTTTTTTTGTTCATTCTTAATTATCTTGACAACTGATTATAATTCATTGCTAAACAATCATAAAAGCCTGCTTTATGCTGGATTAGAAGTGAGAACGGGCAGTTTATGTATGAGAATCTTGAGGTAGGGGCGGATTCAGGATTTTAGTTGGAGGGTAATTATCAGATTGTAATGGTTTATCGGGTTTAAATTCATTAACTAATCGGGTACTAAATAAAAATAATAATAATTTAATATATATACTTAACTAATAATTTTTTTATTTAAATAATAACATTTTATATATTAAAATAATAATAAAATAAAGCTCAAATAATAGATAATCAAGTTGATGAATAAAGTTTTCGTCTATGGAACTTTATATTTTGATATTTTTGCATAATTAATTCATTATGCATGGTATTAAATATTTTTTCTCAATAAAAATAATCAGATAATACAAGGGGGGCAAACAAATTTGAGGGGAGACAAATTATCGAAAACATTATTGTAAAACACTATTTTTTAAAATCCAAATAAAAATAATCAGATAATACAAGGGGGCAAAAAAATTTCAGGGGAGACAAATTACCGAAAACATTACTGTAAAACACTATTTTTTAAAATCCAAAGAGACACATGCCCCTAGAGACACTTGGGTCCGCCCCTGTTTTGAGCGTTTGACATCTAGATGTGGGACAAAATAATATTCTTAATTAATTTCTTAGTCTATCTCCATCCAGCAGCATATATTAATTGCAATATATATTAAACAAGACGTTATGATTTGTTAATTTTATGAATAATACTATGAGAGTAAAAAAATTCTGAATAAAAGTTGTTACATTGAAGATATGAATTCTTCAACTACCGAAAACTCATCCCACGCGCCACACATCCAATCACCCTTAGATTTACGATTTTCTTTAAAATTTGATGGAGCACTAATCTCAAAGCGAAATGCAAAACTGTGCTACAAGCTGCCACGCAGCAGAGTACGCGAATTTTTAACAAAGCCATAAGGAGACCGGATATGATGTCCAATTAATGATCGAATTTGCAATGATATATCTATACTATTATATAAAGCATCTAATAATTGGAGGGTCCATTTTTTATCATTGTAAATTTTTATTATACTCATTTTATCTCTCAATTAGACGGATAATATTTATTGTTGGTTGATCGAACGTATGTGATTGCGTCCATTGATCCTCTCTTTCTCTCCATTTATTTTCCTTATATACTATTATTTCCATAATTTTTATTTTTTATTTAGCAACTTTGTGCATATTTGGTAAGGAATTAATGGTGATAATATATGTTAGAATAATTTACTTTTCTTTCCATAAAAATCATGAATCATTAACTCATATTGTGCAAAAATCTCATCCAAGATTAAATATAGTCTTTATTATATGTTTTTCTATAATTTGATGAATTTATAATTTAATATTAGATAAATGTGAATTTTTTTATCTTATAATATTTTAATGTTTAAATAAAAAATTCTGCTGCAACGCGCGGGTATATAGCTAGTTAACATTAAATTACCAAAACGAAAGAAATATATTACTCCACCCATTTCTGGAATACGCTCAACAATGGCAGGCCCAGCACAACAAGCTCTGCCTTCTTAATTGCTGGGTTTGATTGTAAGCAACCATGCCTAAAGGTGCCATAGAAAGTTACAAATAATTCGTCGTGTCAACTTTACTGTTTCAGCATTGATTTTATAATACAAACGACTTGATAACGATAAAAATTAAGATAATCAGGTACTAAATTGTGTTGCTTTAGTTGGTGGAAAGGAGGAAAAGGAATTCAGGAGACACGTGGCTTCAAGTGGGACAGTAACAAATTTCTAATATGGACCAAACAACAGAAAATTGTTCCTCTTGAAGTTTTTCTTTTTTTTTATAGCATCCTCCTCATCAAATTTGCACTGAGCCTTAATTTCCCCTCAATTAACAAGCTCCACGAAATATTGCAAATTCAGGTTTTCTGAATTACTTATTTAAATAGGCATAATTTTATATTTATTTGATATTTTAAAAACTATTATTTAAAACTATAATCTAATATGTCTTCGTGTTTGATTACATATATTAAAATTGGATAAAATTTTAAAGTAATAGTCGTTCTTCGAATAATATAAAATCTTCGCATTAAATTTTGTGGACCTTTTTTTGGATGTGAGATTTGTTATTTTATATACCATTGTTTTGGGTTTGTTTGTTCTTTCAACGTCCAAACTTTGAAAAAACTTTTGTACTTCTATTTCTTTTTTAATGTTGTTGAGAAGCGAATAACGAGAGAGCAATCACGTAAAATGAAAGAAGAAAAATTAAAAACAAGAACAAATAGATTTTACATGGAAAACTCTTAAGGGGAAGAAAACTCACGGCCGTTGTCAAAACGATTTTCATTAATACTTAAGGTTCGGTTACATAAGAATTATGTTGGAGATTATGTATATATATATAAATAAATTCATAAACTCTAAATCTTAATCTGAGTCATCGGCGAAAGAATTTCAATGTAATTTGACTTCTTAGAATTTCAATGTAATTTGACTTTATAATCTCAGACACTGCTCGTAGGGAGCTGTCGCCCCTACCACCCACACATACTCCTAAAATCAAACTCACATACATAACAAATGTAAATATCATTCTATAATCATGTACTCCATCTTTCCCTCGAGATTACAAACACACGTTACACGCCACTGGTGTTATTTTACATGATCAAGTTTGGGGGCTCCACTCTCTTCTCTCTTTTTTTTTATGGGAAAAAAATCATTCTATATTCATCATCACTAGCTTAAAAAAATAGGAAAAATAATTTATTCGAATAATAAATTTTAAAACTATCAGATATATGTAATTGAAAATCAGACGTATGCTAAATAATTCTTTGTCCTGAGTGTACAAAAGTACATCTGGTATCTTGATTTGTTTGTTTCTCAATCCCTAGCCAAAATAGGGTCATAAAAGAAAAAAAATATATGAACATCCTCCTTATTTATTTATTTTTAAATTTACTTTTGAGTGGAACCGAATTACGTACGGGAGATATTAATTGTTAACGAATAATGATAATATGCAGGAACAAATTCTCTAACCGAAAAAAAAAAATCAAATCTCCGTCAACAAATAATTTCAAAGGGAGTCCATGTTATTGTTTGCTCCATCGTGCAAGAGGAAAATTATATTTTATTCCTAAAATGTCGTCCGTTCCACTGTTATTAGTAGATTATTCACCATGTCCATGTGCCAATAGGCCTTGACGAATTGACTCCTCTTAAATTTTCACAATATATTGCCTACGTGTCCATCAACGAAGGTGGAGAGAAGCGATCAGGATCTCATAATTTAGGTAAATTTATACAGAGATTATGAAAATTAATATATTTATATAAAATTTATCAATCAGACCCCTTACAATTTATTTTAATGATTTAATATTTTTAATTTATTTTAATTATTTAATATTTTAAATTCCCCCAAACCTATCTCCTATACTTAACTTCTGGTTCCGCCTTAATCATCCAGTGAAAGACGATGCACGAAGAATCAGATTTTAGTAATAATATGATTTATTAAATTAATATTATTAAAAATAAGAGTGAGAAATGTAAAATTTCAAATATACAACGGAGAGCGATTTGGCAATTTAGGTATTCTATTAATTTAATAATACTTATTAATAATAAAAACAGACAGTCAACGTGCTTCCAGTCACGTGCTCTCTCACCAACCCCATTCTTCTCTGTTCGGCTCGGCTCCGAGCCGGTGTGTCCCGACCGGCTTGATTTGAAGCCGTGACATACTATCTAGTATCTAGGGAAGTAATCGCTGCTTAGTGCTTACTCATCAGTCATCAGCTTTCCTAACGCAGAGTTGATCACATAATTACTTGATGTTTGTTCAGTCTTGACCGCCGAGATTTTTTCTTTTCTTTTTTGGGGAAAATTGACCGCCAAGTTCTTCGGAGGCACCCCTACAATATTTTATATGTGCTTTTGGTATTTGGGTTATTTAGATAAAGTACTTGGAAAAAAAAGACATAATGGACGATTAGATGATAGTATATAATTTACAACTGTGGTGAATTTCCTCTACAATGGTCTAAAACATGCTTTTTTATAGTCTTATTATTTTATTAAATTCGATAGATATTTTCATTTTCCTGGTAGATTCTAAATAAGGTGAAATAAATAATATTTCTTTATGAATTTTAAGCTCTGATTTTGTATCAAATTGTAGGATTGAAAAAGTACTCGGATAAAAGAAATAAATCATAATGGATGGTTAGATGATAGCATATTTTGTCAAAATATAATTTGCAACTATATTAAATTACTTATATGGCTAATTTCCTCTACAATAGTCTAAAACATGCTTTCTTATAGTCTCTATTATTTTATTAAATTAGGTAGATGTTTTTATTTTCCTGATAGATGCTCAATAAGATGAAATAAATAATATTTCTTTCCGAATTTTAAGTAATTTCTGATTTTGTATCAAATTGTAGGATTGAAAAAGTACTCAGAAAAAATAAATAAATCATAATGAACGGTTAGATGATAGCATATTTTGTCAAAATATAATTTGCAACTGTGGTAAATAACTTGTATGGCTAATTTCCTCTACAATAGTCTAATACACGCTTTCTTGTAGTCTCTATTATTTTATTAAATTAGACAGATATTTTCATTTTCCTGGTAGATGCTAAATAAGATGAAATAAATAATATTTCTTTCTGAATTTTAAGTAAGCTCTGATTTTGTATCAAATTGTAGGATTGAAAATTAATGCATATTGTTCTTCAAATGCAAAAAAATAGATATTTATGGAAAATATAAAGGAGCTAGATACCCATTTGATAAAAGAAATAACTTGAACATTTGAGGAAAAAATAGAGATTATCTAATTCTAATTAATTATTTAGATTAGAATAATGGACTTAGATGTTTACATCCTCATTTAATACTTCATCATATCCAGCAGCTAAAACTTCCATTAGATCAGCTTTGATATGGTCATCGATCACATTTATAATTTTCACTCCGTTGGACTAATAAATGTCTGCATTATTATGTGGACATATCTTTCATAAAAATATACTGACAAGTGACAACATTGGTAGAAAAAAAGTAGAAAATAGCGTAATATTAATTTAATCGTTTAAAATACAAAAATAAATACAACTAAATAATAGTCATTTTATTTTATTTTTCTACTTTCAATTGAGAACCTGTCCCCGTCATTGCATTTTCAAAATTTGTTAAAATCTAGGTGATTGTCCCTTTAATCAAAATGCAGATAGTGGAGGGAGCAATACATAAATTCGCTATTTTCTACTTACCCAACTACCACGCCCAGTCGCCAACCACACCAACCCCGCCTTTTCGTTATAAATCCTTCTCCTTCCCTCTCCCATCTTCTCTCTCTCAGGGCCCTTCCTTCTCTCATACCAAACCCGTTGTAACAGAAAGGCACTCGAAGCCAAACCAAAAGAAGCAGAGGGACTCAGCAAGGAGAGCAACACTCACCAACAATGGCGCTTGCGAGTCACGCAGCCACCTCTCTCCAAACCCAACCCCACCCATCTCACTCCCTCTCTTCCTCCTCCCGCAAAACCGCCTCTCCATCCTTACTCCCGTTGTCACGCCGCCGCCGCGCCGCCTCCATATCCGCAGTGCACGCCGCGGATCCGTCTAAAAACCCGACCGTTGCGGATAAACCTAAGACCCCGTCGCCTCCTGCTCCAGCTCAAACCACGAAATGGAGCATCGAAAGCTGGAAGTCGAAGAAGGCGCTGCAATTGCCAGACTACCCCGACAAGAAGGACCTCGAGTCGGTGCTCAAGACCATCGAGAGCTTCCCTCCGATCGTTTTTGCCGGAGAGGCGAGGCACCTAGAGGAGAAATTGGCTGACGCCGCCATGGGAAGAGCTTTCCTCTTGCAAGGAGGCGATTGTGCGGAGAGCTTCAAGGAGTTCAATGCCAACAATATCAGAGACACTTTCAGAGTATTGCTCCAGATGAGCGCCGTGCTCATGTTCGGTGGCCAGATGCCCGTCGTCAAGGTACGAATTCGGTTTTTATTGTTTTCTTATTTTGACCGAGAGCGGATGCATGAGATTTAGCGTTTGGTTTTAGATCTGGGATCCTGATCGTCCATTTTGACTTGTGTGTTTAGTGGGCTTTTTTTTAAAAAAAAAAGTTAAAAAAAAAAGGTTTTCAGTGGTGTTCAATGTTTCGAGGATTTATGTCAAAAAAAATATGATAGGAAGGTTGTTACAACTTTACAAGGGTTGGTGCCTCCAGCTAAGGATTTTTTTTTTCATTTTCTTAATAATATTACGGAAGAAGTTTGGCAGTCACTGAGCATTCTTTTTTCCAAAAAGAAAGTGCCAAGCACTGATATACGGGACCACCTAATTAATTAAAAACCCTGAAAAACACGGGAGCGAGATAAATTTCCAAGAACGACATTTAATATTGTAATTTATTTGTATTTCTTTACAAAATTTAAAAACTGTGGGGTCAGCTCACACAATATTTTCATTATTTTGACCCTGATTGGAAGGCGACGTTAGTGGACGTGGGACTAGTGCAGTTGGCCGGAAAATAATAAACTAAACTCGTTTTGGTTGTTAGCTTGTTATCAGTAATTAGGTCATCGACCAAATATTTAAGCCTCAACTGATTCTCCCCCAACATTATTATAATATAAATAATGTTCGTCTCTATATTTCTTTTCCATGAAGTTCAAACTTCAAAGTCTTTGACGTTGTACTATCCTATAAAACCATATACTTTATTAACATAAATTCCCCATGTACGATCTTATCTATGAGATTTGACCAGCAAAAAGTATGGAGGTGTTTGCTGCTGAATTCCTCCGCTACACATGAACTAATTTTGTTAGACCTAACAATGTCAACAATTGAGTGAAATTGGTATATGCAACTAATTCATCCACTTACAGAATTACAATTTCTCATGGCAATGTACAAATCTGCATAGCAAGATGGTACTAAATAGAATGTGATCGTTATATCAACTATTACCTTTCAAACAACCATTGAGATTAAAAAAAAATATTCTCTGTTCTCCAGGTCGGTAGGATGGCAGGGCAGTTTGCCAAGCCGCGATCAGACCCATTTGAGGAAAAGAATGGAGTGAAGCTGCCTAGTTACAGGGGTGACAATGTGAATGGTGATGCATTTGAGGAGAAATCCAGGATTCCAGACCCCCAACGCATGATCCGTGCCTACTGCCAATCAGCAGCAACACTTAACTTGCTCCGTGCCTTTGCAACTGGTGGTTATGCTGCTATGCAGCGTGTGACTCAGTGGAACCTCGACTTCACTGACCATTCTGAGCAGGGGGACAGGTCAGCACTCCCTTGTTTCTATAAAATTCAATTTTTTTCTTTTAGATATTAAGTACTATTGTAAATTTGAATTAGCAGGCTATAATTACATTACATAAATGAAAATAATCTTAAAAAACACTTTATCACTTCTATTAATTTATTATTTGAATGGAACAATACATGAGTTTCAAGCACAAATTCTTGCATATTTATATCACAATTACTAATTGACATAGAATAACCAGTTTTTATTTGTGCATGTGTAAACAGGTACCGTGAGCTTGCCCATCGGGTTGATGAGGCGCTTGGCTTCATGGCTGCTGCTGGCCTTACAGTTGACCACCCAATAATGACAACAACCGAATTCTGGACCTCACACGAGTGCCTTCTCCTCCCATATGAGCAGTCTCTGACCCGTGAGGACTCCACCTCTGGACTCTTCTACGACTGCTCTGCTCACTTCCTTTGGGTTGGTGAGCGCACCCGCCAGCTCGATGGTGCCCATGTAGAATTCCTCCGTGGTGTCGCCAACCCTCTGGGAATTAAGGTAAAGAGCGGCTTGTGTTTAGGTGTTCTCTTTAGTTGATGATAGCCCAACTTGTTAATTTGCTCTCTGCATAAAATTTGGGGAATAGAAAGAATGGCTCATTTGATTCCTAAGTTAGCTGGACTAAATTTAGGTTCAGGTTAATGATTCGACTGGTATTTTTTTACCAGTTGCTGTCTTTTCTTTTTTATCTTTTTTTTTATATCATGCCCATAGGAAACACGCTATCCTTTTCAAACTGAATAACTGGATCCATTATTGAATAATTGTATTTTGATGTGTGAAATACAGGTCAGTGACAAGATGGATCCAAAGGAGCTCGTGAAGCTGATAGAGATACTGAACCCCCAGAACAAACCTGGGAGGATCACCATCATAGCAAGAATGGGGGCTGAGAACATGAGGGTCAAGCTACCACACCTGATCCGTGCAGTGCGCGGGGCTGGCCAGATTGTTACCTGGGTCAGTGACCCCATGCATGGCAACACCATCAAGGCTCCATGTGGCCTGAAGACCCGCCCCTTCGACTCTATCCTGGTATTGTGCTCCTTTTTTGACTGCACCTTACTGTCTACATGTTTGCCCAAGTATTTTATCATTTTAGTTTGTTTAAGGTGGTGTCCAACATTAAGAAGTATATGCAGTCTGATAAAACACGTGGACAAATGGCATTTGGCAAAAATACAGCAATGAAAACAAACTTGACAATGCATTAATGTAATAATGTTTCCCTTTAAATGGAGGTTTTTAATGAGAGTTGAATGGAACACCAAGTGGTATACTGTGCTAAGCAATACTTTCTCTCACACAATCAGTGATGGCCCCACCAGGTGGTTGTAAGATTGCAATCATGATTCCCTGATGGGTTTTTTGGACCACTTTGTGATGAACTATGATGTTCATTGGCAACCCCATCAAACTTCAAAATATGGCCCATAGAGAATAATAGATGGGTAATAAAAGTGGGGGTAATTAAAGGTGAGAATAGACTGAGGTGGGTCGCTTGTCTTTGTGGGTGCTGAAGAGCCATCTCTAGTGTCTGTTACTGGTCCTTGTTGGATGTGGCTCTCATTACTATAAGTTGTAGGAGAGGTTATTGGACTTAGATATTTGGCTAGTTAGTTTGAATAAACCAAAGTGAAATAACTGTAGGGGTGTTAGCTTATTTGATAGGTTATCATTTGTTTGTTAGCAGTGATGTGACTGCATTTTCTAAATTATTCAGCCATTCATTCGTGCTCCCAGGATTTTTAATTTTCATGCATTTTTCATATTGTTAGTTTTCCTTATCACACAAATATGAGGCTGTTAGTCAGCAGTATTTAATGTATTTCTTTTTCCTCGTTAAACAGGCTGAGGTGCGTGCCTTCTTTGATGTGCACGAGCAAGAAGGAAGTCAACCTGGTGGGGTCCACCTGGAGATGACTGGCCAGAATGTGACAGAGTGCATTGGTGGGTCACGCACAGTGACCTTTGATGACCTCAGCGACCGTTACCATACCCACTGTGACCCCAGACTGAATGCCTCCCAATCCCTTGAGCTGGCATTCATCATTGCTGAGAGGCTGAGAAAGAGAAGGATCAAGTCCTCCGGCCTTGCAGCTGCTACCTCCTTGCCATTGCCACCTCTTTCTTTCTAAGAAGTTGATGGTAGGATGGACTGGGAGGACATGAGTGGGGGAGAGAAGTAGAGAGATTTGAGTATAATATTTATTGTTTTTTTCTATTGGTGGGGTGATGGGTGGTCTCTGTAAGAGATAATATGAGCTCCTTTTGCTTGGGCGCTTGTGTTTGCTTTAATGGGTATGTATCTATGTATGTATGAACACCTATCTTAGAATTTGGGTTTTGGGTATGGGAGATTGAATGAATAATAACAGAGAGAAGAAATTGTCTTGAAGTTCATTTGCAATGTTTTTGAGGATGGTATGAACTATGTAGAGATCTCATTCTCCAGTTATTTCAGCTGTAAACAAACGCAATTTCCTCTCGTAAGAATGTATTCCAAAATGTAGTGGCCCAAAACTAAGACGGACTGGTTAACTTGTAAGAACAATTGAAGTTCGTAGTTGGTAGCCCTTTTGCCTTGTGGACTAGCGCATCAGAAATGAGTCGAGGTCCTACCTAATTTTTTCAAAAAATATAACCTCCAATTATGAAAATAATAATTCATGATAAATATGGTATGAACAAAAAGTCCGACGTATATTGTCAGAACGCGACAAAATGTTTTCTTGTTATCAGTCGGATTGAATTGGCTCTCGTTTTAGGCTTGGGTAATATTTTATTCTACAAATAATCATATATATTTTAGACTGAGTTGTATGAAATAATAATGCAACTAAAGAACACAAAAGACCATCAGAAAACTGTAACCATAGTAGAAAAGATAATTTTACGCGGAAGTTATCATTTTCATTATCATCAAGCCGTGTTTTGAAAAATAAGGTACACCAATATAAAAAAAGGACATGAATAAAAATTGGAACCAAATCTCGCTTTGTATATTTTTTTTTGACAAAACAGGCAAAATACTTATTATTTTTCATTGCTTTTCGAAAATTTCATACAAAGTAAAATAATTCAAGTGCAGAAAAGTAAAGAGATTTAACCCAAATTTACAACCACCAAAAATATCAAAAACAACCATAGCACACCAAAAAACAAGTATCCCAACCACCAACAGCCCTATTCTTCAATAAACGTCAGGGCCCGATCTCTCTAACAGAGACATTCCAAGGAACTTGTTGTACACGTCCATGCATGAAAGATATGTGCAATTTTAAGAATGAATGCATTCATAGATGGAGTTGTTTGCTGAGAAAAAATCACTCTATTTTTTATCATTCCATCGAACCCAACAAGTGACTGCAAAAATAGATAAAGCAAATTTCCTATCCATACCCTCCAATTCCAAAGCAGATTGCCATAAATCATAAATAGAACTTAAATTTAAAGAAATATGTCGAATTTTGAAAGCATTAAATAAACCCCAAAATTCATTCATAAATGAGCATGTAAGGAACAAATGATTAACCGATTCACTAGCCGGACAGAAGGCATAAGATAAAGATCTGATCCAACCCTTTTTAGTCAAATTATCAGTAGTTAAAAATCTTATTTTGTAGCAATAGCTAAATAAAACAGCGAACTTTAAGTGGTAATTTTAAATCCCATAACTGAGTGATAGAAGTATTAAGGATCCCTCTCCGTCCAGAAAAAATAAATACATGGACCTAACAGTAAACACACCTTTTGAATCTAAAGACCAGATTGTAGTATCATATCCAACAAAATTAGCAGACAAAGTATCAATAATCGAAATAACCATGGCCCTCTCACCCTTGTAAGCAGTATTTTAATATTCCCACTGTTCCATACTTATGCAACAATAATTTTGATAGGAGATTTAGCCTTTGCAAATAGATTTAAAAATAATATATAAAATGAAACCTCAACATACCGAACATCAAACCAAAATAATATTTTGACACCTGAGCCCACCAGATATTTCATATTAATGCTCATATAAAGGATAATTTTAAAAGTTAAAGACCAAAAAGGAGAAATATGGCCCATAAATTTATGATTATATTTGAGAAAAAAATAGTTGCCAAAAGAGACTGCTTAGTGATAGTATTATATCGCCACCACCATTTAAAAAGCAGGGCCAAATTCATATATCTCAAATTAAGTTCCTCATTACCCCCACATTGTTTAGGAGAACAAACCACAAATCACTTGATCAAAGAATATTTCTTAGTAGTATCAGAGTTCACCCTAGCCCATAAAAATTTCCATCAAATCTTATCATTATTTGTAAGACACCAAATAGGAATCTTAAATATAGATAAATAATATAAGGGTATTGAAGATAAGATAGAATTCAACAAAATCAGCCTACCCCATTGACAAAAATTTATCTTTCTAAACATGGAGTCTATATTGAATACATGTTATCACATCCATCCAAGTAGCCTGAGAAGGCTTTTTCCAATGTAAAGAGACCTCAAATATTTAATAGATAGTTCCCTAACTTATACCCTAAAATTTATGCATAATGGCAAGATTTGCATGAAGATAAATTCAAATTTAGCAAAATTAACTTTTAGATCAGAAAGTCCTTCAAAAGCAATAAATAACCACTTGAAGGTTTTCAACCATCCTATCATATGTCTTAAGAATAATAAGTGCACCATCCGTATATTATAAATTGACCACTTATTAAAATTCTCCCCAACATGATCCAAACCCTCTAAATGATTAAAAGCAATGTCTCTTTGTATCATTTTATTTAAATCATCTGCAGCCAAGATAAATAAATAAGAAGACAAATGATCACCTTACCTAACTCCCCTTCCGCACTCAAAAGATTCGGTTAATTTTTCATTAATTAAAACATCCACCCGACCCCCTCCCCAACATTTTCTTCATCCAATTATTCAGATTGGATCAAAGCCCCGTTGAACAAAGTATTAAATAAATACATCCAATTAATATAATCAAATGTCTTTTAAAAATCTATTTTGAAAAGTAAACCCTGCTCTTTAGTATGATGAACATGATGCAATATTTCATATGCAGTTATAATACTATCAAGAATATATAGATCTTTAAGAAATGCACATTGTGTCTCACTTATAATATCAGCCAAAGCCACCTGTATTTTTCTTGTTAATACTTAAAAAAAATTATAACTATAATTCAACAAACCAATGAACCTAAATTCTATAATTAAAACAACATCAAGAACCTTTGGAATAAGGCAAATAATAGCTCTGTTTAACTTAGCAATATCCAATTTGCCATAAAAAAAAAATCTAAAAACATACTAAAAAGATCATCCTTAATAACATCCTAATAGATTTGATAAAAAAACATAGAAAACCCATCTGGCCCAAGTGCCTTATCAACAACCCTCATAGCAAAACAACTATTTTTATTTCCTCTAAAGTAAATAGAGCAATAAGCAATGAATTAATATGAGGAGAGACATTCTCAGATTCATCTGAAAAAAATAAATCCCCATGTAAACTACCTTAGTGATCCTACCTTTACCAGAAAATTCTTTGTAAATATTAAAAGCATGTAACATCATTGATTTTGGTTTCATATTTGGATGGAACCATCGAACATAATAAGATAATGACAGCGTGTTTACAAACGAATATTTTAAGGTCAGGTCAAAAGAAATATTTAAAACTGATCGAGGCCCAAGAACTATTGGATCGGCCCGGTGGACCTTGCACTCGGGTTAACCCACTCGGCCTCCTTCAGCTAAGGGCTCTCCGACATAACTCGATCTGATTAACTCAAACTGAGGAACTCGATCCACATACTTGCCTGACATGCCTACCAAGGGTTTACATCCTCCGAAGAGCTTTTTCTGAAGTTTTTGCGGTTTTTTTTATTATGAATCGTCCGATCGTTCATCTACAGTTCTGATTTAATAATATAAAAGTTTTCTGCATCAAAAATTGTGATTATTATTAAATCAGAATCGTTGATGAATGATCAAACAGTTCATAACAAAAACACCGCAGAGATCTCAAGAGGATGAGTCTCCTGCCTACCAAGACGCTCCCGATAGTGCTTGTGCAACGTACATATAGAAGGCACATTGGATAGCCACAGTACCAACATTCCTATCTACCCCTCCGACATATGACATAATAATAGACTGAGCATAATAATCAAAAAAACTCCGCACCTATTCCATAAGCAAGGCAGAATCGGAATTTGAATATAGAGAGTCTGATTGGTGGAATTCAAAACATTGAATGATAGAAATAAATTATAAAAGGCCCTAATCGATTATTCATATAAAAATATAATTAATTTTCATAATCTCTTTACATATTTATATATATTATGAGGTGTCAGACTCCCTCCGTCCTCTTTGACTTCGCCCCTGTCTATCATCTTAAAAGATGATAAATAGCGTTCAGTAGCTAACTCTTCTGCACGCATTGAATCTTAGATCTAGCTGCTCTATAATATTATATGGTAAAGTAAATGTTCAAATTTTTTTAGATCCTTGAATCTAGACAATAATTAACGAAAAATATGATGAATGTGATTTAGATTCATAGGATAATAATTTATAACCAATAAAATACACAGAATATGTGAATTCCCGAACCCCTCTCTCTCTCACCTCTCATCCTAATCTACTTGCTATCCCTACGGCAGATAGCACGTAACAAAAACATACAAACCGAAAATAAATTTTAACAAGCACGTATAAAGTATCTTCCATTCAGATATATCACCTACTCGCTTGACTACATATTATAAATTATTTCAACAAGCTGATAAGTTTTGACTAGTAAGCAAATGAAAATAAGATTGAGAGTTTCAACTAACACCTAACTTATCAAATAACGCGAAGGTCACTTGATAATGTCTATGGTTATTTCCACGATCCTGATAATAAGATTCAAATAAATTTAGAAAAAAATAAAAATAGAAAATAAATTATTGTTATATTCTGTTGTGAATTTTTTATGTATTATATAAATTATAATTCGATATATAAAAAATTATTATATAAAATATGTATAAAATTTCATTGTCATTGATTCTTATTTTTTTTTATTTTTGATGTAAAGTATTTGCATAAATTATTATTAATTATTAAATAAGTTATTAACAAGCCAATTCGGTATGCTCGTTAACTTAATGAGACAATCTCAAATCAGTATTTTTGTCTCGTTAAATTAATAAACGATCTCATTTTTGTCCTTACTCGACTAATTTACAACCCTACATGAGAGACTTGGAGGTCAGGTTGAAATGACTCAAACATGGATGCGTCTTTTTTTTTTTCAAATTTGGGTCAAATACTAAGAAATAATGGTTACAAAATAAGAGGTATAAAAATATTTTCTCTGTTTAAATTTTGATACGTTGTTAATATTAGACCATTGCCAGCTCTTTACGATTCATATTATTATATTGGGTGCTGATAAAGTGTCTCAAATTCTGCCCTTAGGGTCAGAGGCAGAACCATGATTTTGGAGACCGAGATGCGGATTTACGTCACTAAAATATTAAAATTGATAAGTTAGAAGGGATAATACACTCCATAAAATAAAAATATATGGTAAATTTCAACCGTCATATATAACTTCTGTGGGAACGGGGCGGGGGCCCTCCAACCCCCTTGTCTTTGTTCCTGCTTAGAGTTATTGATAACTTGAATTTTGATAAAGAAATGTATTATATTTTATATAATTATTATATTGTTAAAATTTGGAATAGTAAAAATTTACTATGGACAACTCGGTTAGTTTATATTATTGCTGATAAAAATTTACACTTTCAATTTGCTGAAAAAAAATTATACAACCAATCAATTTATAAATTACTAATTATATATCACGTTCATATTTTCATTATATCCGTAACATTCACAGACATTATATCCGTAACAGAAACTTAACTGGGACACCGTATATTTATTTTATTATATTATAGAAAGAGAACTTCAGCTTGCTTTTTTTAAGGAAAAAAACTTCAACTTACTTCAAAATGGATTCACATTCTTTATACTACTATAAATTTTACAGTTATATAAATTTGAACAGTAAATAATTTTTTAAATCTAAACGCTGTATATAATATTATTTTTCTGACCGAAATATTATTCATATAAAAAAGTTGTTCATTATAAAATTTACATATATACATCCCTCCAAAACATCATGGAAAGAAAACAAGACCTATCATAACCTACATGGCTATGTGCTTCGAAATTGAAAAAAAAAAAAAAAAAAAAAGGACGATATCTAGCCGCCCTCAATTCTTTATCAATCATTAAATGGCAATGACGATGGTCTGCAGTGCGGTACTATATAGTCTTCCATGTTGCATGCATCTGTTATCTTTTCTTCTTTTATTTTTTTGCATCCAGACTGATAATAATATCTCTACTTTTAATGTAAATAAATCATAATATTAGTTTAACACCTATATGAAGATAACTTTGAGTTAATACTTGACAAAATAAAATTTATTACTACTTCATATTAATCAAATTAGAATTTATGTAAAATTTATATTTGATAGGGAAATTTACGTTGTTCTACATACTCTAATCTAGATTCAGTCTTTCATTTATTTATTTCTTGTCATATTGCTAAGAAAATTTAGTTTTGAATGAAGTATTATCATAATTATTTTCTCAATTGGCATAACATGAGAGATGTGCTTGCATTTGCTCTATTCTTATCAATATTGTTGAGACGGAGCTTCCTTATAATTCTTTATGTTCTGTGTTGGACTTTGTGAAAATATAAGAATAGTATAGTGTTTAACTATATTGGTCATATGACCGTTAGAAATTTAATATATTTAATTCTGATAAAAATATTTTTTTATGAAATAATATCACTAATTTTGTCTCTTGTGAACTATTAGTCATGAGAATTCAATATTATTTTGACTCATAAGGTGCATATTTGGTTTCTTGAGAATTTGGAGATGATTCATTTTCAAGTGGCGAGTCTAGTGTCATAGTTGACTACGGGTGGCATGGAGAGTTCTCAGTGCAGTGCCAATTTTGATTCAGTTTTCTGCGTTGGTTTGTAATGGGTGAATTTCTATGTTGGTTGCTTGTGATGTTGAGATCGTAGAATATACTGTGATGTTTAGGTTTGAAATAGGAGTTGTGTATGCTCCTGAGTTTCTCTTTGTATTTGCAATTTGAGATAGGACGATTTTAATAGGGATTGACATTGCTGAATGAGATTGAAATGCCACCAAATAGTTATTTTTTTATTTACATATACTATAGGAATAAAAAGTTGATTACTTTGAAGGCTCGATGAAATATAATTATAACTGAATTAATTCTTTGAAAATTTCACTAGTGGGAAGGGGTTGTATTAGTTTATTTTGTGTTGTCTTAGTGGTGCTTATTGTGGAACTTAATGGGAAGGGAGTTATATTAGTTTACTTTTTGTTGTGTCAGTAGTGCTTATTGTGTAATTTACTATTTCAGTCAATGAAATGAAATAGATAATATTTTACCTTTCTTTAAAAGAAAAAATTTTGACTGAAAAATAAATCATACTGATATGAGCTCAACAAAACTCATAGAAGTCTATATTACCTTTAAAACCCACCAAAAGCACACAAAACTCAATTGAGAAGCAGCAGCAGCTGGCGAAAATATGTCTGTTTCAGGCGATCCAAGTTCATTGAATTGAACGCACATTAATTAAAGATTTGCCATAGAAACTACCAAAGATGAGACTGTAGAACTCGTGCAGACACGCACAATCACCGACCAATCAATTCCCCTGGCAGTTGTCTTGTCGATGATCCTCGTCTCTTTGTTGCTCTTTGCTGTAATCCCCTACGGCTACCACTAACTCGCTTCTCCATTCATTCTCTTTTCCCCCCATTCTTAAATTACATTACATTGATTAAACCACACAATACAACCTCCCACAACTTGGTCGCTCTCTTGTCTTCTTCTGCCAACGAATCCCACTAATCCACCACCACCAGCTATTTGCTGATTCATTCACTCACACTCACTCACCTGTCTATTTTTCTTCTTTCGTAAAAGTAACCTAACAACACTTATTAATTAAAAGAAATACTTTTCTTTGGCGATGCAAATAAAGAAAATTTGACGGCCTTATTTAGGCATGACCGGGTCGCCGGAGAAAGTCGAGAAACAACATTTCAAGTCATATTTTCTTTCCAACTTGTCTCCAAAGTCGAGAAACAACATTTCAAGCCTTTTTTGGCAGCAATAATAAGTTGTTATGACCAACTTGTCTCCAAAGTGGGAGGAGGACACTATGGGCACTCAATGTAATTATCAAGTTTTAAAAAGAAAGAATATAAAAGATCAAAAATTGAATTTTGGTATTTTACCAATTCTCAATTTATAATATGAATTCAAATTCTTATGTATTAATTGCATACAGAACGATCAACCAACCAAATAGCTAAAATTCCATACATTTAGTCCTGAAAAATCAATATCTAACTAATTATAAAATTATGCCTTAATATTTTATAATTTGAGGTTTGAGCCATGTTTAAGCACTAGCAACTTTTTCTGAAAAAAAAAAGAATCATCTGTTACTTGTATGAAAAAGGCTAGAGAATTTAAGTGATTAATTTTTTTACTTGTTAATTACTATAAACGGTAGTCTCCTTTTATCAGAACATATAATCAAAGTGTTTTTCCAAGGTTACAGACCTCCAACTGCCTCCTAAGACCGGCATCGGATATCAGACGGCCAAAATTTTTTACGAGATATGATCCGTTATTAAAAAGAAAAACAAAAAAGAAAAGAAACAAGTTAAAAAAAGGTGGTACCCGCCGCCTACTTTGCCCACTGGATCTACTCACCCAACTCTCCAAATCGTATAATATCACCACCCGCCAATCGAAAAGACAAATCGAGAGCAGCTCAGAGAGAAACAGAGAAAGGGGAGAGAGTGTTTGTGTATGCATTACTGTTACTGAGAAATGGCACCGACGACGGGAGAGAAGATAGACTATGTGTTTAAGGTGGTGCTGATCGGAGACTCTGCGGTGGGGAAGTCGCAGATCCTGAACCGATTCGCGCGAAACGAGTTCTTGCTCGACTCGAAAGCGACGATCGGTGTCGAGTTCCAGACACGAACGCTCGTGATCCAGCACAAGAGCGTCAAGGCTCAGATCTGGGATACCGCCGGCCAGGAGAGGTTTGATTCTGTTTTTACCATTTTGATTTTGGGGAAGTGGTGATTTTGGTCGAATCTGTTGCTGCGATTTCTCTCTTTGATGTTATGTTGTTTCAACTAAGCCGAGGGAGCGAGTTTCAAGGGGGTAAATAGTGAGAGTTTTGCTTTCTGAATTAGATGTTTGAGCTCGTTGTTGTAATTAAATGGCGCTTGATTTGAAATAGTTGATAAAGAGGAAAAGAAACTGTTGTTAGACCCTTGTGTTTGTCACAGTGTAGGTTCACTTTTAGTAGAGCCAATAACTACAGATGTCCCTTAAATTCAGGTTAGAATATATCTTCGTGTAAGGGTCCCTTCTCTTTAATACTAAGTACTTTGGTATTGAAGTGAGATAGCAGTGTTGAATATGTAGTTTTGTATCTGTATCCTTTCAGTCAAAATAGTACCATTGCAATTTTTCTCTGGACAATATTAAAAAGTTAAGGTTGATCTGGGTTGAAGACATGAAACTATGAAAGTAATTAGTTACTGGTTGATATCATCATGATTTCTGTTTGATTTCCTTGTGGGGTAAGTTGGGAGCTCTGATGGTACCGTGCACAAACAATGTGCTGCATTGCGTCTTCTTTTTTAAAATGAAAGTCATACTTCTTTTGTTCATACAAAATGAGAAAGTGTTATCTTCTTGAGGATCTGTTTGAAGCACAGTAATCCAATAAGAAAGTGTTATTCCTATAATTTTTCATAGTACTGAACATTATTTGCTCAGATAGATTTGTAGGTTGGGATATAAATAGAAACATCCTTTTAAATGGTTTTAATGCTTCTGTAAAAGAAATTGCAAGGCAATATTTTACTTGAACTCCAGTGAACAAATCTTTGTTTCTGATTGCAAAGAAAGCAGAAGTCAGCAGTCAGCAGCTCATTAATTAACTTGAAAATGTTTGTAGAATTACAAGGAAAGCAGAATTGTACCTTAGGTTGTAGTACAAAATGGTGCGTTGACCTTTTGATCCCTTTGCCTGGCTTGATATGCAAACAGCATGTCAATGACCTTCCATTATTACACTAATCTCTTATCTGCTATATTAAGTTTTTACCTCATTTCTAATTTCAAAGATGTTTTCTAATATTGCTGTGAGCTTCTAAATCCAGAGTTCCAGTGTTGTGAGCTTCTTAGTTTTCTGTGTTAGCTACTCCAATTTTTATGGTGGAAGGAATCAAGTTATCAAAGGATTAATTTTGACCAGCAACTTGGGGTAGTTTTTGGTATTGGGGTAGTTGTATTGTTATAGGTCAATTCCGCATGTTTTATTTTTAGGAGTCTACAATTGGTATTTTGATCTGAATAAAAGGTATCTATTGGGATTCAAGTAACCTTGGTTGCATGATGCAGAGTGTCTTTGGGTGCGGGTGGGGGGTAAACCCAGACCAATTAAAATGTGATAATGGTACTGAATAAACTGGGTCTGGTTTGGCTGGCACTGTACTATGTCAATGAAAGAATTTCAATTAACCTGAACCAACGTACACTGGTTAAATACAGTGTTGGTGTTGTTTACCTTTCTGAGTAGTTGTTACAATATGGAATGCTATGCTGAACCTAATACAAGCATGTTATAAGAATTTTTGAGGTTATACAGTATTGTGGACCAGATCCTATACCTGTGCATGCCATAAACTGGGTCAGGGTTGAGTTGAATGTTCAGTCTAGCTTAAATATCTCTGCCTGCATGGAGCAACAACATCTCTAACAATGTCTCGCCTGAATGCAGGTACCGGGCTGTCACAAGTGCATACTATAGAGGAGCTGTTGGTGCTCTGCTTGTATATGATGTGACAAGACGCCCCACATTCGAGCACATACCCCGGTGGCTGGATGAGCTGAGGGCCCATGCAGACCGCAACATTGTTATCATGCTAGTTGGCAACAAGATTGACCTGCAGGACCAGAGGACAGTCACCACCGAGGAAGCCAAGGAGTTTGCACAGAAGGAGGGCCTGTTCTTTCTAGAAACTTCAGCCCTCCAGGCCACCAACGTGGAGGCTGCATTTCAAACAGTTCTGACAGAGATCTTCAGCATAGTTAGTAAGAGAAGCCTGGCATCTGAGGGTCAGACAAATGGAAATGGTACAGCAGGGCCCGCCTTGTCAGGGAAGAAAATTGTTGTGCCAGGGCCAGCACAAGTGATTCCTGATAAAAATAGAATGTGCTGTTCAACTTCTTGAGTGTTGTCAGTCAAATCATATTGGATCAGGTTTCATGATGTTATTGCAGTTGCAGGCATGAGGCAGTAAATCTAACATCTGATTGCTGTAACTAGGAGAGAGGATTGAGCAGTTGATAGATGTTTGGAGAGTCAAGCAGTGCCGGATTCTTTTTCTTCATCTTTTTATTCTTATTTTATTGATCTAAAGTAGAAAAAATATGTAAGAGTTCATATAATGAGTGTGTGTGCGCACGCCTGTGTGCTCATGTTCTTAAAAATTAAGATTTGGAAATACCAAAGCAAGTGCATGTTACCCTGTTCAAAACTACTATAATTGTTGCGTCTACTATTGTTTTTTATGAGAAATGGTTTCGTTTGGATTGGATGAGGTCACATTGTCACAAATTATTTCGAAGCTGCAGTGAGAAAATTGCAAATTAGATGATCAAAGCATTACCAAAAGATATTTAGAAATGGTACACAAATATGCTGGAATTGGTGTTATATTCAGTTTTGCGTGCATGGTGCTACAAATATGTGATTTTGCAACTGTCCCGAATTTTCTGGAAAGTTGTGCACTTCATTTTACCAAGGTTAAAGATAGAGATGCACTTACGAACAGCAGCTTTAATAGCCCAAGTTAATAAAATATCGTGCCATATAAGTGCTTCCAAATTTAGATTGTATGTATTATGTGAAAGTAAGGATCCAGTTCTTAAATTTTGTAAAAAATTCAAAATTTGTATATTTAATTCATCTTAATGTTTTTTTTTATAATAAATATCAAGACTTTTCAGTCTCACCTCCTCAATTTAAAATCCTGACACCGTCCTGACTTCTTCAGTCTCACCTCCTCAATTTAAAAACCTAACAGTCCTTATATATGCAAACATGTATTTATCATTTCAAGTATATACAAACATGTATTTATCATTTCAAGTTAAATTTATATTGGTATCCGTACCTGTTATTTCTTATTCATTGGTAAAACTTCTCTTGTTTGCATAAAAAAAAAAATCTTGTTGTGTGATTCCTATAGTAAACCCCCTTATATCTCTCAGGTTCAGCACTGCGACTGCATCACAAGAATCGTGAATTATTAATATGTATTCTTCTATTCCTCAAAAACTGTATGTCCCTCTTCGCATGCTCAGTACTGTCAAAGATTGTATTAGTGCGTTGTTATTGAGATTTGAAGGTGCCTCCAGAAACATTACGACAGCCATCTTGTGCGGTTGAATCGAATGGCTTCCTTACAATGCTCCACAGAATTACGAGATAAAAAAACAGAATTACGTAGGATTTGCTGAACGGAATAATTTTTTGACAGACAGAAAAAAAAACAATTAAAAAAATCCAGCCATCCAGCTTTCAATCCGGAAACATTAATGACCGGGGAGGTACTAACGAATTTCACTAAAGATGGGGGGAGATCACCATGACATCACCTTCCTTTCTTTATCTACATCAAGCTCTGTTTTTTATACTTAATTTTTACAAAAGCCCTTGTAGATTTTAGTAATAATAAGTTTTATTAAATTAATATTATTAAAAATAAGAGTGAAAAATATAAAATTTCAAATATACTAGTGGCAGCGCGCCACTACCAGTGGCGTATTTCGTCCAAATCCCGCGCAAGTGAGATAGAGAGACGCTGCAAATTTTATATATATAAGAAGCAAACGCGCCACTGCCAATGACGCGTTTCATAAAAATAATAAAACGCGCCACTTACAATGAGGCATTTCGTAAAAATAATGAAACGCACCACTACCAGTGACGCGCTGACATTCATATATTTAAAATTTTAAGTTTCTCACTCTTATTTTTAATAATATTAATTTAATAAAACTTATTATTACTATAAAAACTGAAGCCCTTGCAAAGATTGCAAAGATTGATGATCAAAACTTTACACGTAACAGAAAAAGAACAGACGTTAGGACTTAAATTTCAAGATACATCAAATGTCGGCTAAAACCTTTATAGGAAAACAAATTAACCACAGAACAGAAAACAAAGCAAAAAAAAAGTAATGACTTATGAAACATCCTCACTAGTAAAAGCTCCAGACATTACATCAACAAAAAAAAGTTTCACAGTAAAAACTTAATGAAGAAAGCAGTAGACCAATAGTCTTCCAAAACTGACATATCAAATCCTAAATACCAAAACAAACCCTCTTCAATTACCCATCAAAAACTAATAACACCCAAGAAGGCCTATGCAGTAACAGAAGCCTTAGCAGCAGCAGATGAGAGCTTTGATCTGCGCTTGGCAAGACTCTCACTGCGGCGCTCACGCTGCTCCTTGAGGCGCTGAGCAAGAAGTTTTTGATACTCAGCTGCCTCAAGTTTAGCCTTGGCAATTCTCTTCTTCTTGTCAGCAATTCTAGCACGCTTCCTCTGGAGCGTAAGAGGTGTCACCAGCCTCTGTATCTTGGGTGCCTTGCTTGCCTTCTTACCTGCATTTTATTTCAAAAGACTTGACCATTTAATATAAAGCCTGCTGAAATTTATCTTAACTATCAAAAAGAGGCTCAAACAAAGCATCTAAATACAAATAGTACACATAAGCTTTGCTGCTGTCATCCACACACCAAACATATCTCTTCACCATTCAGCAGTTGCATACACCAACTCAAATAGGACAAGTTTGGTAAAGCTTGTCTGGTGAGATGGACTTTCAGAAAAATACTGTTAGCCTTTTGTTCTCTGAGCATGCAAATATATATTGGCTCCAAAACACGTTATACATGACACCATCTCACAAAATAACAGACTTACTACACATTTGAAAGAAATTATAAAAACAACAATATGCAAAATATACCAGTTTTGGTGGTGAATGTGCGGCGGTATGTATTGACATACTTGCGAACGTCATCCTCCTTGCTGAGGTTGAAGAGCTTGCGGATCTTGGAGGCCCTCTTTGGTCCTCTCATCCTAGGCTTCTCAATGTCAGTCAAACCAGGCAGGTCATTCTCTCCCTTCTTCACAATAACCAAGTTTAGCACTGACAGGTCAGGGCTGACAATGCAACCACGCACAGACTTCCTACGGCGCTCTCCATTGCGCCTTCCGTATCCACGGAAGCAGGGCGTGCCTGCACAAAAGACAAATGACTCAATACGAGAGAATGCATATGAACAACAGAAACTGAATGGATAATTTTAGCTATGAATGGGGAGTGAAATACATGCACACTTTTACATTCTATTCAAGCTTTATATTTATTCTTAACTAAATTTCCCTAACTGACAACAATGGTTGTAAATATACCTCTATGAAGAAGCAAACGGACACGGCCTGGTGTCAGAACACCCTGCTTCATGGGAAATCCCTGCTTATCACAGCCACCCATGATCTTGAACACGTACCCCTTGAATTCCTATACAAACCAAGCAGCAAATCTTAGTACAATATAACAGACTATCAGAGTCAGAAAAAAACACTTAATATAACAGAAAGCAAACATCATACCTCCCCAAGTGCATCCCCGTTAACCTCCTGGGAGATCCTCTTGTCATAGAAAGCACGACTGCAAAATAAACAAACATAAATCATTTAACAGGAATTGGCTACATTTCTATAACATAGAAAGAATTGTCATTACAACTGGAACTGGATACATTTCTGAAACATTGAAAGAATTGTGATTACAATTGGAACTGGGTATGGCGGATTCATTTAACTAAATAGGATCACCTAGCTACAACTATCCTCCTGATAACACAAATATTATTTCACTCAGGTATCTGTTAAAGCACCAGATCCTCCTCATAATTACATGTATCATCTATAATACATGAAAAAAAACACCATCTACAGTATTCTTAATTGAAATTAAACACAATAAACAAGTTACACAGGACTTGAATTATCTTGGTGAAAATCAGATTCTACCTCATAACGAATTTGAGCAGACCAAGATATAGTTAGGGTTCAATAATAAACAGTATTACTCAAGATTACAATACACTACAACTACAGCGGAGACAAATTTCCATTCATTAAGACATTCGTTTATTCTCATTCGCAAATCAAAATAGTCTACAAATAACTAATCGTGCAAAAGCAGCGGGGATAAACTTACAGCTTCTGATCATCGTCGATTTCTAGCTTCTTCTGGCATCCAGTCGTCGGATTCGCGATGTTGAACTGCAAAACTCAACCAAATTTAAGAAAAGAGCATTAATCATCTCCAAAAATCCTCCATCAACGGCACATCTCGAATCATACATATTAAACGATGTACATACCTTCATCCTGAGCCAAAATCTGAGGCCGAAGGTACCAAAGCCTGAGGCGGGAAGAAAGGACTGGAGCGGCTAGGGTTTCCTTCGAGAAAAAACGATGGATGCGCAGCAGGTGGATTATATACGGGTGGCGGCTTCAGCCTGACTAGGGTTTATTGAGATTTCTAATCTCAGCCGTTAGTTTATGATCGAGACTAAATCTGACCATTCGGTCGGTCTTTGAGGACTCGAGTCGCTTGCCAGGAGAGGAGAACCGGACTAAGCGAGTTGGTTCCACGACATAAACCATAACAAGCCCAAGGCTCAAAGAAAGGCTACAAACTATTGGATCGCTTGTACAAGACCGGTTACGATCGGCCCATTATCATAGCCCTCTGTAGTCAGCACAATTATCATTTAGCCCACCACATATAGGATATGTTTGGGGGTGTAGAGAGCGGCACTAATCTAAAATCTAGAATCCATGCTCCACGCTCAATGTTTTAGAATGCAGATTTTAATATTTGTGTTTGGTTATTGTATAGTATATATATGATATATATGAATGTATGTACGGATATATATTTTAAAAGATTTTAAAATATTTGAATTGATTATTTATTTTTTTAAAATTTAAATATAAAATAAAAAATATATTAAGATAGTAATATAATTTTGGATCGCTCACTTAATATATTATATAATTAATTTTATAGACTTAATATAATAAAAAAATATCATTCTACTGATTCATACTCTTATGCATGCAACATTATACACATAAATATAAGTGAATCGTATGTATAGTCATACGACCTTATTTTAAAATAATACTCTAGAGAGAGGAATAGAGGTTTAAATCTATTTATATCATGAGAATATAGGCTGTAAATCTATTTATATCATGAGCGTTGAGAGGTGTCTACTCATGGTCTGTTCATTCTTGGTCCCCTCCTCAATTTATTTATTTATTTATTTTTGAGTAAAGATGAGATCTAAGTTAGTCTAACATCTATCCTCCACTAAGGTAATATTAAATGACATTACACGAAATACACAATTCAAATCATAAATCTCATATGTATACAACGACGAGTGAACAATCTCCAAAGAAGTTATATCAGTTCCATCTTGAGAGAAGATATTTGATGTACGCAGTAGCGGAGTTTTACGTAAAATTAAGGAGGAATCAATAAAATTTAATTATTTATATCAAATGATTAGAGAGAGTCAATCTTATATCTTAACTATAATTTTACTTAAAAAATAAATACTAACTTTATTATTTTAGATTTTATAAGGGGCATGGTCCAATTTGCTTGGAGGAAGCTCTGAATGAATGTACCATTTCATCCAAAGAAATTGTACCAGTACCATCTCTTTGGAAGACAACCCTAAATAATTTTATATACCAGCTAGAATGTTGTTTTAATTGGTGCTTTTTGTATGCATACTTGTTAAATATTATCTACTATTTTTTTATAAGCAGTTCAAAATAATTTTCTATTAATACATCTAAATAATTTTTTTGTCAAATATTAATTCTCATTCAACATACACTCGGCACTGTAGTTTATACGGTGTAATGAACAGTACAGTTATTTTGAACTACAGTTCAAATAGCTATTTATACATTCATATCCTAAGTTTTTAAAAAATTTCATATCGTCACACCCATGCACACCATATCGAATACGATACCCGCACCCGCACCCGTACAACATAGTATTTTAATCATTTATTTGATAACTATTCTGTTGGAGCGAATCGAGTTACAGCTCTAATATCTGTAGAAGTTCATGCAAGACAGAGTTACTAATAAAAATAGATACATTATTGTTAACTTGTTTGTTCTGAGCATCAGGTGGTCAAACTTTCAATTAAGACATTGAGCACCTAAGCCAATTCAGTACCAGTAATATGTTAATTCCAATTCACAGTTAAGTTGGACAGATTTCGCATGAAACCCTTGTCAACCCAGAAAACCAATTAAGCAAATAAAATAATTGAAGTTAGTCGTTATAAGGGGTTCTTTATTCTGTTAGATTTATGGTTATTTGGTTGACAGCTATGTTACTCGGGTATTTTTATTATTTTACTCAAATACGGGATCGATATGGATGAAATGGATTAGCTCCCGATGCGGGTGCATATCGACTACTTTACATGACGTATTTGATTATTTTATTATATTTGACTGACAAAATTCAGATTTTTTTATGGTAAATAAAATAATTAAATATAGAATTTTGGTAAGATTACCTGATTTTTCCCCGCCCAGTCAGACCCGAGTTTTAAACTCGGATCCATCTCTCTCATTTCAAATAACGCAACCAACAGCCCTTCCTCCCACTCTCCTCTCTCCCACTTCTCCTCAGCCTGTTCTCTAAACTGAAAAAATGAAAAAAAAAATCCCAATTTCAATTGATCTCTCTCATTTGTATCCAATTTGAAAACCGTTTGCGCCAAACTTTCTAATTTTCGGAGGACGGTTGGAAAAAACCCGTCGATTTGGTCATAATTTCAAAGGTAATTTTTATTTTTCACTTTTAATCCGAATTTAGAAAAATTATTAGTTTTGTTAGATTTAGTTAGTATAATTATAGTGATAATTCAAATATAGTTAATATAGTTTGGTTTGGTTGATTTATAGTGTTAATTTTGAATTATATAGTTATAATTAGCTTAATTATAGATTAGCACTAATTAGGTAAATTATCATTAATTTATTAGTTTAAATTAGGTGAAATAATATTAATTATAATGTAAATAGGTTAATTATATGAAATTATCGAATTGTACCAAATTATATCAAATTGCACCAAATTGTACCAACTTGCATCAAATGACATCAAATTTATTGTATCAAATTATAACAAATTAGACCAAATTTTATCAAATTTTTAATTAATTTAATTCTACAAAAAATATATCTTAATTTTAATTTTTGCATTTTTTAATAATTATAGCAAAAAATGGAGTATATAACTACTTGTCGTACCTCAAAATGAACATAGGTCACAGAGGGCCGGAACCGTTATAAATATTTTTAATCGTATAATGTGAAAAAAATATACTTTATAGTTAATTTTAGCATATAGTTTGTAACAAATATTTTTTTGCAGCCGCATAACACTCTCTCGTTTGAACGCACATCGTCCGAAAATACCATACAACGCGCAGATGAATCCATATCTGCATCGACTCGGTCTCTACCAGATAGTGATCATGGATGATTGCCAGTTAGATAAATCACTCCTGACAACGCTTGTCGAGAGGTGGCGACCAGAGACGTCGACATTTCATCTACCGGTCGGCGAGATGACGATGACGCTGGAGGACATGTGATGTCTATGGGGATTGTCTATAAGAGATATTTTAAATTTTAATATATTATTTTATATTTTATTTTTAAAGTTTACTAATCTAATTTTTAAATATGAAAAATACAGGAAAACCAATAATATGGGTGACTAACGATGAATGGAGCGGGATGGTGAAGATGCTTCTTGGGTTGGATGTCAATCCATACAATTATGACGACATCACCGATAACCCGTGGTCGTTTAAGACAAAAAAAAAAACAGGGGAAAGAGAACGAGTACATTCAGTTCTCGACATTCAGTATCGGCTTTCATGTTTGTGGAAGCATTTTCAAGAGTTGTCTCCCTACTCCGATGACGTGACCGTCCGATGATATAATTTTTACTAAAAATCTTACTTCGTCCGTGATTTATTTTGTAAATACACAGGAGTACTAATTTTTTTCTAGGTACACATGAGCATTTTGCTTGGATTTGTTTGGGTCCGTGATGTTCCCGAACAAAAGTGCAGACTCGGTGCCGACAGGTGTACTTAATATTTTTTGACGACATGCTCAACGTACCGAAGGACGGCTATGAGTTGACTTGAGTGTACCACATGCATTACAATTCGGAAAGTTTCTAAAATCAATTAAAATTTTTTTTTTCAATTGGTACATGAATTTAATTTGCTACTTTTTAACGTTTGCAAGTGGAAGTGTCTCTCATTAGGAGAATATTTCGTAGAGCGTTGATATTTTTTATTTTATTTCAGAGACTATAATTTATATATTTATTTTATTCGAAAGATTGTACTTTATTTTCTTCATTTATGGTTTGAAATTTAGTTTTTCTTTTTGACATTAACTTCTTATAAAACTTTCAAATAATATAACATAATAATTTTTTAAATCATCAAATAGATAAAAAATATATAATGAAATAACATAACTAAACTATTTCATTTTATTTTAATATACAAACAATTAACTACTTTATTTTATTTACAATAAACTAAATTAACATAAATAAAAAAAAAAAAGGCGAAACACCTGAATCTGAATTGCAAACTCGGGTCAGAAAGCTGACCCGAGTTGACTATGCTAAATCCGGCACAATCTTACGAGAACCCTATATTTAATTATATTATTTACTATAAAAAAAATCTGAACGAAATCGGTCTCTCTGAAACGGAATGATACTTCTAGATATGATCATGATTCAATCATGATACGGTCTGATTCTTGGATACGGCTTGGTTGGTTCGTCTCTGATTCTGCTGGAATCACAAAGACCACGTGCGTCACATGCAGAGTGCCACATCTAATCAGATTCGCTTTGCATTTTTCTAATCCATCGTCGCTTCATAAAACAAATAGGGAGAATGAGATGCAGAGGTGGGTATGGAACTGAAGAAGTGCACAAGGAACCACTGAACCTCACAAGCGGCTGTGATTTTATAATATTGTTTTAATGATAAATGTATCCAAAGATGTGATTCCATTTAGTTATTTGTCAATAAACTATCTTTAACTTTTTAATATTATTAATATTTCTTTAATATATATTATTTATATATTATCGCATTTGTATCCGTTATTTTTGAATTTTCCATAATGCGTATGCGCACTATATCGGATAAGATATCCGCACTAGTACAACACAGATTGACAGAGAGTCGATATTGTGATGATGATTCAATTTCGTTGGATGGACTATTAAGACATACCATATGAGCAAGCTACTTGTTTAAATTATTAGTTTAATGAAATCGATTCTGGTATTTGTTTATCTACTGGATCTATTTATTATTTTGTTATTATATCCATAAATTGAGTTTGTGGCTGAAATTTTGTCAATTGCAAAAGTTGAAAGAAAGTGAGAATGACAGGAATCGAGGGATAGCACGGGTACAGACCAGACTGATATTTATCACCTTGCTGAACGGTATTAGAGAACAAATATACAGGAATATCAATTTAAAATGAAAGGTTGATGCATCCTAATGAATAAATAGTGCTTGCATATGCAGCATATCAAATACAAAAGAATTCAGCTTTTCAGAATCCGTCTGGGATTGACATCATGCTTGCATATGCAACATGTCAAATACAACTGAGGATATATTTTAAGAGGTGTTCATGATTTTACTGTCATTTATTTTATTTTATTTCTTTTGAGTTATTATGTAGTTATATTTGATTATTCATTGCTCTCACAATATCATTTCATTTTATATTATTTATTATTTTACTTCCGTAAAACTCCGACCTATTTTTATTATTATTTATTTTGATATATACAAATGAATATTTATTATTTTATTATGATAATTGAATGACTTGTGTATTTTTTAGTCTTACGTGTATGCGTCTTCGTGTGTACGTGGCGGCTGTCATCCTCGAATATTATTTTTTGGTTCGGGTGTGACAAATAGTCTCATTTTTCCCAAGAACATGCATAATAATGGAGAAATAGTTATGTTAATGTTGCATGAACATAAATAATTGGAGTCTAAGAAGGGAAGCAGCAATTCTTTGGTTAAAAATATGATCTTAAGGTTATATTATCTACATGCATCTCAAAAGTACATTTAATCGAACAAGTAATATTTATATCACTGATGGATGATAAGTGTGGATGGTGTAACATTTTTCAGGAAGTAAAAAATAAATAAACTACAAGTCGAGTATTCATTATTTTCTTCGAACACTGTTACAAAAAGATTAGGTTATAATTACTATTCCTAAAATGCCTCTCCATAAAATACCCTTCATAAAATACCTCTTCATCTCTGGTGCTTAGCGGTCCGGGGAAAGGCATGGAGGCGGATCAGAGCCGAGGTGAGAGGTGAAGAGGATGGAGAGGGGTGAGAGAAAAAGGAGTGGGGAGAATGAATTGACCGTTTGAGGTTTGAGAGAGAGAGAGTCGAGAGGGTGAGAGAGAGGAGCTAAAAGCAGACGAAAGTGGTGTGAACTTTCATGTAATGTTAATAAAATAAAAGAAATCAGCGTTTCTACACATATGCTATATATGTAATAGCATAAATTAGAGAAAAATATCATTCGATGGTTGATATATAATTCGAAAATTAGAAAAAAAAAATTGGACCGTTATAAGATCTGAACACTTACATATTTATTGAAGGTGTAGAAATATCGTTATGGTGAGAACAAAATGTTGGTGCAGAACTTTTAACAGAATGCAGTGATTCTTTTTTTGTCAAAGAATTATAATGGTCATTTTAATTTCTTTACTAATTAAACATTCATATTTAAAATATTTGAGACCGATGTAAAAAAATGTCCGTGTGTTTAGTGACTTTAGTCCAATTTGGATTAGAATGTCATTATTTTGTTATTTTATCTTGACCAATTTGTTTTGAATCAGGTAAAAAATCTTTGATTAATGTTTGTCGACCAACCTGACTGGAATAAACTGACTAAGAATTTAATAATAATTTTCATATATTTTAAGTTTAAATAATTTAATTTAATTTAATATATAATTCATCTTAATTAGTGTTTAAAAATTAGTGATCTACCTGTTCATATTTTTGTTAATTAAATCGGCATGTTCTATTATTCATTTTGATTAATTTTAAAATTTAAATTTAGTAAAAAGTATTTCAAAATTAATGCATATCCGCCTGCTATACCCTAAATTTTTTTTTTCCCCCCCGAATTCGATTATTTTTATTGAAAAAATATTTAATACCGTGCATAATGAAATAATTATGCAAAGATATCAAAATATAAAGTTCCTTAGTCGAAAACTTTCTTCATCAACTTGATTATCTATTACTTTGAGCTTTATTTTATTGTTATTTTAATATATAAAATATTATTATTTAATAAAAATTTTATTAATTAAGTATATATATTAAATTATTAATTTTTTTTATTTAGTACCCGATTAGTTAATGGATTTGAACCCGATAAGTCATTACAATCCGATAATTGTCCCCCCCTAATCAAAATCCTAGATCCGCCACTGCTGCTATACCCTATATTTCCCTCTCTATTTGTTCTAGTCTTTTGCTTATGAACTTTTTTAAGGACTTGAGCTTGAAATTGAATTGCAAGACCACACTGAAAATAGAAGGTCATATTGTCCAAAAGACCACTACAAAGTGCTGACATCATCACCAAAATCACCACCCCAGTTCAGTTCAAAGAAGCTATCAAACCACAAAATGCTACTGCAGTACTGCTCTAACAAACAAATAGAACGAACGATGTGAAAACGTGACAAATAATGTAACCGAGTAGCCAGTAGAGAGAATCATCTATCTATGCCAAGTACTCCCCCATGCACTCCAACAATGCCCAAATACCCCTCTAAAATCTTTATTTACAAAATGACACAAAAGGAAGGTAAGCACCAACAATCTACAACAATACAGGCAATCCTTCTCATGATTTCATAGGTACATTTGAGACGTGAACACAATAGTTTCCATTTGCAGGGGTATATTTGGAACATTCTCCTTACAAAAATTCATGCGCACCTACATAGTCCCCACTTGTTTCTATGTCGTCAAGCTCGGCATCATCTATTTCATCTAGGTCCATGCTGCCGCTTCCAACAAACATGTCGTGTCCTGGTTTACGAGTCTCACCAGCAGTAGGCTTCTTTGCCTCTTGTATGATTGCCGTGACCTCCTCTATGCTTTGAGCAGGGGGGCTGGTGTCAGCTGATTGCAAGATCGCTTGGTATTCATCAGTTAGTTCTATTGGCAAGTTCTTCAAAAACCAGGGATGGGATTTTATCTCCGGAATTGTAATTCTCTGAAAGTTTTCACAAATTCACAAAAATCATTGTAAGGGATGCCATCAGATTAAACATTCACAAGACAGTAAGATGGTAGCCCTTGGGATATTCAATGCTGATACCACTCACAATAGGTAACCATGAACTGCTTGCCATGGGAGCCGATATTATACCGACCAGTCATCATATTTTCCCATGGTTATCATTTATTTTCGATAGTTTGCTCTGCCCAAAGTTCTAATTGATTCCTAATTCGGCTTTAGACATCTAAGTTCTGCCTTGATAAATGACAATAATTAAAAGATAAAGAAAACCTCTCAAGAAGTAATCAATACGTTGATCCTCAACCACTATTGGAGATACACGGTGACATTTGATATGGTTACCTTGGAGCAACTTTAGTGTTTACTCATATGTACAAACATTAGTTTAATTTCTAACTCCCAAATTTGTTTCATGGTTTCTCACTGACAAGTTATCTTATGGAGACCAAAACTAAATTATAGATGTAGAATATTTTGCTAAATTATAAATGCTAAATATTGTATATCTCAAGTCTTCCCATCTTCTTTTATAAGAGAAATAAAAATTACATATCTCAAGTCTTCCCATCTTCTTTAATAAGAGAAATAAAAATTACCTGTTCAGGATTTCCAACAAAAATCATAGACAAGAGATGGCGACATTCTGTTGATACCCGTACATAATCTGGAATCGAGTACTGAACACTAAGTATACGCTGCACAATAAATGGAGATTAAGGAATTCATGTTTTTGAAATATGCTCAGATAACTCACGAGAAAAATCGAAAACCAAAATTGCAATGTCGGATCTCAATATCATCTTAGTCATTCCCATCCAAAGAATTATTATGCTTGATTTATTGGCTTGATAAATTTATGGAGACTCAAAAGTAACATTTAAGTAATGGTTAAATTAGAGACTTATTGAGACTTCAAAACAAAGGGTTGAAGTAAAAACCAAAAATAAAATCCTCAGATGTAAGTGTGAGGGCCAAGGGAAGGTACAAAAGCCTATTCAGTAATTTTACAATGGAAACCCAAATATTTAATATATGCACAGCACCCGGTGTTGGCTTTGGTCACAACTTAGGATCCAATTTGGAAATTCATGGGAAGTAATAAAATGTTGAACCCAAGGACATACAGTGAAAAGATTGTTCTTGACCTTCCATTTAATCAAATTAACTGTTCTAAGAACTGGTTCATGTAATATGTAATGGCATTCTTTCACACTAATCTACAAGCCAGAGTAATCTCAAAGTTCCTCAAGATGTCACTATCAGTTGCAATTATTAGAGAATGTCAGGGATAAATTGCAATTATGATTAGAAAATGGGTTCTGTTCAGAAAGATTTTGTTCTATTTCAACCAGAAAAAAATGAAATATTCAAGCTAATACTCACAGTAATTGTTTTTCTGAAGTTTCTAGGTTCATCTGGGTCCTCAAAGGGGTATGCTCCAACGAGCATGACATACAATGTCACCCCACATGACCACACGTCTGCAATCTAAATTGATGCCACCAAATAAAATTAAAAAAAAAAAAAAGAAAAAAAAGAAAGAGTGGTTAGGAGAAAACTAGTTGATTGATTCATAAATGACAAAACCACATCATTGCTTTTACCCAATGACATCAATTCCTCCTGGTACACACTTCACTACAATAGAGAATCCAAGTTCGTACTAATCTGCAAGTCTGCGTTGTCACAGTACCAATTGGTTCTAAAATGTGACAGGCAAATACAATACTAACCGCACTTCCCAGATACAGGAAGTAAACAGGATTGGAACAGGAACTGCAACAACAAAAAATATGTTGGTACGGGACATCACAAATCGATAGTATAAAACCAAACAAATGAGAACAGCAATGGCAAAGTTACTCCCACGTGCCATTATAGCCTTACAGGAACAGGCCAATTGCAACCAAAACCAGCTTTAGATTTACCTTTCCATCATATTGCTTTCTAGAAAGAACCTCAGGGGCAATGTAAGCTGGAGTCCCAACAGTTGATTTTGGTTGAGAGTGAAAAACAGAGGACTGAAATACAAAAGAATTTAAACAATTAGTTATCAACAATAGCTAACAATATTCAGCACTAAAACTGATTTTAATAATTGGTGCAACGTGTGAACAACCAAAATATCATGTGTGCTAATTGTAAATAAAAGGCATTTTTTGACATAGTTCCAAATATGTTCAGGTAGTTCAAAGATAAGAAGAAAAAAACAGTGTCACACAGTAGAATTTATTTGTCAGAAACACATAAAAAAAGTTGACTGCTTAATTTTTAAGAAATGTAATGTAACAATTTAGTATATTTTGCAAGCTACAAATTAAGTAAATGGGGAGAAATACCTTGGAGTACCCAAAATCACAAATCTTGACACGAGGAGCAGTGCTACCATCCAAGAGTGTATTTTCTAGCTTTAAGTCGCGATGACATATTTTCTGCAAGATAAGGAGATGGTGACAGTTAAGACATAATCCCTGACAAGCAAAAACTTTGTTCAATTGTAATTCATAAATCATTGACAGCTAAAATTAATTTTTCAAAACAAAACATACTTTTTGACAAAGAAGTATTAAACAAAATTGTACCATTGAATGACAATAGCTGACTCCAGATATGAGTTGTTGGAAGAAGAACCTTGCCTGTGAGGGATTATATTCAGTTATTAGTTTCATCACCTTACAATTAAAACCTCAGATAAGTGAATATATCATTCATCCATACTCTACTATTCTGGAATCCTCAACTTGTGAGCAAAATAAGTACTCATGCCAGATTATAGTTCACATTTCTACCAGCTTAGCCAGATGAAAGGGAGGCATTCACATTATATAGTAAAGTGTTGTTTATTGGTTGCAAACATAGAGTACCACTTTCGAAGTCTAGCACAAATTACAAATTTGTATACCTCATCTTCACTAAATCTGCCAGCATTGCAGATTCTTTCAAAGAGTTCACCACCAGCAGCATACTCCATTACTATAGCAAGATGTGTAGGTGTCAACAACACCTGATATGAAAATTTAACAAAATTTCAACAATACATAATATACATTTTGCAGAAACTAGTAAAGCTCTTGCTCATCCAAATATTTTGTTTTAAGTGGTTATGACTTCCAAGGAAGGTGAAATCACACTTCAAAGTCTGAGATAAGGTAAGGGATAAATTCATATTGAGTTAATTAATAATTAAACCAGCAATAATTGCAATCAATAGTTACCTCTGCTACATGTATTAACTTGCTGAAAATAATATTAAATTTGGCACAAAAGGTTAAAATAGATGCTGGTAGAAGTCGATCAATGTCCAAACTAATCAAATCAATCTTTACATCAATTAAAATAGAATCATGTAGACTCTTTGCAATTGTACCAAAATTTACATACAGTCACATGCCAATGTTCAACACAGTACGGAAATAATCTAATTGAATTGCCTCGCCTTGTAGAAAGAGAAACAATTTGATCAAGTGAAGCCTTTAGACCTAACAAAGAAATAGAGGCTTACCTCCTTAAATCTTATGATATGCGGGTGCTGCAACGATCTGTGATTAATTATCTCTCTCCGAACATGCTCATCAATCTACCTCATAGACAAATAGTATCATAATTAAGTCAAAAAGTCAGAAGAAAGCACCCAAATCCAGCAACATATACTCTTTTGACTTTTGCCAATTAATACAGATGCTGAAGTTGGAAACCCTGGTCACAAATTCATACTCAATCCCAAACTTGGAAAGAAAGCCATACCCCCCTACCTTTTGACCTCTCTCTATGAACTTGACAGCAAAGAGCTCCTTGGTTCTAACATCTCTAACCAGCTTCGCCACGCCAAAATTTCCCGACCCGATATCTTTGATCTCCTCGTACTTCTCCATTGTTTTCTCCTCTCAGCACTGAAAGCCAGGAAAGCTACACAAGCAAGAGGCAATCATAACAGGGACGGAGAAACTTTAGATAGAGAAAGGGGAACCGCCAAAGACTCTTTCTGTTATGGGTTTCCTACGAAAGTGGAAAGAGGACAGCAAACCAAAAGGGACAGATCAAAGTGAGAAAATGAAGAGAGATATAAAAGTGGGGGGATGAGAATAATCGAATTGAATACGAGTTGAATTGAATAATGGAACTTTTGGGGAGAGAGAGAGGGAAAGGGATTGGCGACGAGAACAGGCCATGTGTCCCTCTTCAGTGCACTACAGGCAGAGAGGGAGGGTCAAGCGGGGAAGATAAACTCTTGTTATTTTTTTCTCTTTTTTATCGGGGTAAAACCGTAAAATTCATTGAAGTTCGAACTTTTCACCAACAATGGAGAGGAGCTTCGAAAGCTACGTTGTGTTGGTTTGGTTGATAAAGTGAGTCTGGATCTCCTATGACGCTACCCTGATTGATCGTCGTAAGAATGTGGTGGCGAATATCAGCAAGCACTTTTTTTCCATGGTTCTAATTCAAAGACTAAATAGCGTCTATGGATTATATACATTTATTTGCGGTGACGTACAGTGATGGCTATTGTAAATAAAATATTACATGATATATTGATATCAATGTAACTATATATGTGTTGTGCTGAAAATTGATACCAGTTATATGATAAATACTATATATGTTAGAGGTTTTAAATACATAACATAAACCTTACATGGGAAATTGAGCTAATTGAGATATGTTTTCAATTCGTACCGATTAATCATAATAATACATATGGACATAAAAAAATGAGTACTTTAAAATTTATTTATATAACAAAACTTTTAGTATCATAAATTATCACGAAATCACTTATATATACTTTTTCTTTGCATGTATATTTTAATTTTTCAAATTCAAATGTCGATTTCAAACCATCAAATTAATTTTTATTTTTACAATAGATGCGTTTATAAAAACTTTTATTATTTTGAATTTTATATTATACTTAGATGAAGAAGTCAAACCATAATTTTATATTTAGAATCTGAATTTATACTTGTGTTGTTGCTAGCTCTGTTTTTTTAGAGAGAAAATTGAGAGTCTAACTCACAAATTTCATTTTGTAACTATGTAGATTGCACCACGGTGATGTCTTTTAAAAATATAAAAATACATATTTTCATGAGAAAAGAAAGAAAATAAAATTACTCAAGCTTTTGCCACATCAGGTTGTTGTCTCTCAACAGAAATCCATAAATCCACAATATTATTACCTACACTACAATCTCAGTGGTAAAATGCATGTAAGTATGATGTTGTTGAGTTATGCAGCTCTTTTATGCTGATATTTATTATCAATTGCTCTTTTTAATCCTTACATGTCAAAAAAAGATTGATTCTTTTGTGATTGAGAAGTTATGTCGTTATGTTCCATAAATTTTAATTATGAATACATATTTAATGTAAAATAAATACATAATTGATAGAAAAATTGACATTCAGAATTTAAGAAAAGTTAAAATTCATAATTGATGATAATCTAAGAAAAAAAGTAGAGCAATTATACTCCTAAATTATGTAGCATTTCATGTAACGATTAAATTGAGAGAAAATTATAATTTCAACCCAAATGGCTATAGAAAAAATAATATTATTTGATGAATAACTCAATTCGATGACTGATATTAGCTTTAAAAGTTCAACAGAAAATTTAAACCATAGCAGAATTAAAATATTTACGTGCTTAATAAGAAATAGAGATAATGATCATCAGGCTATATTTGATACTAAATTTGCCTTTTAAAAAAAAAGGAGGAAGATGTGTTCCACAAGAAATCTTCTTCTTTTCTTTTCTAAAGTTTTTTTTTGTGTACATATTTGATAACTTCCGGAGAAATGATACAGAATGCACGTAGGTGGTGAGAGAGAAATAATAAGTAATAAACTGATCATTAGTTAATGTGTGTAAGTAGTAAGAATAAAAAATAATAAGCTGATCATTAGTTCAAGGTGGATTTATGAAAGTTTTTGTACTTTCTTTTCAGAAGAAATGATCTTCCATCGATTCAGTGGAAGAAAATGTTTCAGTTATTTTTGGTGAAGTGAATAAATACTCTTCCACTTAATTTCAAAAGAAAAAAAAACTATACAAATAAATGGATCGAGACGTTTTCAATCAAATAGAGAGATAAAATTCGCAAAGCTCTATTAAATAGATCGGAATAGATTCAATTAACTAAGTATAATGCACATTAAACACCGAAGAAATATCTTAAAAATCACATATCTTAAATGGAAATGTAATGGCTCAAAACAAATATCCGCTACTGGAAATTTGGATCAAAACAAAATTCACATTGAGTTGATGCCTTGTCTCCTGAGATACCGCACCGATGGACGATGGTGATGGGCAATGGAGAAATTGCAAGATAAAACTGAACACGCTGTTGACTCTGTAAGGCGGTTAAAAGGATTAGAACGAATGCACGATCCTTTTTCTTTTGTCATGCCGACTTGCTTGCTCTCACAGAGTCACAGTCCCGGAGTCTAAATCTCTGTAGACATATCCGGACCAGGCGGCTGAGGAAAGGCACTGACTGTGGGACCCGATCAATTCTCTCATCCTCTAATAGACAGTTAACAATTTACCGCACAGAAATCATCGCTCTTACAGAGCACAGTGAACCTATAAATTTGACCGGTCAATCAGTATCCGCGCACGTCTCTCTCTCACATGAATTCTTTGCGCTGTTGCGTTGCGCATCTTGAATCCAACAACGATCCCTTCTGAATCCAATAGCGATCTCTTCTCACTGTTCACCAGTCAAACAAAATTCATTTTCAACCAAATTGGATTAAATTTAGGCTGATTGTTGGACCAATTTTGTCCAAATTCCAATCAACAAATTTTAAATATATTATTCAAACAACAAAATTTGAACAAATTTCCAAACAAATATTTACAAACTAAAAGTCTAAAACAAAAGTATTTGAAAAAAAAAGAATACAAAATTTAACAAACTTAATTAACATAACTAGAAAAAATGTGTAGTGCACAAATCCCATCTATTTCACTCACTTCCATCTATTTCAACAGGTTAATTTACATAATAAAACAAACAACATGCATAATAATAGACAAACTCACACACGAACAAAGACAAGGGGGAGCTGGGAGGTGTCCAACCCCTACAATCTTACAGAAGTTATATGTCGACATTAAAATTTATCATATATTTTTATTTCATATTATATATTATCTTTCCTCTTAATTTTTCAATTTTAATACTTTAGTAATATAAATCCATATTTCAGCCTCTCATATTAAAATTTTGATTCCACCCTTAAACTAGCATAAACCAGCACAGTTGTTAACTTGCACAACGCAGTTGTATAGTAAATCAATCAATGTACATCATAACTACATATTAAATAGCAGAATAACACCTCAAATCGATTATTATCTACAAAGGAAGTAAGTTGTTGCTGGACTGGTATGAAGTTATAAAACTTATTTTTTTTCGATCTATGGTACTTTTTTAAATACATATCATTAAATTGCTCAAATAAACAAAAATTAAAAATGCATTTCTATATCACATTTTCTTTAATGCGGTAATCTAAAAATAAAAAGTTTGAAGAATAGAACACCAAATTATAAACTTTGAGAGTAGAAAATTCGTGTTTATTGTCTGCCAGAAGATTTTAAAAAGTTTTATAAAATTATAAATTCGCTATATAGATTATTACATGTTCGTACACGATGTTCCCAAATAAAAAAAATATGATTTCACTGAAATTTCTCTTTTTGAAAAATGCTCATCTCGTTTTTACTATATTACAAAAAGTGTCTATTTTATTGGACGCATGAGAGCATCTGTCACTGTGTTTTTTCAGTTTTAGTGTTGGAGAATGAGTTTCTAATATAAAAATCAGAATTACAGTTTCTAATTTAGAAACTCGATTCTAAATACACGTCAGATTTAGAATTACTTTATTTTTCAGCGATGGAGAGAAAATTTTCTATTTCCGCTAACCTATTTTTCTCCCGCCAATTAAAATCTGGCGCAAGCTCCAAATGGTATGGCGCAAATCTGGCGCGCCAAATTATCGCCCGCGACAATATCCTATCTGGCACATGCATCTCTGAGAAAACGCGATTCAGCGTTGGAGGAAAAATTTTAGTTTTAGAAACTGTACTGACATGGCAACAATAATAATTTAGAAACTATTTTAGCATTGGAGATACTCTGAGTCGGCATAAACAATTTAATTTAAGTCAAAACTTTAAAAGTTGTATTTATAATAAACAAAAATAAGAATTTTTTTGTTATTTCTACATCCGGCTAATAAGAGCAAGTGAGCAACAATTAACTAAACTTTATCATGCAAAAATATACTTTATATTCACTAATTATTGATTGAAAGGTATCAAAAGGTGAAATATTATTAGAAAAAAGTTGTCAAAAATCATCTTTTGCTTCCGGCGAAAAATCAAGGTGATAATTATCTCACGGGACCTTTTGAACATGTAAAATTAACTTTTATCATTGTTTCCACGCTAAAAAAATAATTATTATTATCTTCAGTTTTGTTTATTCTTCTGAATCATTATTCTCTTGACTTGTTTTATTTTTCTATCAAACGCAATCTCTGACTATGTAAATAAACTGAAAGTTTGAAACCACGTATATATGCCGGGGTCTCTATTAAAAATTGCTGGTCCATAATTGATTTTGTTCAGGCAATATTCTCGGCTACTTAGAAAAATATTTTATAAAACTGATATAATTATTTTAATCTTTTTCAGAACACCGCAATTTTTTTTTGAGAGAACTAATTGTAAGATTATCACAGTTTTCATCATATCATACTCTTCACGTGAGATGCCGTAAGTTCGAAATTCAGATGAGACATTATTATAAATATTTAAAATTAAATAACTTATTCTCTCATCTTTATCTCAAAAGAAAATTTTCATCATATAATCATGCAATTTTTAAACATTAATTTAAGTGATAAAAAGTAAAAAAAAAAACCATAAATTTCAAAAGCTTTGTATAACATTCACTGCAAATTGCAGTACGTAGCTAAAAGCAAACATGTCGTCTACCGTCGTTAGGCTTGCAAATTATTTTCAGTAGTTGTGGACTTGTGGTGGCTTTATTGTTTTTTTCAATAATCGACGGTCCCACAATTGTTTATGGACTTTCCATTGCTCATTTCTACCGTACAATTTTAAAACAATAGAACATGGCATTCTTAAAGGCAACTATTAAATAAAATTGTGGTTCTTTTATCTACGCTTTTAGTTTTAGACCAAAAAATATTAAAAAAAAGTCTACAAAAATTGATCAATTAGTACTCAATCATGGTACCGTACAATCAATGTGTTTTTTTCTCCCCATATAAGTAATCTTTTGCTTTTGTCATGTTTCTTTTCTGGCACGAGATTCGATTCAACGAATCAACTGTGGGGTCTGTATTTCTCACTGTTATTTACTTATTTTAGAGAGATTACAGTTTTTAATAATAATAATTATTATTAAATTAATATTATTAAAAATAAGAGTGATAACCGTAAAATTTCAAATATACGAATAGAAACGCGCCACTACCAATGGCGCGTTTCATTAAAATAGACAAACGCGCCACTGATAGTGGCGCGTTTGCCTCTTATATATACAAAACGCGCAGATGCGAGAGCTGCGCGTTGTGAAAGAGAGGGAAAAAAGAGAAAGAAAAAGAAAGAAAGAGAAGAGAGGGAAAAAAAGAGAGAAAGATAGAGAAAGAGAGAGATTGGAAGAAAGATGAAGAGAGAGAAAGAGAAGAGAGAGAGGAAGAGAAGAGAGAGGACGAGAAGAGGAGAAAATAAAACGTACGACTGCGGTATATTATTGTATATTACAATTAAAGGTAAAATTTATTTATCTAAATAATTAGCATTGAAATATAAATTATATATTAATTATAGAAAAATTAATTGTGTAGATTAAATTATAATTATTTAAATATAATTTAGTTATAATTTAATTATAGATTTAATTATAAAATTTATTAATTATAATTTAATTGTAGATTAATTATAGATTTAATTGTAAAATTATTTAATTGTAGATGAAATATAAATTTAATTTTTAAAGTATTTAATTATAATTTAATGGTAGATTAATTATAGATTTAATTGTAAAATTATTTAATTATCGATTAATTGTAGGTTTAAATGTGAAATTATTTAATTATCCATTAATTGTAGATTTAATTGTCTATTTAATTATAAAATTATTTAATTGTAGATTAAATTGTAGAATTATAGAATTATGTAATTATAATTTTAGATTATTTATTAATTATTTATGTAGAATAATATAGATTTAATTTATTATTTAATTGTAGATTAATTATTGATTTAATTGTAGAATAATATATATTTAATTAGGCTTTAATTGTAGAATAAAAGCTTTTAATTAGAGAATAATTATAGAATAATATATATTTAATTAGGCTTTTAATTTTAGATTAGTTTTTAATTGTAGAATTCATTTATTATTTAATTATAGAATAGATAGATTAAAAATGAAGTATAAATTAACTATAGATTAATTTTAAATTAAATATGAAATAATTATAAAATATTTAGAAAATAATTATTTTCAGCTAACTCATCATCGAGTCTTAAGAGAGATTCATTTGCGCCTAAACGGTCAAAACCTCAAAATTATTTAACGCTTCTACGGGATGGTGTCTCTTAGTTCGTTCGGTAACTAACAATGTGGTATCGCATCTCTGAATTTCCTCATCTTCAGATTTATCCATCGAAATATCCGACTGCTCATTATCCTCTCATGTTTCTTCTTCATTTGAATAATAAGGACCACCATCATCTTGCTCATCCTGATCATCGTGATTATCACTTAATTCCATTATCGTTGGATCAATACTACTTCTGCCATCAATATTATTTTACTCTCCGGTCCTACCAATATTATCAGCTAAATTACAGCCAGAAGTAGTACTACTACTACCGCCAAAAAAATTATATAGTGGCACCGCTGAGTTCGGTTGTTGATAAATTATATTGTTACTGTAAATAGCTGGATACAGATATAAATTGGTTTGATCGTAGGTTGAATATGAATTAGTTTGATCGTAGGTTTGATAGGAATTGGTTCGATCGTAGGTTGGATAGAAATTGGTTTGATCGTAGGTTTGATAGAAATTAGTTTGATCATAAGTTTGATATGAATTGGTTTGATCATAGGTTTGATAGGAATTAGTTTGATCGTGGTTTGGAAATATTCCCGTCAAAAAATTACTGCTGCTCGGTTGTTCTGGCGTATAATTTTCTTCATCGGGATAATAATTTAAATTTGGTAGCATTTTAAAGAAATTGGATGTTTGTTGTATTTGTGTTTGTGAGAACTGAGTGTGTATTTGTGTTTGTGAGAACTGAGAGAGTGGGGTGTGGTATTTATAGTAACCAAACACGTCACAGGCAATGACGCGCTTCCATTCGTATATTTGAAATTCCGCCATTCTCATTCTTATTTTTAATAATATCAATTTAATAATAATAATTATTATTAAAAACTGGAGAGATTGTGATCCGACACAAATGAGATCAAACTTTAGAACCAGCGAGCAGTGCGGGTCATGTGAATATGTGATATAAAATTTGATTGAGTATTGTTTTATTACGGTAAATTTTAAATCGAAATTTGTATTATAGACAAAGGTATGTGATGAATTAATGAATGTATTATATATAACAGGGGCGAAATCAGAAATCTTTTTTGAGGTCAAAACTAATTTTTTTAGGAGATAAAATTTTAAAATTTTCTTCAATATAAATATATTTTTTTTATTTTTTCAAATATATATATAATTATAAAAATGATTTTGAAAAATTTTCTAACTAGAAGGGCAACGGCTCCCTCTGCCATTATACATAAAACTTTCCATCCACAACAATATTCTCCTCTATTTAATTATTAATCGAGCGAGGATCAAGTTTGATTCATGCGTTTCAAATCCAACCCATCAACTAAATTTTATTTCTCTTTCCATCTCTTCATTATTGTCTTCTCCGATTAAATTCGTTCTCTCACATGAAGATCTTAACAATGTCTGCCCAATATTACATTTAACAGTACAACTAAAACATTGGGATTTGAATTAGGCTATGGTGCTTTGCAAAGCACAAGAGCGTTGTGTGCTTTACGTTATATTGTTAATTTTAAGTCAGAAATGATCGATCCAAACCGCTCAATCTAATCTCCATATCAAAATCTATTAGTAAACCAAATTTTATATTTTTTAGAATTTATTTGCTATTTTTTTGGATAGTGGGAAAACCGTCATTTTTGGATGAACAAGAATTCTCAGATCAAGTCATTTTCTCCTCATAAAAAAATAGCAAAAAAATTCTAAAAAATATAAAATTTGATTCAGTAATGGATTTTGATATGAAGATTAGATTGAATGGTTCGGATCGATTATTTCTGACTTGAAATTGAAAATATAGCGCAAAACACACAACGCCTCTGTGTTTTGCAAAGCACCATAGTCGGACTTTTGGGATTTTTCATATATTGCCTGGGATCAGATGCCCAACAGTATTTCCGGCTTCATCGACAATTGACAATTATAATTCAAAGAGAGGGATTGCTTTGATGATTTTAAAAAATAAATCTTGAATTTTAAAATTTAAATTATATTTTTTTCTAGCTCAGATTGTATGCTTGTCGGATCAACAAACTTCACAAAAATTTATCATTTGAATTGCCGACAACCGCTTCTATGAAGTTCTATTAGATCCATCTTCAAGAATGCAGTTTTTTTTAATAATAATTATTATTAAATTAATATTATTAAAAATAAAGTGAGAATTGTAAAATTTCAAATATACGAATGACATCGCGACACTGACATATGCTCATTTGTTTGTGTTGTGAGAATTTATAGAGATGAAACGCGCCACCGATGAAGCGCGTTTGATCACGTGTCATCCGATCGCGACGCGTTACCATTCATATATTTGAAATTTTACAGTTCTCACTCTTATTTTTAATAATATTAATTTAATAATAATTATTATTAAAAAACTGTCAAGAATGTGTAGTTCAGACAAAACTTGAGATTGGGAATAGGCTTCTGCTATCAAGCCATTATTCTTCACCAAAGTCATGACCAGACCATGTGGGTATTTGACTGAGTAGTTTTCTCATGCAAAGCATCAGCAACTTTCAAACATACCTCATTGACCATTTTACTGGAGGCAGACTTCCAATTATTTGGCTCAACAAGTAGCCTTAAGCAGCGCAGATTCATAGAGGGCTAGAGGGCAGCTGCCCTTTTCGATTTTGAAAAATAATATTTTAAGTAATATTTTTGGTAATTAGCTCTCTTTAGAAAATATTTTTACTCTTCTGAATTTTTTAATTATTTTTATTGAGAAAAAAATATTTAATATCATGCGTAATGAAATAATTATATAAAATGTCAAAATATGAAGTTCCGTAAAGAGAAATTTTCTTCATCAATTTAATTATTTATTACTTTGAGTTTTATTTTGTGATTATTTTAATATGTAAAATGTTATTATTTTGATAGTTTCTTATTAGGTAGGAATATATATATATATATATATAGAGTGGAGATACCGTGAGCTTAATCTCACGGAGACCTTCCGTGAGCTTAACTCAAAAAATATATCAAATTATTTTGAAATTTTAATTTATCATTCTCATTAAATTCTTTATATGAAAATCTCATGGGATGCAAAAATTTGGAGCGTTTTGAGCTTTTTAAGTTGTGATTTTTAATTTTTAAAAATTAGCTCTAAAAATAATAATAATATATTTAATACTTGAATATCATTTTAAAAAATTAAAAACGGTGACTTAAAAAGCTCAAAACACTCCAAATTTTTGCATCCCACAAGATTTTTATATAAAAAATTTAATGAGAATGATAAATTAAAATTTTGAGATGATTTAATATGTTTTTTGAGTTAAGCTCACGGAAGACCTTCGTGAGCTTAAACTCACGGTATCTCCACTCTCTCTCTCTCTCTCTATATATATATATATATATTAAATTATTAATTTTTTATTCAATACCCGATTAATTAATAGATTTGAACTCGATAAATTATTATAATCCGATAATTATCCCCCTCCCCTGACCAAAATTTTGCATCGTCCGGCCTTAAGGCACAATACAGATCCCGAAGCAATGCTATCTTGTAGGTCCATCAGAGAATCACAGAAGAGCTTACAAAGAGAACCTATAAACCTTATTTTGTCCTCATCAGGTCAATTGCTTGTACCACTTTTGAGCAAGCTCGGTGAAGTCAGAATAAACCTCCACTAGAGGAAAGGGTGCACATGATATTCTCAATTTGGGGAACTATGTTCTTGCCAGGGACACGAGCAAGTACCTCATAAAGAGAAATGGTGAACTCATCAGACAGAGTAGTTAATAGGACCTGCTTGTCAGAGATTTCAGCAAGGATCAAGAATTAATCTATCTTCTTTTATTTTTAATTTAATTTTGTTTGTTAAAAGATATACTTATACTTATACTTATACTTCTATTTTCATTTTTATTTCTCTTTTTTTTTTTTTCATTTTTTCTTTATCTTTCTTTTCATCTATATCAACTCTTTTTATTTTGATTTAATGAAAATTAATACTAAACTTTTGTCTACTACATCAAAAAAAAAAAAATCTAATTATAGATGTGATATGTTATCTATATTTCATGTTAATAAAATATGATGAGATCTTGTTAAGTTCCACCGTAAATCAAATGATCCAAAACTTTCAACGTTCATATTAATTTTTTAGATAAAAATTCTAAAATTAATGAACATCTGAAGCAATACAAGACAATACTTAAAAAAAAAAAAATAATTATTCTGTCTATATACCTCACAAGTCACAACGGTTGGTGCTTTTTGCACCCTTTGTTTTCTCCGAACACCCATTATATATTTTTTAGACAAACTGACCCTGTTGTTATTTACAGCTCTACAGGACTATTATATATTTTTATTTCATTTTTTTTTCAAAATCGAAGCTTTGAATACTATTTATACACGATGCATAAAAAAAATAAAATTATTAGATGATATCATGATGAACGTTAAGATCAGACTAGATTAAAAAAAATTATTGTTATATCCTGACAAATCTTGATTTTTTCTAAAAAAAAAGTAATTAACAATTTTACATCTGGCTCCAATAACCGAAATGAAAACAAAAAAAAAATTAAAAGATTTGTGAAAATTTACTAATAGTTTTTATTAAGTTGGTTTATGTTGTTTGTTGGAGATTATTTGGATTCAATTTGACATCTAATTTTAAACATTCTCATTTATAATTTTAGAGGTGTTCCGAGTAATTTTGATGGTGCCTAGAGCAACGCCGCCCTCAAAATATATGTGTCATTTATAAATTTTCTTAATAACATTCAACTTTACTTAAAATTAGTCAAAATTTACTTCAGAAGTTAAAAAAATCATCATCAAGTGAACCTCTATTCCTCTAACTGATATAATCATGTGTAAATGTCCACAACATACACGATACTATGTTGCTAACTTGCTATTGGTTTAAAAATAAAGGCATTCTTTCTCGGATTCTCAGTACTCGGTATCTATTGAATAAAAATCTTTGATTAGATTTAGATGCTTGCATTATTCTTGTTCACATCTGGCCCATTTCCGAATCCCTTCAATCCTTGATGGTCGAGTCTCCTCGGAAATTAAGATTTAGCACTTCCATGCTTCATTCGCTTGATTAATGATTGGCTTGTTTAAACGAGCTTCCCAGTGCGAATTTAAATATTTCACGGACTTTTCTCAAAAGAAAAAAGAAGAAGATTTCATAGACAAAAGCGAATTTGGCCACAGGTGGACAAATACAAAGGAATCAGAAGTTGGATCGACGAGTTACCTTCTGAGTCGAGTTCAATTCACAATACAAAATTCCTTTAGAATTGATTTTTTCAGTACTTTCATGCAAATTTAGTATAGATATTGTCGAGCTCAATTCACAATCTAATTTAAATAAATTTCAGAATTAGCGGAGCCCTTTATATAAATAAAAAGACACCTTTATTCACAAAAAATAATTTTGAACCTGAATTTCCCTGGGATTGAGGGAAAAAAAAATCAACCTGTAAGTATCAAAAAGAGTTCTGACTTTGATTTTGAGAAAAAAAAGAAGACGAGCCATGAGGAAGAGAAGAAAATGATTATTGTGCCCTGTCAACTCTCAACAAAAACAACTAAATCAAAGAATAAAAATGAAGAGCTGTGGCAAACAAAACAGGCTCTCGCCTTAATACCCCGATTCAATTTTTGTGGAGAATTGGTGATGCGAGTTCAGCCATAATTATTATCACATTGTGGGCCATTTTAAGGCCCAATTTCGAGAACATTGAACAACCCCAGCCCAAACAAGCCCACGATCGATAAACAAGAAATGTCCAGAAAACCCAAAGCGAGAGCTGACGTGTGGTTCTACCATTGGCTCCTGACTCCATCTGTCCCAACTCCCAACAACCAAAGCCCAGCCTCTTCCTTCCCTTCTCCTCTTCCTGTTTTCTCTTCAATAGAAGATAGCAGCCGCCGCGCTTTGCAACTCACTACTTGCCCCATTTCCCATGGCGGAAGAATCTCAAGCAACGATCCCTTCCCTCGCCGAGGTGCTTCTTTCACTCTTGTCTCGCTGAAGAATGTTTGCCCCCTTTTTTGGGCAAATTTATGCGATCGTTTGCCAAAATATAATTGTAGTTTGTCTCACTTTGAGCTTGTAATTGTATAAGATCTGGTCTTGTATTTTTTTTTTGCAAACCCAATCTCGAGATGTGCCTTTTTTTGCCTTCTTGTTGAGTTAATTCGGTAGATCTAGGTGCGAAATTTGGATTGATGAAGGGTTTGTGTTAAAACCGGTACCTTTTATAAATTGAATTAGATTAACTCCTATCTGGATCTTATCTTCTTTGCCTTGGTAGATTTTTTACCCAAAATTGAGTGCAGTGCAAAACAATTCTGGTGGAGTAAGTGGAGTTGGCAAAATGAGTATATACTTCTATATATTTCTAGTTGTACTATTGTAAAAGTGTATGCGTTTACCTGTTAAGTCAATATTTTAGCTGGACTCACTATTACAATGTTCTCTGGATTTTGATAGTAGGCCTTATTTTCTGCAACTGTTGTGATTTTAAGCTAACCCACCATGCCTTGATTTCCGTGATCAATTTTAACCACAGCCAAACCTCTAAGTATCCGGATTTCAGTAGCTGTACCTTTGCATGTCCTGAATTCAACCCAACGACTTTCAAATGGATACCTAAATTTTAGAAAAGAAGTCTTAAGGAAAGGAAAAGCCAAGACACAAATAAATAGAAAAGGCATATATGAATTGAAACTAATCATCTACTTACTTTTTCTTCCAGCAATATTCATTGCTCAAAACTGAAGAGACAAAACAAGACGTTGTTGCTCAGGAACAGAAAGCGGCAGAGGTAACTGCTGAGGAAGTAGTAGTAGCGACCAATGCAACACCAGAAGGAGGCGCTGAAGTAGCCACTGATGGGGTTGCAGTTGTGCAGCCTGAGAATACAGAAGAAGAGAAGAACCTTTCTGAAGCAGCACAGGAGACAAACCCTGCTCCTGAGGCAGAAGATACTGCCACAACTGAAACTGAAGCAGCCGCTGAAGCAGGTGAAGCTGAAGAAGAACCTGAGATTAAGGTTTTGCTTTGGCCCTTTATATATTGTGATTGTTTTCTTTTTCTTATTTCCCCATGTGTGCATGTGGGACTGCATTTATTGTTGAAACTTGAACTTATACGTAATCAGCTTTCTCATTTTTGTTTATTAAAAGAAGTACTAACTGTGATTTTGGCATGCCTTCGCTATGTGTTCAATATCTTCATGGCCTTACCATGTAGAATGGTAGCTAGTTAGTCCACGGTCTACTTCAAATTTTCTCAGTCCAATATGGGATTTATGTTTATTCCTTAGTGAGATCTGCATGTGTGCAAGTATGCTTTGCAACGTGGAGAAAGTTAGGTATCACCTTTCAAATTGATGATGTTTCCTGTTAATATTGCAAAGAGCAATATACTTGTCCTTCCTCATGCCCCATTAGTTTTATTATCTGTGCCAAGACTGCTAGATTTCAAAGCTGCAAACCTGTGTTGTAGTACTGGTGAAGTTTCTACAGATATTTGCACTGGAATACACACATCTTTTGGGTTTTTGCCAAAAAAAAGAGAGAGAATAAGATGACACAGATAGGATGTAATGCACATGCACTTTTGTCTTTCATTATTTATCTTCTTAATTATTATATGTTACATTCGTACACAGATTGAGACAGCACCAGCTGATTTCCGTTTCCCAACTACCAATCAGACGCGTCATTGCTTCACCCGTTACATTGAATACCATAGGTATGATAATTCATGTACTCCTTTTATATATAATACTGATAGCAAACCAGATTCCTCATTTCACATTAACTTTTACATTACCTTGAAATAAAAATGGTTGACTGGGTTCAATGTGCAGTATTTATTAGGCAGAATTTCCTCTAAATTGCAAATATCAGATTAATCCTTCTTAAACAAATACCCTAATATAGTAATATATACCCTTCTAAACCTTTAGTTCACTTCTGATGTTGCAAGTATCATACTTGTTATTCTGAAAGTGCAAAAATTATCATCTTTTGTTCTTCTACAACTTCGAAATGATTTTAACCAAGTTCGTCAAACAACCTAGTATTAACATCATTGTCATTATTTTTCTTCCCCCTTTCGTGTTGATATATGGACCAAATTAATTCTCTTCCCTATTATTTTGAACAGATGCGTGGCCGCAAAAGGTGAGGATGCTTCGGAGTGCGAAAAGTTTGCCAAGTATTACCGCTCACTCTGCCCCAGCGAATGGGTATGCATTCTTTTGTCACTCTTATATTCATATACCTGTAATAGCACATGGATATCAGTCATGCTGCATAATAATAATATGTCATTTGATGATTGTCAAGTCATAAGCAAACAAGTCTGTTCCTTAATAATGCACATGGACAGCATTATGGGATGCTGTTATGTGGCATTCCATAATTGTTATGTTATAAGCAAATTAGACTGGTATGATTTTTGCACCACCAGTCACTAGATTGTTTCCCAGCTGTTGCAGACTTTATTATGGTACTTCAACTAAACCTAGTATCATCATTATTTAGAGTAAAAGGGCATAAAAAGAAATATGAAAGCTTTAACAAACTATTTTGCATTCGAAAGCTTTGTCAATTCAGATACTGGACTCTCATATTTCTTATGCTATACTGCTATAGGTATCAGGAACCACCTGAACAGATTTTATTTTGCAGGTGGAGAGATGGAATGAGCAAAGGGAAAATGGCACCTTCCCTGGTCCTTTATAGATGGTCAAGCAGCCTCAAAATAAAATAATATCCAGACTAAAATGTCTAGGAATCTTGTCATTGGAGAAATTTTTTGTGAACTAATAAATTTTGACTTGTTTAAAGTCATAATGTCAAATTTAGTTCATTTGAGGTTGACTGTCGGCACAGCAGTTTTGTTTTACATTGTCAGCAATTTCTTTTTATACTTGATATCAGAGTGCTGAGTATTACTTCGTTTTTCACTAATCTGCTACCAATGGATAAGCAAAAACTTTTTTAAGGTAGGAAATAAGTCGACCATTTTCTTAGCATTTCTGTAATACATTAGTGTACGAATAAATTAAATGGAAGCACAAATTGGTTAAGCATTCATGTTGAATTATTGCACAAAAGTCAATATAGAGCATACCAATAGTCTCCTACCTTCAATATCTCATGTTTCCTCAATTGTTCACTATTTATAATAACAGAGTAGTATTTTGTACTTTTAAAACAATAAAACGCAGTAGTGTTGGTGCCTCAAATGAAGGATCGTTGCTCAATTTGGGTGCAATTTCAGGGTCCCCTGCTATGATTAGTCATATTTGTACACGAGAGTCCTTGTATATTTACTACTAAATGTCTAGATGTGTCTATATTGTTGGATAATGTTTCAGATGCTCTAAAGTATATCTGCAATCTAATTTTGGTCTCTGATTTTTTTTTTCTTTTCATTCTCAGACACTCGATTTTGTAGTTTTATTATTGTCCAATTCTAGCCACACAGAATTTTCAAAATTCTGTCAAACACATGCATCTGCCATTAAATTGTTCAGTGAAGAGAAAAACAGGAAGGGGGAATCAATTCGATTTTGGAATTATGATTGAGTATACTGGTCTATGATTGCAAACGGTTAAAATTTGGTTGCTTATGTTATTATTCTCTGGATCAAAATATTATCTCATAACAAGAAATGTTACAACTGAGGAATTGGCATGAGGAATTTAGACCAGTATTGTCTGCGCAAGCTGAACGTGAGGTACAATTGCTGGCAATATAATTTATTTATTATTTTTGTGACAGAAAGATGAGAATTTACAATCAAATGTCAGTTGGACTTCATAGATGTTTCAACTTGTTAACTTTTGGAGGTGTTATCAAATCATTTACATTGGCAAAAGAAACTTTAAAAATATGGACAACCAATTAGAACATTATCAAGATGGCATTGTTTTGAGGTAGAGCTCATCAGGGTTATTGCCATGTTGATCTGCTTATTTTCAGCTAAAAGCCGGGCTTTTGTGAAAACTGATTCATCAAAGAGGCGCTATTTGAGGGTAATAATTTTTTTTTCTGATGTAAGTAGTTTTTGCCTGCTTTAATCTTTTATTAATATTACAAAAAAAAGAGTTATAGATTAAATGAGAGAGTTGATAGGTATGTACAACGGAACTGAATTTACTGTTTACATGTGGATAACAAATTTCTGCCAACAGATGAATTAGACTAACCATTATTCAACAAATACTACATCTAAATTCAAATGTTTTGAAATATGTAGAATGCAAAATTTGTGAAAGAGTCCAACTCATTTAGAGTAAATATTTGTTGAATAATATTGATCCAACTCATCTATTAACAGAAATTGTGGACAATCGATTCGATTCTATGTACAGTAATGTATTTCCTTATCCCATCCTAAACAGTGTCAAAATTAAGTGCTGAAAGAAAAATTTCTCATTATACCTAAATTACCCTTCGTTAAAATTAACTCGTCTCTTTCGGAAATATAGAAGCGGCTGCGCTTTTTAATTATGATTTTATCACTCTTATTTATGAACAATTTAATTTAAGGTATGTCCAATCTAAAAAGATAAACATGATAATATTACAATTTGCCCGGGGCGTCTACTAAATTAAGAATATTATAATAGAAACTTAAAAATAAATTACAAATATAAAATTTTGTTATAAATGTTTAATTTAAATTAAATAGGTCTTCTTTGCTAAAATTTTCAAATTCATATTCTAAATAGTTTATTTTGTAAAATAATTGTTCCGTCAATTTAAATCTTCACTATATATTTTAACTGGCCTGATTGTCATATGAATTCAATAGTTTAAATTGATGAACATTACTTTACAGTCATAGAAGAACACAACTCAGAATTCACATTCTCTATATTATTTTACCATCAATAAAATACCACCCTATAAATTTAAACTAAAGTAATACTGATCCTTATCTAAATCTAATGATTCAAATTAATCATAACAATTACTTTAAAGTAGAGTTAGCCGTAGCCGGAGCCGAATCATGGGGCGATGCATGCAACATATTCCATGCGTGTCCGTCAAGTTTACTCGTATTCTCTCTTTATCTACTCTCTCTTTGCGGTTGCAATTTCGATGAATTGTCGCCTTGTCTGTGAGAAAAGAGTAAAGAGAGTGCTCTTTTTCCCATATATACCTTCTAATTTTTATGCTCACGTCTAATCGATTTAACTAATATAAGCTATAGTTGTCACTTGTACAAAATGCACCTGCAAGCCTGCAGCAAATAATGACATTTGAAAAACCCATTTCCAGCTTGAATTATCTTCCTCCAATTGAACTCAAAACCTTCATGCCATTAATCAATCATCAGTTCACCACCAAACAGTTCCCCAAGAAACCAAAAGCTTCTGTCCAGGAGTGGAGTGACATCGCACCACTTGGCTTAAAAAAATTCAAACATTATCTAATATACTATATTTTCCCCCAAAATTATTTATAATACATATTTTCAGTTTAAAAATTTTGTAAAATAATTCTCCATCCTAAAATTAATCCCACTTTCACTAATATGGATGAAATAAAAATGAAGGTGGATGGAACATGAGCAGAGCTAATAAAATTACATATATATGGATGCCAAATTTTAATGACTAAAAATTGTTAAATTAAAGTTGAGTGATAAAAAATAAATTTGAGTTAAGTTTGAATATGCCAAATTGAAGTGTTTCTATTTCTGTTAATAGATATTTATTTTTTTATATTACATAACCATTGAAAATATCAAAGTACTATTAATTGTTTATAATTGAGAAGTCTTTTTTTTTTTTTTTTTTTTTTCCTCTTTCAGTTATTATACTTGAAAAGTCATATACATGCTCAAACTATTTGACGTTCACATTGACATTGCTAATTCTTAATATCTAGATCGTCAGGAGTTTAGACCTTTATTGCGAAGTTACTATTCTGTGTTTATATTTGCAAAGTTATGCTCCAAGTCTCGCAGCATTTTTTTTCTTTTTGTTTTCTTGTCTGGAATTCACACTAACATAAAAAATCTTTAAAAACGTCCATTAAACACCAATTAAATAGAAAAATCGATTATAAAAGAGTTGAATGACACTGTGGTAATTTGAGTGAAATATTTTAGAGCCTATTTTTATAAAAGAACAAGTTTTAATGGTAACAGTATCGTTGGTAGATGAGAGTTAGAGCCGATATTCATAAAAAATGATTTTGGAGCTCTATTTATCACCGATTTTTTATAAACTTTTTATAAAATTAGCTCTAACCGAACTATTTTAGCATCATTTTTTTAAATTATCTCTCACCACACTATTTTAGCACCGATTTTTATAAAACCAAATCTAACAAACTATTTTAGCATAAATTTTTGTAAAACCGACTCTAATTAAACTATTTAGCACCATTTTTTTTATAAAAATAGCTCTAAATATTTTAAAAATTGAACATTTTAAAAACCATTTCTATAATATAATTTAGAGCCAATTTTATTAAATTCCGGTTCTAATTCAAAAAACTTAATTAAAATCGGTTTTAATAAAAATAGATTCGAAATAGTTAATAGAGTCGGTTTTAATAATTACTGGTTCTAATTTATAAAACTTAATTAAAATCAATTTTTATTAAAACCGATTCTAATTCATAACTAATTCATAAAACTTACTTAAAAATTGATTTTTGTTAAAACCAATTCAAATTCATAATTAAAACCGATTCAAAATAATTAATAGAGTCGGTTTATATTATAACCGATTATAATTCATAAATCTTAATTAAAGCTGATTTTAATAAAAACCAATTCGAAATAATTAATAGAGTCGGTTTATATTATAACCGAGTTCTAATTCATAAAACTTATTAAAACTGATTCTAAATAATAAGTAAGAGCTGATTTTTTATTTATACGGTTCTAAATATTTAATTTTTATTAAAAACTTTAAAGCAAAAAACTAGCTTTGACCGGCTCTAAAGAAATTCTCTAACATAATTGCATCAACCAATAGAAAAATTATATTATCAAAATTCGAATAGAAAATATATTTTCAGATTTTTGTAATTCAGTATTTCACTCTCATTTTATTTTTAAATTAAAAGGCTAGTAGCTAGATTACTCCAGATTATCTTTGGTATTTATGTTTGCGCAAAAATGATTGCCAGGATCGGACAGAAAATATTGGATCGTTTTATTAATTTGTCTATTAATGTGGGACACAATCAGCTATATTTGGCTCAAAAAAATGATTAATATTATAGCTATAACATCGAGAAAATATAACTGAATTTTTTTTATAGAAATGAATAGTGATATTCTAGTCGAAAATATATTAACGCGCCTTAATTAATTGTTACGACTATCCCAGTACATTCCACATTTGGTTTTATGCATGCACAGATGCACTAGAGGGAGATTAATAGAATCAGATAATAACAAATGATTGATTGCCTAAAAAAGAAAAATAGACAGAAGATTCATTTACATAATTACATCCATGCATGAATTTGGAGAAATTCATGGGTTGGACGTTGGGTATTGTGGATTCCAGCAAATTGTGTAATCCGTGAATAAATGCGCATGGTTGTAAGAATGCGATCGTTAATGGAGGAACTATGCAAACATGCACGATGCATTTCAATCATACTCAGCAAGTCCAAGTCGGCAGATTTAATATGAACACCATATCCAACAGCGCATTCATGGGGGGTTTGTTTGATATTCCATGAAATAGTAAAAAGTAGGAATAAAATTGCTATTTTGAAGAATTAATTTGCCAAATGAATTTTAGGCTAAGTAGAAGAGTGTCAATCCGGTATACCAACTTATAGATGAAATATCGGATTAGCTCTCGTCGGAATAGCGATTATTATTTAATTATATTGTATTATATTATTATATTATGATTATGATTTATTATTATATTATATTATGATTATAATTAATTATTATATTAATATTATGATTATAATTAATTATTATATTAATATTATGATTATTATTTATTATTATCATTATCATTATATTATTATTATTAACTTATGATTTTATCATTATATTATTATATTATAATAAATACAATTTTAGTATTATATTTTTATATTATGAATATAAATATGATTATTTTATTATTATATTATTATAATCGTGATTATTTATTCTTATATTATTATATTATGTTATGATTATGATTAAATTATTATAATTATAATTATTTATTATTATTATATTATTATATTTTAAATTTGATTATATTATTATTATATTATGATGATGATGACTATGATTATTTATTATTATTATTATTATTATTATTTTATGTTGTATTATATTATTATATTATTATATTATGATTATAGTTATGATTATATTATTATGATTACGACTATAATTATTATTATCATGTTTATGATTATGATTATTATTTAATTAAGTTATATTATATTATTATATTATGATTATATTATTAAAATTATGATTATTTATTATTATTATTATATTATTACGATTATGATTATAATTATAATTTTTATTATTATATTATTATAATTATGATTATAATTATAATTATTATTATTATATTACTATATTATGATTATATTTATATATATTTTTATATTATTATAATTACAACTATGAATATTATTATTTATTATGATTATTATTAATATATTATTACTATTATGATTATTATTTTACTATTATTTTTATTATCATCATCATTTTTAGTATCATAATTATTTATATTTTAACTATTCTGATTAACAACTACCAAATAATATTTTCACTCTTCCGAATAGTAAAAAATATCACTCTTTCAAAAATATACTATTCTATCATTCTTCTAAAATTACCACTCTTTCAAACTATTTTTTAATTTGCCGAACTGACTCTGGGAAACTCGAAGGTAAACGGTGGTTGGTTCGCTCCATATTCTATTTCCTGCGATTATTTCGGATCGTCCGATTAAAGGAATTTGCAGTTTAGACACTTGTACCTAGATCCCTTTGCGAAAATAGACCGCTTTCGTTTAATTATATTGTTTTAAAAGAAACTGTTTTCGTGTGGGTCTCTTTAAGAAAAGCAGAGAGCGGTATTTTCGGTTGATTGCTTTCAAAGTGGCGGGCCCCGCAGAGCATCATGTCCCACTTTCCAGTGGGATTATTTTCTTTTGCGCCAAATATTTCCAGTTTGAGAGATTGTCAGTTGGGTTTGGTCTAAGCTTTGAATCATCGACCGTACGCGAGCAAACTGCAAAAGAGTGGTCACTGACATAGTAACTTCGGACTTAAAAATTATTAGATGAGGTCAAAATTTCACTATTCAGATATAATACAGATAAAATTAGAAAATTATTTTCATATAATATAAATAAAATATATATAAAAATATTAAAATTTAAAAATATATTAAAAAATATAAAATTTTATTTAAAATAATATATAATATATTTTTTTCTAAATAATTCGCATTAAAACGTTTTTTTATCAAAAATATATATCATATATTAGACTAACGAATTATCATGAAATATTCAGCTATATATAAAAAAATATTCACAAATAAAATGTGAATTGTGTTACTATGGTCACTGATCAGGTTGTCTAATATAATGAGCTAGTGTCGATAGTCAATTTTTATCAGAATAACTTTATGAGCATATTGCTCAGAATATTATCATTAGATTATGCTTTCTTTTTTGTATTCATCTCAGGAAAAATAAATATAGAAAAAAATGATATCGTTTGTTGGTGAGAACGTACTAAATGTTCATAAAGTATCGAATAAAAACTTACTTTTATTTTTATAAAGAGTATTGCATAAGTAGTCCGTATGTATTACTTGTTTAGCATTTCATAAAAATGTCTATTTGGTCCTTAAAAGAATCATTTGATTATTATTTATATTTTCGGAGCATTGGATGTATCATTTTAGTCATGTACTCCTGTTATTACCACGGTTAAAAGGAGGAAAAAAAAAACTAAACAAAGAAACACTTTGGAATCATATTATAATGACATGTTATCATCTTCAAAATTTTCTTTTAATATTAATTCATGATGATAAATATTTAATACTAGTATTAGTTTAGTTGACATTTGTCATCAACAATTATATATATATATATTATGATGATATGTGCACCAAAGGTGGATCTAATTTGATCCCTTAAAATTTTACTATTTGACCTTTCAAGATTGTTTGATTATTTTCATTAGTAAAAATTTATTTAATGTCGTGAATAATAAAAGAATTATACAAAAATTTTAAAATATGAAGTCTCATTAAAGAATTTTTTTTCATGAACTTGAATATCTATTATTTTGAGTTTTATTTTTTATTATTTAAATATATAAAAAATATTATATTAATAGTTTTTTTTAAATAATAATATATGTTGAATTATTAAATTTTTATTTAGTTTCTGATTAATTAATGAGTTTGACCTGATAAACTATTACAATCTGATTACTGACCCCTAACTAAAATCCTACATATGCCTTCTAATGCGCACTAGCGTCTGCAATGTAAAATAAATTTGGTACACATTAAAACTTCAAGAGATAAAAATATACATTCAAAATTTTAAGGAAAAACATGATATCTTCGGGACTAATTTGATAGCATATAAACACATGCAGTATTGGTAAAAATATATATGAGTGCATTTTTTTTTCTCTATTGTACATTGGTACAAGGGCATATTTTCTCATACAATATTAGTTCTCATATTATTTATGTAAAATTTGTATATACATCATCAGATAAAGTTAATTTTAATGCCGTTTTGAGAACCAACTTTTGATTTAATATGAAAGGTCGCATGTTTGAAACTAGAATGAGAAACTTTATGAGGTTTATACTCTCGTCTTTCTTGTAAAAAAATTACTATTTTAATCAACCATCAATAGATGGAATAACTAAGCTTAATATTTTTATGGATCAGTGACTATAGAAAAAACTGTCTATCGAGCTTCTGATATAAATGCTAGTTACTGAAATCTATAATTTTTTTTATTTTAGATGGTTCTTTTTAGCCTTTGAAATTGCAACAATAGCCAACAAATGTTATAAGCAAATAAACTGAGATTAATGTTTACTTGATAATAAATTTATTCTGTAAATAAGAATTTGATACAATTTTCTATCAACTCAAACGCCTGATGTTTTTCATCAATAAAAGCACCCAAAATTTGTTAATAAACATAGTTTAATATAAAAATATATAAAATGGAGTAACTAAGGCTGATATTAAATTGAAAATAAAATTAAAATCAACTAATGTATTGAGACCAATCAAACAAAATGTATTATATAATTAATGATACTGTGATATAGAGCTATTAAGGACACACAAAAATCATCAGTAAACGCCAAATTTCCATATTTTCATCATGCATTTTTATTTTGAATTTTTTTATAAATAATTCAAAATCTCAAATAATAATTTTTTTTGCGTGGAAGCTATATATATTTAAATTGATCTACATATTAAAAATATTATATTTCAAATTCGCATTGCTGAAAACTAATGAAACGAAAATCCACCAAAAATATCTCAATCATTATTTTTTTTTACAAATTCTTGGTCGCAATTAAAACACCAATAGAAATGTTGTAAACTTGTTAAAAAAAATTATCATATTTGTTTCGTGCCAAACATTTATCCTTGCAACGAGTCTATGGAAACACAGAACCTTCGTTACCCCCACCCCAGTTCCTCACGAACTTGTGCAATTTTGTCTATTGAAACATTCATCGTCTTTCCTTTTTTTCACTCTTTCTGATTTTATTTCTGCACCCAAATATAAACCCCATTAAAGTTAAGAATAACTTCAAATTCGCTAAAATCGAAAGCAGAAAAGAAGAAGAAAGAAAATGCGACCGTCGTCGTCTTACTCGAACCACCGCTATCGGCAAGACCGTCGACACTGGCCTCCCGATCAGTACAGGCAGCCTTGCCCGCCACGTCAGCCCTTCACTCTCATCCTGGTCCGAAAGAAACCCATGTCCGCCTCCGACATTGAAACCCTAATCCATTCTTGTCCGTACCGACCGTACAATATATCAGTACTCCCAACGGTCCTCTCGCGGCTGTTATGACATACAATAATCGGTCAAATGCTGTCGAAGCTTCTGCCTTTTTCTGGCGGGGCCGTCTTGACGGTTCCCACTTTCTGACAGCAAAATTGAACCCACCAGCAGAACCTGGTTCCTCCGATTTTTCATATGAGATGGGCCAGATGGCAGCTGTCTTCTCCCTCCACGTCAGCACACTCCTTGAGAAGCATCCGGCTGTGAAGTGGTGGGAACAGAAGGCTTCTGAACTTGACTCTCAGATAGAAAAGGTTTCTCGCCAGTTGAGCGTGAGAAACAGGCTGATGGTTTTTGCTGAATTGCAAGAGAGGAAGAAGGGTCTAGAATTGGAGAAGGATCAGGTGCACAGCCGACTGGAGGAGTTTAGAGAAGCCATGAACTGTATTCTGGCTTGTCTGAGACAGGGGACAGGGGTAGAGAAAAAAGGGGATAATGTTCGGATTTTTAATGTCGGAAAACAATTGAATTATGACCGATTACATTCTTTGATCGTCAGAGAGTGTCGGAGGCTAGAAGATGGGTTGCCAGTTTATGGGTGTAGAAGAAAAATATTGACTCATGTTTTTGCCAACCAGGTAACATCCCCTTTTTAGTGCTAAAAAAATATATATTTTGTATATATGTTTTTGCCAACCAGGTAACATCCCCTTTTTAGTGCTAAAAAATATATATTTTGTATATATAATAGTAATTATGTTTTTACTCAAAGAAAAAGTGATCAAATTGCCAGTAATTATGTTTTTACACAAATTGCTTTGCAGTAACTATTAGATGTTACCTCGATGCAAAAACTTAAAGCAGGTTTTACTTGCAATTCTGTTTTTTTTTTCCATCTTAGTTTTTACAATCAAATAATGAAAGTCTGAAAATTTTCGGGACATAATTTTCATCAGACATGCTATTGAACATGATTAATTTATTCACTCCCTTTGAAATGAATAACTTAATTTCCTGTTTAACTATGTTGCAATCTCTTTAATAAGTTTAAGATTTATGTGACAAAGATAGCTTGGTTTCTTGTTGCTAACTGAAACCTTTAATGTGAGTGAAAGAATTTATCTTTTATTGGTTTCTTGTTGCTAACTGAAACCTTTTAGTCCTTAATATGTATTAGCAGGTTATGGTCTTAATTGGAGAGACTGGCTCAGGCAAGAGCACGCAACTGGTCCAGTACTTGGCCGACTCCGGACTTGCCAATGATGGATTGATTGTGTGTACACAGCCACGCAAGATTGCAGCTATATCTCTGGCACAGCGGGTGGGTGAGGAAGCTGCTGGATGCTACACGGACAGCCATGTGGTGGCGTACCCCACCTATTCTTCTACCCAAGAATTCAAATCCCGGGTTGTTTTTACCACTGACCACTGCTTGCTTCAGCATTGCATGAACAGTACTGCTCTTGACGGCATCTCATACATCCTAGTTGATGAGGCTCATGAAAGGTGCCTCAGTACCGACCTCTTGTTGGCACTAATAAAAAATAAACTTCTAGAGAGGATGGATTTAAGGCTTATTATAATGTCAGCAACGGCTGATGCCAGCAAGTTGGCAGAGTTCTTTTACGGCTGCGGTACTTTTTATGTTTCAGGCCGAGCTTTCCCGGTGGATGTTAAGTATCTCCCAAGTGTTAATGCCAGGGAGAACAATGGCTTTGGATCTTATGTTTCTGATGCTATAAGAGCAGTAGCGAATATACATAAGAGTGAAGGGGAAGGTGATATACTAGTCTTCCTGACATCTCAGATGGAAGTGGAGAATGCTTGTGAGAGTTTTGCTAATCCAACAGCTGTTGTACTGCCAATGCACGGGAAGTTATCGCCCGAAGAGCAGGCCCGGGTTTTTAAAAGCTACCCAGGGAAAAGGAAGATAATATTTTCTACCAATGTCGCTGAGACCTCTCTGACAATAAGGGGTGTGAAATTCGTGGTCGATTCTGGTATGATGAAAGGATGTTGGTATCAGCCGAAGAATGGTATGAATGTGCTGAGGGTGACTTGGATCACCCAAAGCTCTGCAAATCAGCGGGCTGGTCGAGCAGGTCGTACTGCCCCTGGTAAATGTTTCCGGCTTTACTCTGAAGAAGAGTTCCATGCAATGGAGCTGCACCAGGAACCAGAGATAAGGAGAGTTCACCTTGGAACCGCAGTACTGAGGATTCTAGCACTAGGTGTCAAAAAGGTGCATGAATTTGAGTTTGTTGATGCACCCAGTCCAGAAGCTATTGACAGGGCAGTTAAGAATCTAGTACATCTAGGCGCTATTGTTCCTCAGGATGATGGGTACTTGCTGACTAGAACTGGTCAATCCCTGGTCAAACTTGGTATTGAACCCCGCTTGGGCAAGATGATACTGGACTGTATTTCATGTGGATTGAGGAAAGAGGGGTTGGTGCTAGCAGCAGTAATGGCAAATGCAAGTTCTATATTTTGTCGGGTTGGGTCTGACGAGGAAAAATGGAGGGCAGATCGTCTCAAAATTCCCTTTTGTCACCCTGATGGAGATCTTTTTACACTGCTTTCAGTTTACAAAACATGGGAGGAGGAGAGATATAACTGCAAGAAGTGGTGCTGGGAGAACAGCATAAATGCCAATTCCATGAGGCGGTGTCGAGAAACTGTGAAAGAACTGGAGAACTGCTTGAAGCAGGAGATCGGGACAATTGTGCCGACCTACTGGATTTGGGACCCTGACAGGAGGAGCTTGCATGATAAGTCTCTCAAAAGGATTATACTCTCCTGTCTTGTAGAAAATCTTGCTGTGTTTTCAGGGTATGACAAGTTAGGTTATCAGGTTGCCTTGACAGGTCAAAATGTGCAGTTACACCCATCGTGCTCTTTACTGGTGTATAACAATAACCCTGGCTGGGTTGCTTTTGGGGAGCTTTTATCATGCCAAAACCATTATCTTGTTTGTGTGACCATAGTTGATTATGATGATTTGTGCACAATAGAGACTCCCTTTGACAGAGAGAAAATTGAAAGGTCTAAGTTGCATATGAGATCAATCACTGGAGTAGCCAACAGTGTGCTGAAGAGGTTTTGCGGCAGATCCTGCCAGAATTTGCACAGGCTCATTGCACAGGTTCGAAAGGATTGCATGGATGACCGCATAAACATTGATGTCGATTTCAACAGGGATGAGATACATATCTTTGCCATGGAAAGAGACTTGTGGGAGATCTATGAACTTGTAAGTAATGCACTGGACTGTGAGGAGAGGTGGTTACAGGATGAATGCTATGAGCGCACTCTGTATCTAGCTCGAGGCAGACTGGGTGGATCTCTGCAAGTTGCCCTTTTCGGATCAGGCGGTGAGATCAAACATCTCGAGCTGGACAAACGCTCTTTAACAGTGGAAATTTTCCATCCGAATGCACAGACTCTGGTGGAGAAGGATCTTCGTTGCTTGATCGACCAGTGTGCATATGGTGGTATTGCAAACGTGCACAAGATTGTGGGGTCTGGCCATGTAGCTACTTGCACAGAGCTGACCAAGTGGGGCAGTGTGACCTTTCTAACACCAGATAAGGCAGAGCACGCTGTCAAAATCTTAAACGGTCTGGAATTTGAAGGTGGTCATCTGAAGGTGGTCCTTGTAGCAATCTCGCCTGACCACCACAATTTTCCTTTTCCTGCAGTGCGTGCCAAGGTGTCCTGGCTGAGGCGGCCAAGCAAGGGGGTGGCACTTATAACATGCCAAAAAGGGGAAGCTCCTCAAATCATGGGTGACTTGTTCTTGCTTGCTATAGGCAACCGTTATGTGAAATGCGAGATCAGCATGAAGTTTGAAAACTGCATATTTGTGACTGGAATTCCACGGGATGTATCCGAAAAGGAGGTACACGATGCAATCCACAGCACGACAAATCGGCAGATACTGGATATTCATCTACTGCGAGGCCCTGCGAGGGACCAGCCATCAGAAGCTGCATGTGCAGAGGCTCTTGTAAAGGAGATACGGGAGTTCATGCCTGACAAGAACTCTCCTGAAAAAAACTTCCGAGTTCAGGTGTTCACGCCTGAGCCAAACGATTTATCGATGAAGGCTGTGATCACTTTTGATTGGAGCTTGCATCTGGAGGCAGCCAAGGCACTCGATCACCTTGAGGGGCATGTCTTGCCAGGGTGCCAACTGTGGCAGGCAATCCAGTGTCAGCATGTGTTTTCTACCTCTCTTTCATGCACTCCACGAGTTTACAATGTTATCAAAGACGAGATCCAGGCAATGCTCAGAAGTTTCCAGAGCAAAAAGGGTAAATTCAACTGATGCCTCTCTGTCATGCACTCCTTTCCTATGTTGGTGGGAAAAACAGACTAGGAGGTTTTACTGAACAATTTTAACTTAACCAGGTGCATACTGGTATTTATTTGGAAAAGGTACAACTTAACCTTGACCATGCAATTAGAAGGGAAGATAATTGAGAAATAAAAAGAATCAGAACAGATTGGTTGGTAGCTGATGTTATTGTTACACCAACAACTTATGTTATTGTTACACTATCAACTTATGTTATTGTTACATGTATGCAGGTATCTCATACAATCTTGAGAGGAATGAAAATGGGGCTTTCAGGGTACGGGTCACAGCACATGCAACAAAAACTATAGCAGATCTGCGACGAGCATTAGAGCTGCTTATGAAGGGCAAAACCCTGGATCTCAGCCATCCAGGATTGACATCCTCCCTTCTCCACCTGATTCTTACTCGAGATGGCATCAATATCTTGCGTGCAGTTGAGAATGAGAGTGGAACATACATTATGTACGACCGTCAGTGCTTTAATGTGAAAATATTCGGTACAACACAGAAGATTGATCTGGCAGAGAAGAGGCTCTTGAATGCACTCATGCAATTGCAGGAGAACAAACAGTTGGAGATTAAGCTCAAGGGGCTGGGATTACCACCCAATCTGATGAAGGAGGTAATCAGGTGGTTTGGGCCTGATCTGGGTTTACTGAAGTCGAGGGCTCCCAGTTCTGAAATCAGCCTCAATACAAGGCGGCATGTGCTGCATATTCGAGGGAATGTGGAGGATAAGCAGAGAGTAGAGGAGGCAATTGCTGAAGTGGCAGCCTCACTCGGTTCTTGTGCAGGTACGTCTCTATATACAGAGAAACAGCCTTTAACAGTGAGCTTTGATGAGTTGCTTCAAGTTAGTCAGTTGTGTGATCCATAATAAAAAAGAAAAAGAAAAATAAAGAAAGATCCTGGTGGAACTGTACCTTAACCACTGTTACTGACCATGATCCTTACAAACAGGCAATTTAGATCGTGTAGTCCAACTTTTATGTGTTACTATTTGCCTGTTGTTGCTTGGATTGCACTGCAGTAGTTTCACCTATACGTTTCCCATACACAAAGGCACTGTTGTTATACATGGTTAACCTGAATTTCCTACCATGATACAGGTATAACGGGTCAAACATCTGCAGACTCTAACACATGCCCAATCTGTCTGTGTGAACTGGATGAGCCTTACAAGCTGGAGTCATGTGGTCACACCTTCTGTCGCTCATGTCTCATGGACCAGTTTGAGAGTGCCATCCGTTCACGCGAAGGCTTCCCTCTCTGCTGTCTCAAGGCAGGCTGCAGAAGGATAATTATCCTCCTTGACCTCAGGACCCTTCTCTCCACTGAGCGGCTAGATGAGCTGTTCCGTGCTTCACTCGGATATTTAGTGGCCACCAATGCTGCAACCTACCGCTTCTGCCCAACCCCCGATTGCCCCTCGGTGTACAAAGTTGCCTCGCTGATTTGGATGAGGAAGGGCTTTTTATCTGTGGTGCCTGCTGTGCGGAAACATGTAGGAAGTGCCATCAAGAATACCACCCGTTCATAACTTGTGAGCGGTACAAGGAGTACAAAGAAGACCCAGATCTGTCGTTGGCTGAATGGAGAAATGGGAGGGAGAATGTGAGAGATTGCCCTGCAAAATGTGGGTTCGTCATAGAAAAAGTTGATGGGTGCAATCATGTGGCATGCAAGTGCCTTAAGCATGTTTGTTGGAGTTGTATGGCTTTCTTTGATACCAGCGAGGATTGCTACAGTCATCTCCGAGCAGTGCACGAGTCTATTCTACCACTGGATGGGTTGCATATAATGGACCTTTAAGTGCTTATCCTTTGTAATATTGTGTATATATAAAATTGTGGTATAGATTTCTATGGTAGCTTTTTAGAAAAAAATCCTGCCTTTGTGACTGGAAATTTAGTTTGTAATATAATAATACATTTTCTTAAGCACAAGAGAATTAGAGTTATTACTCTGATAAAAAGTGTTACTATACCAAATCGATAGTACCTGGCTGGCCTGGGTACACAATAACATGTTATTGTTCCTAATCTGTGATAGTGCGTTTTTATAAATTTTGAGAACTTTTATGCTTAAAACTGGTACAGAAGTTTTTATTTGTACAAACTGAATATACCTGATGAACATAACCTGATTTGAATATTTAGATCTATGTGCTTGTTTCTTGTGGCCTACTAACTTCCGCATGTGCAACTACAAGTTTGATACAAGCTTCTTTATTCAAGCTTACAAATTTAAATCAATTCAAGAAAACATCAATTGCACGGCTGCGCCTATTTATTTCCAGGAGACATCGACACGAAATACACGTAGAACGGGTCAAAAAATGGCTTTCACTGGCCGGCGGAAACATTTCGTCAGGTTATTATCGTACCATGATATAACAGCCATAATTTCATCTTAAATATTATTTGTTGATTAACAATTTCTTAACCAATCAGTATCAATCGATACGGATTGATGACATAACTGTTGAACTTAATATAATTCCAACTGGATTACCATTATTTGGGCTATTCACTGTGTGTCACCTAGAACGAACACAAGCTCCTCCAGGTCTGGTCTTGTATTCGTCTTTCCAGCATTGCAATGGAGACAGGAATAAGCCTCTACATTTTCTAAAAAGCTGGATTGTACCTATTTTCTGATTAATTTATTGATTAACTTGTTATTTAATTTTAAATTGAGTATTTTTTTAATCCAAAGACATCCCTCCATGTTCTCCACATATATTAAACTATCTTTTCTTCATTTCAGTGGACCTTCCATGGCACCCCTGGTCCGCCGTGGACCATCGAGCATTACCCCACAAATTCTTCATTCCTTCCATCACAGGTCGATTGCTGCACAATCCCCCAACCCCATTATTCATTCTGGCATCCGTAGCGGTGGTTCTAAATTGACTGCTGGCATTATTTCTGGAGTTGTGATTATCGCACTCCTTTCTATCGGTTTTTTCACAGCATACTTGTGGCGTTGCCTCAGGAATCGCAATGCCTCTTCCAATGCTGCGGTTATTGCTGCTGTCACTGCTGCTGCAATCGCCACTCCTCCTAACCGCCGACGCCGAGGCCTTGACCCAAATACCATCGACTCCTTCCCGTCAATACCGTTCTCTGCTGTCCAATGCATCAAGCCGAACAAACTTCGTTTTGGACCAGAATGTGCCATATGTCTTGGCGAATTCACCGAAGAAGAAATGCTGCGTCTCTTGCCAGGTTGCCGCCATGTTTTCCATGTGGAATGCATCGACACATGGTTATCATCTCACATCACATGTCCCGTTTGTCGTGCTGATCTCTCTGATCCGATTGTAGCTGCTGCTGGTCAATCTCTAATGGTAGATTTAGCAGAGGAGCGGTGCTCTGATGCAGTTGAAATTGTAGTTGAGGTTTTTCATCCTGATCTAGATCCCGATCCCGATCCTGATCCAGACTCGGAACTGCACCCGATAATGGTATACCCTTATAATGTGAGGCAAGATTTAGATTTAGCAACACGACACAGGCGAGCAGCGACTGTAGTTTCTTTCCATGGCAGGAGGAGTGCACCGTTGGAATCTCTTATTCGAAATTTGTCAGTTCAACGACAGATACAAGCCGATTTGGGTTTGAGACAGAGATCAAGTAGGTGGATCCTGCAAGGTATACCGAGACACTCCGATCCAGGGGAAAGACCCAGTAAGCTGGTCCTACATGGTTTGCAGAGACATGAGAGCAGTGGATGCGGGGCAGGTGACACGTCATCAAGGTCCGAAAGGGAAGTGGATCCCACTTGCAGTCAGAAGGAAAAGAATTATGCACATTACGTTAGTTTTACGGGATTTGTCATTCATGGTGATGTGGCGGCAAATGATTGGCTACCGGATATCTTTCAGGTTTCAAGTGCAATGCAGTCAACCCCTTCAAATTGATGTAATTTTCCTCTGGGATCAAAACCGGAGTTTCTGTTAAGATGGCACATTTTGTTGATTTCTTACCATAATATTCTCAACATTTCTCTAAATTAAAGCATGTACGCGCATAAATTTATGTTTATCGTTTTGCAGCGGTATATGGTTCTATGTTCTTATGGCGATATAGAATATTGAGGTTGCTTCATGTTAACTAAATTATTTGATTAAATGTTAGAGTGTGTGAATTTATAACTGCTCAAGATGATTCTTTTAGCAACGTAAGCGCATCTTTCAAACAATGTTAATCATCTTCACTCGTACAATTCATTTAAATTTTTTAATTGAGAGAGTCATTTAATATTTTAATATAATTTAGTTTCATCCATGCGTTGGGTAAATTTTAAAGGATGTGACAATTTCAACATGACTGCCAATTGAACAAGTTGCCAAATTTAGTGATTGGTTTGTTCCTGTCCGTGCAATTAAATTTCAATATCACATCTGCATTTCTATTTAATTTTCAATTAGGACGTCATATGCTCGTAAGTCAAATTTACGATACTTTTGAAGACGTTAAAATATATTTTTTTGGAGGACAAAATAACAGCGAGCCCCTGCTCCTATTCAGGTTAAATTCTCATTTTACTTTCCAAATATTTGATCCTGAACCATTTGCTGGTGTTAAAAGCATACTACTTTCCAACTGGTTAAATTCGTTTTTACTCGATGGATTCTAAACAACAACAAAATCAGCAAATATGCAAGTAGGTTCAGAGGTTTCCAAATTATAAAAATATATAAAAATAAAATATAAAAAAATATGTTTAAAACGGGCGCATATATTTAAGGTTCTAAAAAAAAAAATGCAGCCAGAACAAATCAACGAACGAGTCAATAGGTGGGTAGAATTTCCTGCCAACCATTGAATTTACCTCAACTGATTTACACCTTTCAATCTGTATTCTAACCAATGATTTAAAATGCGGATTTCAATATACGTACGGATGGTCATCGTATACCGCATATGCGGTATGCGGCCGCATATACGGATTTTCATGCAGAGTCTTATATGCGGATTTTATATCTATAATATAATAAATAGGAGTATAGAATATTAGAAAAGCAGAAGATGATCTAGTTATTTCAATGTTTATATAATAACACATTTGTGCAAGTTCGAATCTCAACAAAATATATATTATTTTTATAAATTTTTAAGACATTTTTTTCAATTTTTATGATATATACCGTATATTAGACGAGTTTTTTTAGCTTTTATATAATATATACCGCATACTGGACCGCACATACCGCATACTAGACCAAAACCGTATATTAACACCGCATATTATTCTAAGTACGGTTCGACCACCGCATACGTATATGCGTCCACATGGACCGCATTTTAAAACAGTGATTCTAACAATTTTTTGGGTGTGTTTTTGAAGGTTTTTGTTTGAAGTTCCAATTTCTTGAATATTATGTGGAGAAGCCATATCAAAACTTTGAATACAGATTCAAAATTTTTCCCCTGCCATCTGTAGCTAAGCGGTTTAAAAATAAAAGTGCACATCAAATTTGCTATTAAATAAAATATTCACAACGAATTTGATTTATAAAAAAATATTACCAAGTGAAGATAAAAGAGTAAAACATTAATTTTAAAAGAAATTAACTTAAGATATCAAAAACTTGCAACATGGAAATACAAAGGAAAAAAAAATCAAGAAATTATTATTTGCTTCTTTATTATAAAGTATAGGTGTGGAGAAGATATTATTATTGGGAAGGGTTCCTTGACAATGGGTTATGTTGACAATTTTGACAATGGATCTTTAAATAAATATGAACAAAAATCTTAAAAAAAAATTTATAGATGTATTCTTATACTTATAGATTGATGATGATTCAAATTTTATATAATTTCGTTAATGTTTGATAATTCATCAAAGATTATCAGAATGTTATGCAATTTGTAACGGTTCTAATTTGACAGTATTTGATGAACTAACAAACTATAATGAAATTATATAAAATTATAATCAACATCAATCTATAAGTAGAAGAACATATCTATAATTTTTTTTCTATTTATTTAAAAATTTATTTTCAAAATTATTAAGATAGCCATTGCCAAGTGATCCCTTCCCATTATTATTTGCTTCTTTGTTATTAGTTTTGAAAGAGACGTTGAAGAGACGCCCGCAGGAGAGTATGAAATCAATTTATTTAATAAACAAATGTCCAGCGTTAAAAGAAAAAAACTAGAGGAAATGAATATCATTAAAGACAATTTATTAAATAATATAGTACATGCCACGTGACAGTTTCGAATTGGCTGAATTCAATGATATCGATGGGCAGCTGAACCGGTTACTAATATTATACCCTCTGTTCAACACATCTACTGCCTTTTGTCAATATTGTATTCGATTGAGACAAAGTTGTTCGTTCCATTCTTGAAAATAGTACATAATATACCCGCTCTTACGTGCAGACCTTTAAAATCAGAGATAACAATAACGTTATGACTCGCTATTAAAGCAGTAATAAAAATTGAGCAAATTACAAAAATATATAATAATAACTGAAACATACATAAAAAGAAGAATAATATGTAATGCATTTCTCACTATTAAAGGACAATAAAATTTTTGCAAGTTACAAACAAGTATATCAATGATAAAAAATGTAATATACTTCTCAGCATAATGGACATAATAATATAAGAGCTATTGCAATAATTTAAACATCCCAATGCCGATTATGAACCCAATTGAGGCTTATCAGCTTTCAACACGGTCTATATTGAAGGTCTTTCCATTTGCTCCAGAGCTTCGATTTTTTAAAGATACCCGCTCTTACGTGCGGGCTCTTATATTTGTAATAATTTATATTTTTTATTAAGGACTTTGCAATTGATTGTGATGCTTATGAAGGATAATACTAACAGACCTGCATAATTTAGAGATAAGAAAAATGTGCAGCAATGAAATTTTTTTTATTGACATCTTGTGGATTTAAATGGGCTTCCTAGCAATTTTTTTCAGCAAAGTATCAAATTCAAACTTCAGTTTGATTATAATTGCACATGTATGAGCAGACTAAAAGCAGAGTGAGACGACAGGCTGCTTTTGGAATTTCAGATCTCATCTAGGTCTTACACAAAAAAAATAAATATTTGAAATTTGAAAAAGGAGACGTGGGTCGAGAATGAATTGACCTCATACACACCAGGCCACCATTGACCTCGACTCTGTGTTTGATTCTTTATTGAATCCATATAAATCCAAAGCAAAACTCAACACTACTCCGCATATGTCAAAAGTATGTACGACCATATTTGGGCAGACTAACCGTTCTTGGGGGAGACGGAGAGAGGCGCTCCGGTTATGGCGTCGTAATCAAAAGTGTTGATTGAAAATTAGAAAAATACAAGCAAACAATATGCAGTACCTGTAAAACCAGCGGGGTTCCTTCAATTTCTGTCAAACTTGGAAGAATGAGTAGCGTTACACTAATCAAACTCGGTGAGAGAAATGAAACGATGCGAGGCGAGCGAGATCAGTGACGCGACGAAGTGGAAATAACTGGAGGGAAAAAACGTCTGAGATTTAGCGTTAAACATAAACTGTAAAGGGCAAAATAGTCATTTCACGTCTTAAAAAATTCAAAACAAATGGATAATCCAGTTCTTAGGTGCTTTTTAAAATAGTAAGAAATTAAAAAAATTTAACAGGAGTCCAGAACGCAGCGTGGGTCGTGAATGTTTTTAATTAATATGATGTCCCTCCTTTTGCCCCTAAAGCAGTAGAGGAGATGTAAATGTAAGGGATTTGAGCTGGCGCCTGGCGTGCATGCCCATGTGTTCATCCTGAGACTGTTGCTCCAAGAGGTGAAGAAAGAATGGAGATAGTTGCAAGTTGCAACTTAATCTAATGTGTGACCATGTTTGTTTATTTGCAGCACCCTTTTCTTTTTTCTTTTGAGGTAATAATTTAAAGAACATAGGATAACTTAACCGTTATTAATTTAAATAAAGAAGATTTAATATTATCGATTACTATAAAGTTGTAAACAAGTGATATGTATTAAAAGATAAGGCTAATATGTACATCTGATAATTCAACAACTGTCCAACAATTATAGATTTTACATTTTCTTTTGAGGCTGCAAGAATAAACAATTTCAGGACTGCTGATTCTGTGATTCATTCAATCATGTACTGATATGCGCCAGACTGAATTCACAGTATTTAAACCAACTCAAAGAACTCGTATTATTGGACAAATCTATCCAATCATGTACTGGTATGTCCTGAAATGAATTCACTTACAGAAACAATTTAATCAACTTTGTAATATAACCTTCAGTTCCTCAATTGCACCTCATAAGGCCTATACGATGCTGATCGAAAGCTTGGCTACAATCTTCAAAGATGTGTACATCAAAACATATATGTAAGACTACTTCCAAAAGAACAATCCAATATTGAAAAAAAAACGAAAACCAAAAATAAAATCAAAGAGGAAATATTCGAGTATCCCACCAAAATAGCACTATACTAGATGCCTTTAGAAAATTCACCTCCCCATTTAATCATTGTTTTCATCATTTCAGGATTTGATTTGTTGGTAGTCAGACCCATGATCTCTCCTTGATCTGAGAGGCCTTTGCATATTTGAGCTATCAATGATGGATGGTTATCATCTAACTTCTTCAATTTCAACACCACGATCAGACTTGCTCAGCATTTCCACCAACGTAGTGCATGTAAATTCCTTTCCCCTTAAAACCTCCTCAGTAAAATCTGGCAAGTCTCTTAAAAACCCCTTGTCTTCCCCATCTATCCCTAAAGAATCCAAGACCGTCAATACAAGCCTTGGGTCAAGCGCCACACCTTTACTTGCCATTTCACGGAGCAATTGCATTATTTCTTCTCTCTTTCTGAGAAGACCATAACCCTTTATTAAGGAATCGTAAACCACCACATCAGGTGAAATCCCATTTGCAATCATTTGCCCTAGCACTCTAGTTGCCTCTTCCATATCTCCTTTTCTTGAATAAAAGCTGATTAGAGATGAGTACAGCCTGAGATCTGGCGAGAATCCTCTCTGGAGCATTTTCTTAAGCAATTCTTGTGCAGTTTCATACCTCCCAGTTTTCAAGGCGCTGTAAATCAAGGTGTTGAAAGATGTCATATCAGGCTCGGAGCTCTTTTCAAATTCATGAAATAAACTCATTGCTTTGTCAAACAAGTTCAAATCACACATAGCCTTGATCAAAGGGCTGAAGTCAAAAGGTCCCGGCTTCAGCCCGTACTCTTGCATTTGAACCAAAAGCTCCTCAGCTGAGTCAATCTGCCTCATTTTGCAAAGCCCATTTATCATAATACTGAATGTATACGAGCTTGGGTGAAGGCCAAACTCAATTATTTCCTGAAATAGCCTCATAGCCTTGTGTTTCTTGTGAATACGGAGTAAGCCACAGATAAGTAGGTTGTAAGTCATCAAGTCACCCTTGCAACCCTTATTTTTCATTGCTTTTTGTACCTCCAAGGCTTGGCTCAGACGACCAGCTTTACAGAGCCCGTGTATAACAGAATTGAAGGTCCTCACATTTGGTTCAACACCAGACCTACCATCAAGCATTTCATTGAGCACCTTCAGTGCTTCATCAAGTTTAAGCATATCACAAAGTCCCACTATCAATGTGTTGTAAGTAACCACATCCAGCTCAACACCATTTTCTTCCATCTTTCGTATAATATCATATGCATCGTCAACCGAACCATCCTTCAATAACTGGTTGATTAAAACATTGTATGTGGTGGTGTTTGGCTTTTCACCTCTTTCAACCATTAAACCTAACATGTTGGTAGCTTCTTTGAACTTACCTTGTTTGCATAGCCCGTTAATTAAGCTTGTGTAAGTAACAGTATCAGGAGAAATTCCTCTCGCAGACATTTCATCAAGCACCTTGCGTACTTTCCCCCACTGACCGAATTGTGCATAACCGTTAATCAGTCCAGTTAGAGTGACAAGATTGGGACTAATTCCCACCTGCGACATCTCATGTAACAACTCTTCGGCCTTGTCAAAAAGACCCATTTCAGAGTATCCAGTAACAAGAGAACTATACACGTACACATCAGCCGAGATACCTCTCCTTTTCAAGTCATGCAAAAAATCTACAGCTTCATCCGCTCTCCCCTTTTTGCAGAGACCACTGACGAGCAAAGTATATGTGATCACATCGAAAGGGATTGAACCATGACCCAACTCGTCAAACAGAATCACGGCTTGGTCGACACAGTGGGATTTACATATGTAATTTAGCGCAGAATTGAGGAGCTGAGTGTTCAAAGCGTAGCCGTGCTTTAAGGCTAGAGCAAAGAACGGGAAGAAGGACTTGGGATTGTGGGGTTGCAATGACGAGTGGAGAAGAGACGAGAAAGTTGGTCGGGGGAAAGAAGTGGGTTTACGACTGGGCGAGATGAAGAAGCTGCTGATAGAAGAGGGACGAGCAGTGGATTTTGCGAAAGGTTTTGCCATTAAGATTGAATGCGATTCTATGAAAGGCTTTGAGGTTGCAATTCCGAAATTGGCCGGGAGGAGCTTAAATTTGTCCCTTAAGCAGGAGCTCTATGAAATTTAATTCAACCGGATGATACTTTTTTAGATGAAATGAGTCACAGATTTTCAATTTGAATATTTACATAGAATCCTTCAATCAGATTAGATGTGATCTACCGTACCAAAAATATTTTCCAAGTCGAATTGTTTAATGGGTTCTCTTGATTGTAAATATCAACAAAGTATCTTCCAACGGAACTTTAAATATGTGGTATTTAGTGTAAAATAATATCGGAGCTAAGTTATTTGTAGAATAAAAATACTTAAACAATTCGGGTGTAAAGACATAATATTATATTATTATACTTATTGACATTTTGCTAAAAAAAGTTGATAGATAATTATTACACTTACAGAATTATTGTATTTTTAAACTGTATGTATTTTAATAGCTATTTGATATTTCATTAAAAAGGCTACAAAATTTTCTTCAAATTTACAGCACTGCAAATTACATCTTTTTTATGGGATATTCAATTATTTTGGATTACATAAAATTTAAACAAGCCAGTTTATATTAAAATATGACGATAAAATTTTATAATTTATTTATTAAAATTTAGTTAAAAAATCATGTCAAAATTATCAAGTTAAAAATAGTAAAAAAAAAATCAATGTCAAAATTGTCAATAGCTGCTTCGAATCTCGCTTGAATGATTCAATAAAAATATATTTTTTGTGCAAACTAACAAATTGAACGCCGAACTTAACATGACTCGAATCATTCTAAAACTAATCACAATCTATCTCGAGCCCTATAAGTAATTAAACTCGAAAAGCAACCAAACCAAGCAAAGCAAGTCAACAAAATAACAATATTTGCATTTATTGGGCTTGGGATAGCAATATAGCATGCCTAGTGCGACCCCTGGCCTGGATCGCTGGACGCATTTTCTCTATTTTTGGGTTGGATTAAAATTTAAAATTCTCTTCTGAAAAGTTCTCATTGGTAAACAGCAGAAAGAAAGGTCCAGCTACTCTCGACGATCACGCTTAGATCAAATAACTATTCACTGAAATAGTTTTATGCTGTCTTAAACTAAGTAGCACTTTTTTTCTTGCTAATTAGATACCTTTCTTTCATGGCTGGGGCCTGGGAGAGGGAACTCCTTTACACTAAACAAATGAACTCGTATATTCGATTTTGATGCGTAATCCAGTATTGCTGGTTATGAAATTTATCAATTTCATGTTTTATGGTTCACTTTTTCTAGTTGGGCCAATTTTCATTGATGGCAACCAGCAGCCGTAGAAAATTTTGTAGTGATTTATTTTTCAATAAGACCGTAGAAAATTTCTCAGCTAAAAAGTCTAGTCAAACTGGTAAGGACATAAAGCAAGCAACAGAGCACTCTCAGTTGCTGTTACTTGCAGTTGCAGTCAATATGACATTGGCAAAAGAGGGTGAGCAGGGGGAGAACAGAACTTGTGTCTCCACCTAATTTCTGAGAAACTGGCACCTGCCACTGTGCATTTACTTCATACTTGTGCGCATATTTCTATTCGCTTTATTTCGGAAGGGCTGAAGGGCATGCTCTTCTTTTCTTTTTCAAATTTTTATTTGCTTTATCTCAGATGTGGGTTTTGAAAGTTAATTTCTTCTCCCTCTCTATAAAAAAAAACTTTGTACAAAGCTTCAGATATCATTGCATAAACAAAATGGCTGTATGAAATTACTTTCATCTAATGGATACTGAAAAACATCAATTTTAAATTTTTACCAGTCTCGAAGATAATTTGAAGGATCATATGCAAAAGTTAGATTAGTCTCTTTAGCAGGGAAGGATCAATATTGAAGGTTTTGGTTTCGAATCAGTGCTGATGAACTTATGTGCTTCTTAATAACAAAATTAACTGATTAGATACATTTTATTTACTAAAAAAACGATTAGATACATTGTATATATCGTACACAAATTCATGCAAAAATAAATTACTTTGCTTTATTTTAATATGCATCCAACGCTAACAAAATCATCACATATTTGATTCACCTCATTTTTTTGAGAGAGAAAAATGAGAATTTAACTCATAAATTTTGTTGTCCATGATATTTGAATCCATGATCATTTGGAAGCTACTCTAATCAGCTACCATAATTTTTATATACATGTAATTGGATAATTTAAAATCCATCTAAAGCTTTGCATTTTTTATTTTACATGCGAATAACTAAGTTGACAATATTTGATTCTAATGGGCTAATGGCCATTGGAATAGGATTTTTCCACTAAAAGTTATTCTATCACGTGACACTTTACATTTTAATGCGTGCAGTTTTCATTTTGATTTGTTTTTAATTTTATTCATTTTATTTCCTAAAAAGAATGTGATATGCACACAGTGATAGTGATATTTTTTTCTGTGCTAAACAAAAAGGATCACAATATAACAAAATTTCTTGGGGACAATATGTATAACATTTGAGATTGTGCAAGGATATACACAAATTTTGCTAAATGGTGCACTGTAGTCAACACACAACAGAAAAAAAAGGTTTACAGGCTCACACAAAAGTAGAAATGTGCCAAGCCTCAAACCACAGGTATAGTTTTCATTTATCTTCTTAATTACTTCATTTTAAAGCTGTCCTTCATAGTCATTTACAAAATAAAAGCAAAAGAAAACAAACAATGGAGATGACTAGATGAGCGATGAATGAAATTTGTGTAAACAAAGAAAATCACAATTTCACAATCTTTTTTTACTCAGTGACAAATATAACATATTGGAATGGACAAAAAGTTTCCTCAATGATAAATTGCTAAATTGGCTATTCAAAAAAAAAAATTGCTAAATTGGAGTCAAAAGGTCAACCCTCAACAGCAAAAAGGTTCTGATCTTCTGAATACCTCACACAAAGTAAATGTACCCAATCATGCCACAGAAAAATAATGCTGGAAATAGTAAGTTGGTGAGTGCCGAGTGTGGGTAGTTGTAAACAGACTTAGGTCGTTGCATAATTTTAAGCTTATCACGAGATATAAACTCACTCATTTGTCCCCACCTCCACTATTCACCCAGTTTTGTCCTCAATCAATTGTCAATTTACATTAATTTGTGCACCTTTTTTTCTCCTTTTCGGAGCTACCTCTTTTTTAATTAATTGTTTTATTTTCTAGGAACAAATTGAAATTAAACAATCAAATTATTGTTGTTTGAATTTAGTATTTTTACATGGTAACTTATCAGACAAACTTTTCTTTCTGAAATCCCTTTTTAGCATATTGTTGGGTGATAATTACACGCTATATTTAAATTTATATAAATTTAATTTAGCGCATAAGTACCCACGAGGTTATTTGGAAGGTGGGATTCTCTTGTGATCATGCTATAACTCTTTTAGTTTATATATCAGATTTATTACATCAGGTGTTTCAGCTATTGACATAAAATTTGAGTTAGATTTTCAGCCAGGATTCATCAAAATAATTAAATAAAGGATTTTCAGCTAGAACCTAGGTGCCGGTCAAAGCTAATAAGCTATGCTAGAGGCCTAGAGGGACCAACAATTTATTCTCCTCTAACAACTATCATGCATGTTTTAATCGCTAGCTTGCATGTGAATTAGTGGATCTGGACAACCATCTCATTCTCATCTCAGGTCGTTGCAAGGCATAAAGCAACTCACGAGTGATTAAAAATCTTACCCCACTTCCACGTTTTGACTCCTCTCCGATTCAACTGTCCTTGACATGCCACCAAGAACTTAGTCCTGGGAATTATCAATTCTATTCATTTCCACTCCAGATTTGGGTTCTCTCCAGTGGTGGAAAAGACTGGATATTCAAGCAATGGTCTGGATGGACCCTTCTTAGATCCAACGGTTTTTAGTTCATCTAGAATCCGGGCAGGCAGATTTTAGTTATACTTGGTAAATTAAATAAATTTGTTCAAATGCATAACAAGCTTTTTCTTTGGTTCAATTCAAAAACTGTTCATTTTAACGAGATTGGTAGTTGTAATTTGTTGAGAATAATTGAAAGAGAAACAAGAACTGTGTTTGTAAAATGTATTTGCTTACCGTCTCAATTGAGTACATCGATATTTGTATATATGTATTTGAACTACGTGAATATTGTTACACAGTTGATTGAACTCTTGTAACTAACTCTATAACTAGTTTCTGTTACAACATAGCTTCTATTCTAATACACCCCCTCAAGCCAATGTGATGTCAATCACATTGAACTTGCTACGAAGAAAAAGAAATCGAGGCAGAAGATATCCCTTAATTGATCCTTTAAACACAAAAACTGCACTTTGAGTTGGTTTGAAACCACTCGCTCTTGAATAAAATGAAAATCTATCTCAATATATTTTGTACATGCATGAAACATAAGATTTAAAGCGAGAAACGTAGCACTAATGTTGTCGTACCATAAAATAGAACCGAGTTTGAAGGGACTTTGATCTATTGAAGTAGAAACTGAACCCATATAATTTTTGTGCAAGTTAAAGCCAAATTGCGGTATTCTACCTCTGTACTTGAACGAGAAATCGTTGGTTATTTTTTTGCGCACCATGATACTAAATTTCGGCCAACATACACACAATAGCCTGATGTAGATCGTCGATCATCAACATTACCAGCCCAATCAGCATCGCTATATGCATGAATTTGGTTGGTAGAATCTCTGTGAAGTTGGAGCCCATAATGAAGTGTACCAGAAATGTATCGAAGTATACGTTTCACTGCTGTCCAATGAGTTTCAGTTGGCTGGTGCATGAACTGAGACACCTTATTGACGAAGAATGCAATCTCAAGGCGTGTTAAGGTGGCATATTGGAGGACACCACCACAGTACGATAGAGATGTTGATCTTGGCAAGGAAAACTGTCATCTTGAGATAGAATTGTTTCAGAAGCCATAAGTGAAGAACAAGGTTTGGAGTTTAGCATATTAGTTCATTTTAGGAGGTCGGAAAAGTATTTGGTTTGTGAAAGATACAATCCAGCTTTTGTGGTGGTAGCTTTAATGCCTAAGAAGTAGTGTAGGTTATCTAAATCTCGGATTATAAATTGGTTACCCAATTGATTGATGTAATTCTGAACTTGATCACTGTTGCTGACTGTGACAATAATATCATCAACATAGACTAATATGAGAGTTGTATGACCTTGAGAATGAGACAGAAAAAGAGAAGGGTCATAGCAAGACAGTTTGAAATCGAAGTGAACTAAGCAATCACTCAACTTCTGAAACCATGCTTTAGTCGCTTGTTTAAGGCTATATAATGATTTGTGTAACAAGCACACATAATATGGATGGATAGAGTCAATAAAACCTTGAGGTTGTTGTATAAAAACTTGTTCCGTTAAATCGCCATTGAGGAAGGCATTGGAGACATCAATTTGTCGAATTGCCCAATTGGAAGAAACTACCAAAGAGAGAACTACTCTTATGGTTGTTGCTCGAACTACTGGGTTGTATGTCTCCACATAATCAACACTGGCTTCTTGATTGTACCCTTTTACAACTAAACGAGCCTTGTACCTTTCAACACTGTCATTTGGATTTCACTTCACTTTGTAGACCCACTTACTCCCAATGATTTTCTAGTTAGTTGGAGGATGTACTAAAGACCATGTATTATTTCTTGCTAAAGTATTAAGTTCCTCTGACATAGCTAATCGCCAATTTGGTAGTTTACAACTTGCTTGAATGTAGTTGGCTCGGATTCTAGAGACATAGTGAGCAACAAAATCAGGGAACTGGCGTGATATGCGACTTTTATCTTTAGTTCTCGTGACCATGGAGTGGTTATTTTGAGAACTAGAAACAAGATCTTTGTGGGATAATGGTTGAACTGAAGGTGTTTGAGGAAAAGACGAAGAGAGGTAATGCTGATGGGAGAGGAGTTTTTGAAAGTTCTACACCGTTTGAGGGACTAATGGTTATATGAGAAAGATGTTGGGTCGAAGAGAGATCGAAATTGTTAGGCCGTGGTGAAGAACTGTTGGGTATGTAGTAGAAATTGGAGAAGGAGAACGTTAGGTCATTTTCGGGTTTTGTAGGGAATCAGACTGGGTCGTGCCTGAATAGTCTTGAGGCTGAAGATTTAATTGGACCGTGTCAAGTGAAATTGAAGAAGCTGGAACAGATCGCTCTAGAGGGGTTTGCACCAGATGTAAAGTTACCACTGAGGATGATTCGGGTGTTGATGTTGCTAAAAAATGTGTCTTGAAAGGAAATTATGTCTCATCGAATTGAACACTCCTAGAAATAAAAATTTGATTTGAAGATAATTGGAGGCAATAATAACTTTTTGTGATAGGTCATATCCTATGAAAACACATGGTTGAGACCTAAGCTCAAGCTTGTGGTTATTGTATGGTCTAATGTAAGGGAAGCAAATGCAACCCAAAACCTTGAGCAAAGTGTAGTTTGAGTCTTTGTTGAGGAGAAATTTGTAAGAAATTATATTTTATGAAGGTAATTATTTATCAAATAGACAATACTTGAAAAAATTTCATCCTAAAACTTAAAGGGATAGAAGCATTGGACATTGTAGCAAGAGAAAGTTCAATTATATGGCGATATTTTCTTTCGGCTACCATTTTATTATATGGATTGTTTGATGTAGGTTTGTGGAAACATTTGATTTGTATTCGTTCCTATTAGGATTGTAGATTTTTTCTACTTGGGCTTTGAAAAAAGAAAAAAATATGAGAAACTTCACTCTTTTTATTTGAAAAAATAGATCCAAATGAAATAAGAGTAGTCATCAACAAATATAATATAGCCTTGAGATGATATAATAGGTGAAGGACCTCATACATTGGAATGTACAAAATCTAGAGGAGAAGAAGAAGTAAGTAGAAGTAAAAATAGAAAAATATAAAATATGAGCCTTGACTTGCATACAATCATGACAAGAAGAGAATATTTCTTTATTACAAGGTAAACTATAAGAATTGATAACTTTTATTGTAGTAGAGTTGGAAGGATGGTCAAGTCTAGCATGTCAAATACTTGTGGAGGTGCGGGTGTCAAGAAAATTTTGTAGATGAACACTTGAGAAGACTTCACCTTGAAGAAATATAGCCCATTGTGACTAGGTAAGAGAAGAAAATTTTTGGTGTGGAGGTCCTTAATAGCACAACAAGAAAAAATGAAGTTAATAGATAAGTAAGGGTTATCAATGAGTAATTTGGATAAACTAATGAAGTTTGTAAAAAAATGTGGAACATGAAGCACATTCTTTAGTTGAATGAAATAATTTGATAGAGTAAAGGTAGTAGGAACCAATATTGAAAATGGTAAGACCAAGACCATTATCAATTTAGAGTTTGTCGGATGTAAGCAAAAAAAGAGGAAAGATTGTTGATGTCACTTGTGATATGATTTCTTACACCCGAGTCAATTATTCATTCATTTAAGGTAGGAGTTGAAGAGGTTGGAGAGCATTGTAAGCTTTAAACCATGGATTTGGCTTCCATTCATTGTATCGCCTATAGCAAAATTTGGCGTTATGACCAAATCTGATGCAAATTTGACAAGTGGGCTTACTGTTTGTATCATTACCCTGAGAGATGAGTGATCCGATGAAGGCCAACTCATCAGCGATGCGTCTGAGGCGAAGCAAATAAGAGCACATTGAATCACCCTTAGAGGCTGTCTGAATTTGTCGTTTAAGTTCATAAAGACGAGCTCGAGAGATAGAGGCATAGTACTCTTCAAGAAACCACCATAAATCTCTTGTTGTGGTTAACGACACCACCTGAGCAAGGAGAGTCTCAGTGAGGTCTCAGGTGGTGGTGAGTCAAGAAACCGTTCAAGATTATAATCATGAATTAGTGGTAAAAATTGAGACTTCTAGGTAAGAAAGTTGGATTCATTAAGCTTGATTGCGATTGAAAGATTAAGTGAGATAACAAAATCTAGGGAATAATGATTGAGAGTAGTGGCTGTAGAGTTAATTGGGGAAGAAGAAGGATTTGGAGTATTATTTGGCGATGTCGTCATTAAAGATCAGGATAGAGGCTCTGATACCATGTAATTTGTTGAGAATAATTGAAAGAGAAACAAGAACCGTGTTTGTAAAATATATTTGTTGTCTCAATTGAGTACATCGATATTTATATACATTTATTTGAACTACCTGAACGAATATACACAGTTGATTGAACTCTTGTAACTAACTCTATAACTAGTTTCTGTTACAACATAGTATATCACCATTTACAATTGTTTTTAAGGGTCAATTTTTGACAAATGCAAAATATCAAATGGCAAATATGTAAAAGAATATATATTAAAATATTCAAAACATTCTCACAAAGTGAAATTACAATGTATTCTATCTAGCGGTCTAAATGGTTAATTATTGAATTTGTTGATGTGGAAAAGTAAAGATGATATGTTCTTCACTTCTTATATATAATTATAATGCAATAATTAATGTATCCAAACATGAAAGTAAGAAAAAATGTCATGACGCAAAGCACTTCACTGTAAAAGTAGAAATGTACGTTTAATTTATGGTAAATTCACGAACTCATTTTTATTTTACTTGCTTGCTCAAATTCATGCTGGTTATCATTTCTTCCTTTCAAGTTTTTTCCAGTTAATGGTTATTACTTATTAGCAAATTTATGAAAAAAATGTACGTAATAGCAAATTCATGATAGTCAATCAATGCTCCAAATGTTTATAATATATGGAGATATGTACACGAGTCGGAATTTTAAAATATGATTCCTTTTCAAGTTCAAGTCTGCTTATTATAATAAGAGCAGCATTTATTAATTACGAGTAGTAGCTTTGACCGGAAGTAAGTGAGGAAAATTAAACATTTATAGTTATTTGGTCATCTTTGAGTGGCCATGATGAACATCGAACATCCATCTCCATTAGAGGCAACGTATTGTATTAAATTTTAAATTTTTATAATAAAATTATTGGATTTTATTTTAGATAAAAATAGATCTAAGCAACTGAAATTTAAAAATCTATAAAAAAACTCATTCAGATTTTGAACTAACCGACGTACAAAGAGACATTCTTTGATGTATTAGAAATTAAAGTGGAACTTATTGACGAGAGCGGGATTAAAGTTGATTAATTAGAAATTAGAGTTGTAGAGATAAATTTTAGAATCAAAAGATTTTAAACTTAATAACACTAAAACCGAGTATATAAGGTGTGAGCTCAGCGATGGCAGCTTATATGATGAAGATGTTAGTTTGGACGGACAAATACTACTATGAATGACACATTTTAATATTTGAGATCAATGTTGCAGAGTGATATGAGATCGATGAAAATGTTAATCATAATAAGAGTAGATGGGCAAAATGATGACAAACACATAATATTCACCGTGATAAAAATATCTCAAATAAACTAAAAGATAAGTTCTATATGACGACTATTAGGTTTGCGATGATGTAAGATGCAATGTGGACTACTAAATGACAACACATAAGATAAATGCTACCGAAATGTGGATATTGTGTTTGATTTGTGGTCACACAAAGAGATGTCAAATTAGAAATGATGATATATGTGACAAACTTAGAGTATAATCAATTCAAGAGAAACTGATTCAAACACTGTTTGTAATGGTTTGTCATATCCAACAAAACCCTTCTGAGGCACTAGTATACATTGATATTCTAAATCATCATGAAAACACAATAAGAGATAGAGGTCGACCAGGATTGGCATGGATGAAGTATAAAAAGAGATTAAAATAAATGAAATATATTTAAAGAATTTATTTTGAATAAGAGTTTAAAAAATGACGATCCACGTACTAGTACCGTGATCAAAGAGTTAAAATCTAACAATAAAGTTATAAACATTCAAATTTTTAGATTTTTTTCAGCTTTAAATTTTTAGGGTTTAGAATTTAAAATTTAAGAATTTAAGAATACGATTTATAGTATAAATTTACTATGATTATTATTATTATTATTAATTTATTATTATTATTATTATCATCATCATCATTACTATTACTAGTATTATTATTACTATTATTATTAATATTATCATAATCATCATCATTATTTTTTATATTTGCGATCTGTTATCACTATGATTTCAAAATACATTTCATTTCTAGTCTGCTCTAATATATTTAGAACTAAAGACTTTGTTGTTGTTGTTGTTATATTTTGAACTAACAGTATTTTATGCAAAATATTATTTTTATTACTGAACCAAATATTTGTTCTCTTATTTGATAATAATCAAGCACAATGATTGTTAAAATTGTATTTTTTATGCTCATAGCGCGATCATAATGAATTCTATTTTTTACTTATAGGTTCTTGGGGACATGAATTTTTTTGTGCCTTTAAGTTGTCGGAAATAATTTATATATGAGTTCTCAAGTTATTTCACTTTTTTTTTAGTAAAAGATGAGGTTCGGCCCTCAAATCTAGTTATTTCGCCTGTAATGAAATTTTCTATATGGATTGTTCGGCAACTGAAGAAATAAAGATGAAACTGAGAATTATGTAGTATTGAAATTCAAAAAATGAAATTGAAAATAACACCAACTTACAAATCCAATCAGTGAAATTGGGTTCTTTTTTCTATTCCATATTTCTGTCTCCTTTACAAAATTAACTATTCCAATTCAATTGTAATAGAAAAGGGACCTAAGACTAAAAGGAATAGACGATTTGACTATGATTTTTTTTTTTGGCGCAATTAATCCACAAAATTTCACTATTTTATTTTTTTTCTAATGTTTGGCATAATTTTAAATACAATTTATCACGATTTTTCTATTCTGTCCCCTTCGAATAACATTATATAGATGTGGTATGCCTTTAATCAGAGTTTACTACTGTAAAAAACTGATTTATTTATTCACTATTCTAATCTATTTATCTATTATGGTTATGTAATTTGATCAACATTTATATCTATAATTTTCTCGTAAGTAAACTTAAATTTTCTGAACAGAGTACTTAATATCTGTTATGGTTTTGTTTCTGAAGACCTAATTAATTACTAATTTATACTGAACACTTTGTAATTTTAATATATTTCTTGGGCAGATCTTATAAAGATTGTGTAAAATCATTAAGGAACACATCGAAACATTCTTGAGCTAGATATTTCAGAACTAAAAAATAACTCGATAACATCTCGAATATGACCTTGTTGGCTCACAAATACTCAATAACTCATTACTGTTATAGTTAATTAATACTATGATCTGATACATAATTGCTCCTCCCCTATACAAGATACGTCTTGCGTAGGACTTACAAGGGGACGATTCATTCTCACACTCGAGTACAATATAGATCAGAATAACGCTTACACACATTTCTTTCTCATTCTCTCTTACATACGATCTGAATTTCTAAACTAAAACGTATCAATATCTATATAGATTCAACTTTGCTTTCAATTATGAAGCTGAAAATCCTACACATATTTTATTTGTGGAACGGCAGTTACCCAGCGATTTTTTTATTATAGTTATTTAAATAATTCTAATTTTAATAATAAGAGTGATAAAATCAAAATTTTAAGAATACGAATGGTAGCGCGTCAGGACCAAATATCAACTCTAAGTTTTCAAAAAAAAAATTAAAAGATGTCACTTCTAGTGGCATATTTGCACAAACGCGTCAGTCTCACTAGCGCGTTTACACAACGCCACTGTGTAGTGACGCGCTACCATTCGTATTATTAAAATTTTAATTTCATCACTTTTATTATTAAAATTAGAATTATTTGAATAATTATTATAAAAAACTGGCAGTTACCTTTTGTAATCAAGTTTGAATTTTGTACGATAAGAAATTTCCTTTGCCACGGTAATCCAAAAGCTCCAGCAAACAAAGTTCTATCTGTGGAGTAAATATGGAGACGTAAAAAGTTCATAAACTTTTGGGTGCTTTCTTATTTCTCCCTCATCATCCATGTTTGTCAATTGTCATTGACAAACCCAAATATTATGTTGACACCTGTGAGGGCAAGTAAAAATACAACATTTTTATAACCTCTATTATTCAATCACTACATTTTTTCCTGGTTTGCAGGATCAAACAAAAGAAATAATTGGACGTGCAAGATAGAGGACTTATTTTTTAATGATAATACAAGATAAGCTAAGGTACACAGCATTAGTGTTATAAAATCGGAACGGGTCGGGATGCGTTATGGCGGGTCGGCGGGTTTTGACAAACGGGTCGGGACCGGTCAATGGGTTTTCACGGGACAAGTTAGGACGGGTTCATTTTGGGGGTTTGGCCGCAACCCGTCCTAGACCCGTCGGGTCGGACGGGTCGGCGGGTCGGGACAGGTCGGGTTCAAGGGTGGGTCGGACGGGTCAGCGGGTTTTTTTTTTTCAAATTCAAAAATAACCCAATAAAATTCAAATAAATTCTAAAAAAAATCTGAAAAATTCAAAAATAATTATTAAGAATATTAAAAATATATAACTATAATATATTAAATATATAACTATAATATATTTTGACAAAAAAATTAATTTTGCAGTATTTTTTCGTATTTTCCCGTATTTTTTGATTTTTTTTGAATTTTCGGGTTATCGGGTATTGGGTCGGGTTTGCACGGGTTTCCGGGGGTCGGGGGCGGGTTATCACGGGTTGGGCGGAGCGGGTTGGGTCGGGACGGGTCCAAAACGGCTCGGGTCTTGCACGGGTTTTTTTCAATTTTTTTGCCCGCGCCCGTGCTAGACCCGTCGGTTCTAACGGGTCATGGGTCTGACGTGTTTGAGCACGGATCAGATCGGGGCGGGTCGCGGCAACGGATTAGACGGATCGGATCTGACCCGGACTAATTATTTTAACACTACACACAACATAAATCCATTAACCAACTTCAACATTATTTTAACTCACAATGATTATACCATCAGTTGTAAAAAAACATGGGAATATGCTTGATGCTTCAACCAAAGAACCATTTTTTAAAAATAAACTTAAAAGAAGCCAAACCGCACAATAGTTACACAGGTGCGGCATAGAAGAACCCAATTCCCAGAAGGGATCTGATTATCTAAACGAGCTATCTATCTATCAATTAAAGAATTGGAGCGTTTAGCAGCATGGCCTTTGGCCAGGACGAACTCACGAGAGAATTTATTGAAGCCCAATCTTTTGAGCAGTAAATGCAAATAATTAACTTAGATCCAGTACTCTATACTTCTCCAGTGGTACCGGACAACTGGAGAGGAGCTGCATCCCCGCTGTAATGTTTTAAGTTTCTCTGCATCCCCTTCACTAATCACTTCATTGAGCAGTGCATTCCCCTATAAAAACCGCAGTTCCCCATAAAGGCCATAAGATCAGAAAGTGAAACTTATAACTAAAGACCCAAAACATCCACAGTCTCCATAGTAGTACCAGTAATACCAGTACAAGTGTAAACACCCAAATGGGGATTAGACAAGACTTCTCTTCTTCGATTCTCCTCTGTTCAGAGGAGAACGACAGTGTCCTTTTCTTGGAAGATGGAGAAGAAGGAGAAATCGGTTTAATCGGAGAACAAATAAATAATTTCTACTTCAAATTTGTGAGTTCTTTCCCAATGCAATCCGATGAGTCTATAAAGCTGTTGATTGAAAGAGAGTCGCAGCATCTTCCAAATCAGAGGTACATAAAGAGGTTGAAGAACGGCGCTTTTGAAGCATCTTTTAGGAAAGATGCCATTGACTGGATCAGTAAGGTTGATTTTTTTTTTTTGCCCTTCTTTTCTTATTCTTAATTTTAATCTTCAAATAGTTTAGTGCTTTCAGAGCTCCAGACATAATATTTCAGAGTTATTTTGTAATATATTTCTTTTTTTTTCCGAAAAGGAAAAAAATCATGTGTATCACATGTATAAATCTTCATGTCATCTGTTTTCATGTATCAGGTTCATTCACATTTCAATTTTGGGCCACAAACATTTTATCTAGCGATCAACTACTTTGATCGGTTTCTCTGTGCATACGAGCTGCCTGTAAGAGTTCTATCATTAAACATCCAACAAAGATTGATGTATTTGATATGCATTTCTCATGAATGACATATTGTTTTTAAACATTTATAGAAAGGTGAGATGTGGATGCAACAGTTGCTTTCAGTTGCATGCTTATCTCTGGCAGTCAAAATGGAGGAGTCCATTTAACATTCCCTCATGATCTGCAGGTAAAAAAACAAATTACAAAAATTATCAACCCCTAAAAGTTGGTAACTGTTGCACTTGGCTCTACATATAAGCTGAGTAAAATGTGAAACTGGTCTAGTTAACTGCATTATTATGCCATTATCCATCTTTTATAAGCTTCTTCTATGGTGAAGTTAATAAATAGGCAAGTACCAGAATAAGTATCAAAATTTAAAAGACTAATATGCAATCATGCAGCCAAGACACTTTTGATGTGGCATTTTTCTTTTAAACATAATATATCAGATTTTATAGAAGTATTGATTGTTGAAGATTTTCTTGACAATGGATTATAGTACAATTTCAAGAACTGTTTGATCAATATCTATAGCAACTAACAATGCATTTCTTTTATTCTACTCTGGTTTTGATCTAACTTTTGATGAACACTATTGATAGATTCATGAGGCTAAATATATTTTTGACGCGATAAACATTCAAAGGATGGAACTTCTGGTGCTAAGCACACTTAATTGGAGATTACAAGCAGTGACACCTTTCTCATTTATTGATTATTTTCTTCGCAAATTCCATCAAACTCCGTCATATCTCATTATCGCTCAGTGCATTGATCTTATTTTGGCCACAGTAAAAGGTTAGTCATACAAAAATTTCAAATTACAATTTTCATCAGCACCCTGCAAACACTGTAAAATCATAAAAAACAAACAATCTCCATAGTAAGAAGTACCTTTTACACTAGAAAATCTTTGTGCCCACAAAAACCCATGTTTCCATGTTTTCTACAACTGTCGAACTGCCCCCCTATTTGGTCTAAGTAATTTATGAAGAATTTGAAGCGGTTATGTACTATAATTTCCTCTTTTAGGAACAACTTAGCTCTTTTGCTGTATATACCTATCTACAATCTATTGGTTATGTGAGTTTTGCAAATGAAAACCAAAATACTTCCAGTCCAGATGTAAGTTAAAAATACAGGTACTTGGGACTCTTATTTAATCATAAATAATTTTGCACTTACAAGTGTTTCTCCTTTTTGTAGATGCTGAATTTCTTGAATTTAGGCCTTCCGAAATGGCTGCTGCAGTTGCAATGTCAGTTACACCAATTAAAGACATAGAGGATATTAACAAGCTCCTGAATTTTATACATCTAGAAAAGGTGCCTTAAAAACCAGTTATGTAATTTGGGCATTATTTTTAATTTTTCCTTGATCACAGGATTTTTCTTTTTCCAGGTAATAAGATGCTACAAAATGATTGAAGTTGCTGAAATGGAGCTGAAAGGTAGCTTAAGTGGGAATGAAAGCCCATTTTACCAGTCTATGCCGCAAAGTCCAGTTGGTGTTTTAGATGCTGTTACCGGAAGCTATAGCACTTCTGATTCTTTAAAAAGTGCAAGTGCAATTACAATTGCATGTTCATTTGAAGAATCTCCAGCTGCCAAGAGGAGGAAACTTTGAATAACAGCCCCCAGTTCTATCTCAGTATATATGAGTTAGTCCCCTTGGTTTAAGTACACAATGCACCCCTGAAAGATCCTTAAAATTACAAAAGCTCCTGTCAAGATCGAAATATCTCACATGATCCGACAAGAAAATGGAAATTAATGCCACATGATTATCTCATTACCTCTTCATTTTCTTGAGAAAGTACTGCAATTTAATCCACTATTTTTTTTGCCTCGTCTAGATTTGGGAGGGTTATGGGAATTGGGAGGCGCGTTCTTCTTTTGCTGAGTATGTGTTCTCGGTACGGGTGATGTTTATATTTTTGGAGGGTCGCAAATCGCAAGTGAATCGCTTCTTTCTGTTGTGGTTGAATGGAGATTTTGTAATTTAATAGTATGTGAAAATGGGCCAATAAATAACTTCAGATATCTTGTTATGCTGAAAAACATAATGTAATATATTCTGCTTTTGAGTTTTATCATGCTCTAAAGATTGCCTATATATATTTGGGTGGTATAATTGCAAACCAGGTTGCAAATTCGTTTATCAGTTGTAATATTGACCTTCAACAACAGGTTTGATGTTGATGCCAATTTTGTTAAAATTAAATGAGATTCTAGTAAACAAACAATTAATTTAATTATACATTCCTATGGTTGAAATTTGTATTGGTAAGGCATTGTAGTAAATAATTCAAAAGAGTTATTTGCTACTTAAAAAAATGGCGTTTATTTGGATCAATATGTATATACTGAGGGCATTATATCAAGGCCGAAGAATTTGGCTCAATATTGCGGTGTTGCGGATAGTATAGCATAAAAAATGGAGTTATTAGATCTGGTAACGCACTTCATGTATATTGTCACTTAATTTGTTGCTTCAAACGATAATTTCATGTCGATTTTTGTATACACCATGTTCTTTTGGTTTCTTCTGATTTTAAGGGAAGGGAAGTGGATCCCACGATAATGGGTTATTTTGATAATTTTGATAATGATATTCTAAAAAAAATTAAATAGAAATTTTTTCATAGATATATTTTTTTATTTATAGATTAATATAGATTGATAGTACATATTTTAAGTTGTAATTTAATTAATTATTATTTAATAATCTATCAAAAATTATTAAATTACAACCGTTGTAAATCATATAAAATTTTTATGATTTTTGATGAACTATCAAACAATATCTAAATTGCAAGAAATTTAAAACACTATCAATAAGTTGAAGAAATTATTTTAAATTTTTTATTATTTTTAGAATGACATTATTAAAAATTATCAAAATAACCCATTGTGAAGAATCCTTCCCCTTCAAGTAAAAAGGAATAAATTGGAGATAATTCGCTAAGACGCTAATGATTGTTCATTCTATTTGAAGGAACATAGGACCAGTGGCCTATCCAGTCTATTTCGTAAACCTAGGCACAATAAATAGATAGATTAGATTGTCAAATAATTAGATATAATAAATTCAGTTTTTCAATACACTCATATAATTTTTAGCTATATTTTTTATTCCTATTTTTTTTATTTAAACTAACTTTTGAACATTAAATCTGGAAACTGATCGGGACTTTGCCCCTACACAAGATTTTCCTAGGGGTGTAAACGGATATGATACGGTCGGATAATGAACAAAATCATATTATTCGTTTTAATTTTTTGAATATGAATATGAATACGGATAGCTCCTCCGGATACGAATACGGATCGGATATCAGATGGATACAATACGAATCGGATAATACATGAATACGAATATGAATATATTTCGGATACTAAATTAAAATATCATTAACATAATTAAAAAAGAATAACATAATATTTTTCATGATAGATCACTAATTATAAAAGTTATATTATTATAAATATTAATTATTAATCTTTATTATATTATTAGTGATTTAATCGATAATTATCATTATAAATTAGTCACCAAAAAATTATAAAAATTAAAATATTAGTTAAGATGTATTAAAAAACTATAAAAAAATAAAATACAATGCCAAATTATATGTAAATTTAGTTGGATTTATAATCTATATTAAAATTTCAATTGAAAAAATATATAATGCACCTTTTATCCGGATATCCGAATTTAAAAATATCCGCATCCGGATAATTATCCGTATTAATATCCGTATCCAGGTTTCAAATTGAAAATCATATTCGTATTTATATCCAACAAAAAATATCTGTATCCGTATTTATATTTGAAAATATTTGTATCCGAATATCCATATCCGCTATTATTCGGATACGAATCCGAATACGGTCGAATAATATCCGATCTGTTTGCACCCCTAGATTTGCCCCTGTGCATAGGACGCACATTTTCACTGTATGAAACATTTATTTAAAATCGTAGCTTAATTTTAGTTTATAATTTATGAACTGCCAAAATAAGTTCGTTTTATGTGATCAGTTTCAACAGGAAAATACTCGAAATATTTTATATGATATTATCATTGATAACAACTTTATTATTCAAAGTTATAAGTTATTACTCATAATAGTGACTTTGTTATGCAACTTATTTAATACATTATTTCTATCATTCAATTGAAAATTTATAATTTTGGATAATAAATCATTTAAGTTGAACAAAGTATTATACAAAATAAATTACACAATCAAATCGTTATTGTGAATAACAACTCATTTAAATTGAATAACAAAGTAAATATAAACAACTGTATCAATGATAATATCTGTGTATATCTACTGCTATTTCAAAAAGGCAATTTTTTAGAGAGATGGGATGCTGCAGTCCTGCAAGAATATAAAGGCATTTTCAGATATAAACATCTTACACTCAGATAAATATATGCAATATAATATATATAGCTACAATTATAAACATTAATCTGTTTTATATAATATAGGATGGAAATTGAGAAAAACTGGAGGTTTGTGATATGTAAACATTAATCTGGTTTATATTAATGTTTCTCCTTGAAGTGCTCGTTTCAGGTTAGCAGTCTCCACAAAATTAGAACTAATTTACCAATCATCTGAGAATTGCAGCGAGTAGTGTTTTGCAAACGGTCTGGGCCGGTCCGGTCCGGTTCAAATTTGGGCGGTCCATGGGTTGGGACGGTTCACGGTCCTGCACGGTCCTGCACGGTCCAGACGGGACTGTTCTAGACGGTCCAAACTCGGAAAAATCGAACTCGTCCCATCGTTGGCCCCCGGGGGCCGGACCCCCACGGGACGGACGGTCCGTTCCGTTCCGGTCCGGTCCAGATTTTTTTTTTACAAATCGGAAAAAATAATAATTTATAATAATTTTTAACTAATTCGAATTCTTATTTTCAATTATTTAAAAATCTAATAATGCTAAAAAATTGAAAATTTTCCAAAAAATAAAATTACAAAAAATTGTAAAAAATAATAAAAGTTAAAATTTTATTTATCAATTTTTAAATAATAATTTTTTATCGAATTAATTATATATTTTTAATTGTTTAAAAATTCGAATAATACTAAAAAAAATATAACAAATATCAAAAATTATAAAAATTTATAAATAAAATTTGTATAATATTTTGAGTTACTTTCCTCCTTTAACCCGGGCTTGAGACCGGCTATGTAAAAAGAACATAGGCGGAGTTATAACCCGGGCTTTACACAAGGTTTAATCCAATAATTCATCCAATTAATTTGAATCATATTGATTTTAGTCTTTGTTTTACTTTTAGAACTTTTTTACTGTCATGTTTTTGGGTTTTGGTCAATTTTCAGATTTTTCTGAAGAAGTTGGAAGCAAAAAGCAGAATCTGACTCTGTTAAGACTCTCAGCGACGAGCAAACACAGGCTGCGATTTAACAATCTAAAGAAAATTCTAACAAAAAAATGAATTTAACATAATAAATAAATTTACAAAAAAAATCAACATTCTAAATAAATTTCTATTTAAAAAATAAATTTAACATTCTAAAAAAAATTATAATAAAAAATGAATTTAACATTAAATCTAATATTCTAAATCTAACAACATAAAAGAGTTGTTGGATGGGATGGGGGGCAAGGCCGGTCCGGGACGGTGGGGGGTCGGGGATGGTCCGGTCCGGTCTGATCCGGTCCACGGGTCCGCACGGGACGGATCTACACGGTCCGTTTTTGGGTGAAGAGAGAACCGATATTTTTACATTATTAATTTATTATTATCTTTTCTGGAGAGTGAAGAGGCAAACAAACATACTAATTATCGAGGCCTTTACTGTATCTGCTGATTGCTTTTAACTCTCAAATGAACATTCTGCGATTTAAATGTTTAATTTTACGTAAGGATAGATTATTTGAAAAGCAAAAAAAATATATCTACATTTAAAAAAAAATTATGCTCATTTCTGTAGCTCAGATTACATGAAGTTGTTTTAATTTAAAAAAGACTTCTCTTACATAATAAGGGGAAAAAATAGAGTCTGGAATTTGTCAATCTTTTTTTTTTTTGATAAAAATGAAAATCGAGTCTTCAAGCTTTTAAATTTTTTAACTTTGAACCCGTGATTTTTCATGTAGAACACATTGTAACTTTTTTGGGATAAAGACAACCAAAACACAAATAATACCAAAATGAAGATCATTCTTAAAATATTTGAAAAAAAATATTAAGTTTAACCACTGTTGTCACTTTGGCTATAATTATCTCTCTGAAAGTTTTTGCAGAAGAATCTTTAATGCTGATGCTGTTTCTCTGTTTATCATCGTCATTTCGGCCTGAGAAAATTAGTGCAGAGGCAGTGTTCGTTCCCTTTTGTGACAGAAGACAAACCAACGAATTACTTTTTGTCAGAGTACTGCATTTCAAATTCTAAATTATTAAATCATTTAAAAAAACAGTAGAAATTAGGAAAATTGATTCCTTTTATTCTCACGCGAAATTGCAGCGAACCACGTTTTTGCTGGATGAAGATATAAATATGGGGTGGGTTTAATTTTTTTATTTTTCGTCTTAAGACAACTTTTTTTTTTGCATGTTTAACAATATAAAATTTTAAGCAGAACCATTACATGTGAACATGCCTTAATCTTTTTTTATTTCGTTATCGAAATTATTTGTCTTAAAAATAAATCAACTTTACTATAAATTATTTTTCAAACATGGGCGGAGGGAGGATAGGACTGGGGGTGCTAAGACCCCCTCCTGGATCAGTAAATTATATTGAAAGATGCTAGTTACAGGTACTTTCTTAATAAAAAAATTCGATTGGCACCCCTCAAATTCTGGATGCATATCCTCTAGAGTGGACAGCTACTTTAAAGAGTAAATAATCAAATTTTATTCATTGAAGAATAAAGTGGGCAGCATCAAAATTTGTATTGAGTGCTTTGTAAGATGAAATTTATATCCTCTAGAGTACTAAAGTACTTTAGAGGATATAGATTCTTAAATTCCTAAGAGTCTAAATCCCTTAAAACTGAGACCTAAAATATACACAGCGTCAAAACCCATAATTACTTAACATCAGCCCAAGTTTACTCCTTTTATTAACTTATATATTATATGGTTATCTTTTTCTTTCGGACACCCTCAAGTCAGCAAACAGGCTCCGCCCTTGCTTTCAAAGATCAACATCCCTAGCTACCTCATTTATTTTGGAACAAATTAGTTTTCTTTTTATATTTAATCTCTAGGTATTCATATATGCCCTCAAAAATTTGTAATATCATATTCGCCTTTCAAACTTATAAGAACCCTTATTTTTGTCCAATTAAGTACTTCTTCGTTAAAAGTAACTACCCTTTAATAATTCATGTTCCCCTTATAATAAAGGGAAGGGATCACTTGACAATCTTGGCAATGGATTTTTAAATAAATACGAAAAAAATTTAAAAATAAAAAATCTTATGGATATGTTTTTCTACTTGTAGATCGATGATAATTCAAATTTCATGCAATTTCATTATCGTTTGATAGTCCATCAAATTATAACCGTTAAAAATTATATAAAATTTTAATGGAGCATCAAATTAATAAAATTACATGAAATTTGAATCACTATCAATCTATAAATAGAAGAACATATTCATTAAGTTTTTTTTTTCTATTTTTAAGATTTTTTTAGTATTTATTATTGTCAAAATAACCCATTGTCAAGTGATCCCCACCCTATAATAAATAACACATAAAAGAATCATAAATCAGAATTTTGTAAAAAAAAATCCTGCACAATTCATAAACTACATTTAATCCCTATAAACTACAAAGTAGTAACAAAGAAAATTTAACTAGCATGATTGTTTTATTGATGGAAAATATTACTCAACACCAACATTTGGTTAAATTTTCTTTAATCAGGTTTCTTAGTTGGATAAATATGAGATTTTTAATAATTTTAATAAATATGATGTTACATTTTTTTTATGGAAATAAATAATGTTACTCTTTTTGAGGAGAATATGTGAAATTTTTCATAATTTCTATTCATTAATATCACAATTCTCTTAATATTACTTTATTTGATAGCAAAACCCAACATATTAAAACTGAAAAACTTCATGTTTGGTATAGACAGTAATAAGTCTTACCTCTCTATAAAATAGTGCATATTCAAGTCTTAAGAAAGACATATAAAAAATAATATATACTGAGGTTAATGAGAGCTCTATTTTGAATATATATATATATATAGAGAGAGAGAGAGAGAGTTTGTCTATTGTGCTTCCAGTAGCACTTCGGACGAAACGTTACCAGTCCAAATTTTAATTTTTCATGCTCGAAATTTTAATTTAAGTAGCTCAATAAAATCTTTATATCATAATCTTATAGAATACTAATTTTTATCGTATTCGGAGTTAGTTTACTATACTTAATGATTTTTAGAAAGTAAGCATTTTTAACATACAAATATTATTATTTTTCTATTATTTTAGGGCTATCTTTCAAAAATCATTAAGTATAGTAAATTAATTCCAATCACGATAAAAATTACTATTCTATAAGATTATAATATAAAATTTTTATTGAGCTATTTAAATTAAAATTTCAAGTACGAAAAATTAAAATTTGGACTGATAGAGTTTCGACTGAAGTGCTACTGGAAGCACAATAGACAAACTCTATATACAGGGGCGGAACCAGAAATGATCGATAGGGGATGTCCGGTTCAAATAAATAGAATGTTCGAGTAAAAAAAAATCTTTTTTACGGTACGATCTTTATTTTTCAGTGAACCGAATGGGTACTCGGGCGCCGGCTGACGCCTACCTTGGTTCCGCCCTATATATATATATATATATATATATATTGAAAGTGAAAAAATAATAATACCTCACTTGTATTTTATTTTACTTAATGAATGATTAAGTTCACTCTAGCATTACTTATAAAACAATTTTCTCTCAAAAGAGAAAAATAAATTATATCCTCGATCTAGACTTACAGCCCACCTGAGTGAAAACAGAAAATGAGTGACAATAAGCCGAGCAAAAACTCTTTAAATACACGGCCGAAGAGTTCTTTCTCAGCGGCCTGTTTATTAACCCATCGGGCCCCACAACAGATCCATCCTCCTTTTCCTTAACAAAGCTTGACGCTACCCAAATCTCTTTTCCGATCATCAATCAGTCGCATCCACCTCTGTTCTGCTTTTGAAGAATCTGAGTTGGTCAAAAATCAAATCTGACAAATCAGTCCGTCACCAACAAACTAGAAGGACTAAGGAAGATTTGGCGCGACTTGAGCGGTGAGTCTCGTCCGATGTTAAGCGTTTCCTCGCGTAACGCAGGCCGTAGGTTGTGAAAATCGACCAATACTCGGATCGTGTGCTGCTGGTAGGTTTTCTAGGCCATGATTCGGAACCTTACTAACATACACCTCTCTGTTCGCTAAGATGACAGATTTTAGCAGATTAGACTCTACTAAGCCTTAGTCATGCCCCCAGTTGACTCCAGTTGCGCATTTTAGCCGTGATTTAATTGAATTTTGCAGCAATTGACCTTCATATTTGCAATTCTTCCTGGGCTAAGATTGACCTCCTAAATCTGAACAATTTAGTAGAGTCTGCATTTTATTGGTCAATAAAGTGTAAATGATAGATCTTTTATCTGCTAATTTCTATATCTTAATCATTATTATTTTTTGTCATTATCATGCAGAGTAACCGCTGGATCTATATATGATGTTAGCATGAAGTCTTTTTTTCTGATATAGATTAATATCCTGCAATAAGGGGAAATTTATAAATAGGAAAGCATGTTTTCTTTGTTTTACGGGCTATGGAAGTATGTATTCAGCAAGACCGAATTTCACGTGCTTATTCTGGGAATTGATAAAGCTGGAAAAACTGTAAGTTCTCTAGCACAGATTTAACTCCTGTTTTAAGCTTAATACTGGTTATGCAAATCACCACAAAGTACTAGAAGATAAAACATATGCTACTTATGACCATGCCAAAAAAAAAGTTTTTTTTTTTAAGAATTTAGTTAGTTTTGTTGTGGTAGGGATAGGCATACTTCCTTCTGTCATAAATAATCTATTAACATCATGACTGCTACAACAACCTTGTCTTCCATGAAACAAAATCTGAATAATGAGACCCGAAAGTTGCAATTTTATCGTCACTGCAGACCCACTACCAGTCAACACAGGTATAGTATTGGTACCGTATAAATGATGCTGGCATGTCGAAAATGCTTATGCTACTTAAGTTAAGTTTGTTGGCATAGACATAGTATATTTTAAGATTACTACTTAGTTCACGAGCAGTTTATTTGGCATGTTTTCCATAACTCATGGTGTTTTAGACTTATAGCTTGGGGTTATTTGCCAATAGCACTTCGTATTATCTTAATAAATTTGCTTCAAAACTGTAGGTCAGTACAACATTCAACGACTTGGTTTTCTTATAACTGAATTTAGGATTTAGGGGGAAAATACAAGGAACTCATTAGGACTGGGGGCAAGAATGTCAATAGTTAGTATCTTTTTTTTTTTTCAATATCATAGTGACAGATATTATTTGCAAATAAGTGAAAAACAATGTGCAATGTGTTAGTTGCAAATTTGAATGATGTTGTTTGTTATTTGCAAACCAAGTGAAATATTTTTTATTTAACATATTTGATTCTTGATTAATAGACTCTACTAGAGAAGGTGAAATCAATATACTTAAATATGGAGGGACTGCCGCCAGACAGGATAGTACCAACAGTAGGACTTAACATTGGCAGAATTGAGGCAACCAATGCAAAGCTTGTTTTTTGGGATTTAGGAGGTCAGGTGTGTTCCCTTCTTATAACTTTTAATGTGTTATTTGATCTGTGTTCAGAATTTCAAAATTGACCTTATTTCATACTTTGAACATCTATGATGTTGTTGTTTTTCCATATTTTTGAAATATAGAGGCTTTACTAGACTTCCACTTTTGAATCCTTATTTTTCAGTATTTCTGATTTGCTAGAAAACAACAAAAACATAGTTCCTTGCAGCCTAAATTAGATCTTTTTGTTCTGCAAATAATAATTGACTGGGTTTCATCTCCATAAAGAGAGGCTGTATTTTATGCTGGCTTGCCACGCCTGATCAGAACCCTCTTTTTTTTTTCTGGCTTGGGACAGGTTATGTAGAAACTACACAGGTGGAGTTAGGGTTCTTAGATTCTTAGTTGTAGGTTCTAGGGTTTAGGGTTTAGGGCCTTGTGCTTAAAATCTAGGATTTAGGATTTAGGATTTAGGAATACGATTTGCAATATAGGTCTACTATGACTATTCTTATTAGGATTATTGTTATTATTATTACTATTACTATTATTCCTGCTGCTGACTGCTGCTATTATTATTGTTGTTGTTGTTGTTATTATTATTATTATTATTATTATTATTATTATTATTATTATTATTATTATTATTATTATTATTATATTATTATTATTATTATTATTATTATTATTATTATTATTATTATTATTATTATTTATTATTATTATTATTATTATTTATGATTCTGGACTGGGTTTCATTTCTAGCCTACCCCAATATATTTGGGATTAAAGGCTTTGTTGTTATTGTTGTTCTGCAAATAACACACAGCTGGAAATTAAGCACTCTGTTAATTAAAACTGATTAAATTGCTCATGAAACTTTTTATCCTGACTCAGCCAAACTTTGTTATTCAAATACAAATATATCCCTCTTATGTTTTATACCATAATTGGGTGAAAAGCTTATCAGAGTAGATAGAGTTTAGGGTTTAGGGAAGCAGTTCTAATATTTAGTAGAAATAATGTACAAATATGACAAACTTTTGAATTATAGTTTGGAACAAGTTTTTTTGTAATTTGATTTTGCTGGTTTTTTTGGATATATATGTGACTACTATGTCAAGATTTTATAATTCTTTGTTCTTACAATTTTTTTGGGCAGGTTGGTTTGCGAACAATTTGGGAGAAGTACTATGAAGAGGCACATGCTATAATATATGTGATTGATGCCTCTTCTCCTAATTCATTTGAAGATGCAAAATCTGCACTTGGTTGGTCTTGTCTATCTTTGAAATAATAAAAATATTGAGAAAAAAAGAAGTATAAACTGGTGTTTCTTGTCTATTACTGTGAAAATAATTGCAGTATTTTTTATTGATAATTGTATAGAAAAAGTCCTTCGACATGGAGACCTTCAAGGCGCGCCTTTGTTGATATTGGCCAATAAACAGGTCCTCTCCCTTTCTTAAATATTAATTGATAGAACTCTGCGACAATGTTCCATTAATTTATTCAATTGTGCTCAGTGCTTCACGCACTGCTTTTTCCATGATAATTGAACAAGATCAGATGAACCAGATGCAGGTGCTATATTCTAATTTTGTGCAACCATTGTTTCAGATGGTTGAGATTATACACTGAAGTCAAATCTTTAGTCATTTTTTTTTCTTTTTTGAAATTACGGCTCCTGTTAACCCCAACATCTGTTCCTTTTTATGATTTTTGCTGGGATTCAGCTTGTGTCTCTCCATATAAAGACAAGGCATTTCACCATTTGTGCTCAAATGAACCTTAGTTTTATCAATTTTGGTATTTTTTTCTGAATAAAAAACATATTTTGGTGTTGATTGCTGATTTGGGTAATTTTTGGTGTCAGAATACAGTAGTGATGCTGGCTTGAATCTTTAAATTTTGACCTTAAATGTAACTTTAGTAAAGTCTTTAGTATTTTATGGTGGTACTCTTTAGGGACATCTAAACATGCAGATATTATCTCAGGACGCCTAGTAAATAGTTTGATATTTAATTTTTGTTTTATTTCAACTTCTCATTATGTTTTTTCTCCATAAAATTGGGGGGAAAAACAGGATGTGATTAATGCAGTATCAGTAGAAGAATTGGAGAGATATTTGGATCTCAAGGAGCTGGATGAAAGACTTCACATGTTTCAATCAGTCTCTGCATATGAAGGGTTAGCATTGTGCCTTTTATTTGGATTATTTTTCCGTGAATATTGTAAGAATTTCTCTTACTTACAAATGATTCTCCATACTTCTCTTAATTGCAACCAGTACCAGCATTTCTTAAAGAAACATATGCAAACAGAACTGGCCACTAGGTTAGTCTAATAACAGATGCAGAATCCACTGAGTTTTCACGTCATTGCCCTCTCATTCTGGAGTCCTGAAAAATTAGGTAAAATATAACCCAAGACAATGTATCTTGATTTTGTTGCTTATATGAACCTATAGTTAGTGCTTTAATATAGTTGATACCTATGTGGCACAAACATGCAGAGAACTAGCCACATCCGTACTGACATGTGTAGAACACAGACATATGCACTACACTTCATGACTATGAGACCATGACATTCTAATACATGTTCAACAATTACATCGGACACTGTCAATGCATTGCACTTGGTGAACATGGTTTAGACACACATTGGATGGCCTGAGCTGTGTATACCTAGTTACCATGTAATGCTGACTTCTGAGAGCATGTGGTGTACCACAGAAAGAGGGGCATTGACTAGTCGGCTATTAATAAATGCTGAAAGAAATATACACCATCTGGGAGAAACACGAATGTCTTGAATCTGGGTTGTGGTATAGCTGGCTTTCAGCGCATAAAGGAAAATTTGCTCCCTCCATACTACAAACAAATATGTTGTATATTATTCAATAAGTTATAAATTAAATTGTTAAATTGCCACGTCTGGGACCCTATTGTGTCTTGCCCAAAAAGATGACATGCAAACTAACATTTGTGTGGGTTTATTTTAAAACATCAAGTTTGGATGTCATATGAGACATGCAAACTAATATTTGTTGCAAATAGTTCTTTGTATCATCTATCTGGAAAAAGTCTGATGATATCCAAAGATTCAGATTACTCTAATTGGCTAAACTGTTGCTATTTTCTCGTCGAATATCCTAAAATATCCTCTGAGGAGAGAAGGTTACAATGATTATGGCAAATTGTTGGTTGTTATGCGCAAAATCAGAACCAGACAAGTTTAATACCTACTTCCTCATTAGGTTTGTTTTCATAGTCCATGCAGTTTGCATCCTTCACCCATTTTACTAGTCTAATACTTCTTGTACTGTGGAAGAGAACCTGAGTTGAAGAAAATTGTTTTCTCGTTACAACAGTCATTTATAGATGACATAATTGGTTCATTGCATATAAAATTTTGATGCAGGATGGGAATAAAATTCAGTATAGACTGGCTGGTGGCTGCAATGGAGAGAAGCAAGCGTACTGAAATGCTAAGATCTAGGGCTGGTATTCCTTCCCATATCTAATGTCTGCACCCGCTCCAATAAAAATAAATGGGAGGCGCAATTGATTTTTTTTGCTCTGGAGATGTTGATATTTTATTCTTGATAGTAGAAATTTGCATCGATGGGGAAAAGAAGAAAAGTAAAAGAAAAGCATGATGGCTTAAATTTATTGTACTACATATTCTGTGTGAGATGTATTACTTGTTTACTGTTTTCTCCAAGGAAACTGTACTGTCAATACAAAATAAAGGCAAAAGGTGTTCCAATGCTCGCCGCCCATCATTTAAATTTGCGTGAGCTAATTGAATTTTGGAGAAATTTTGGGGGATATTACATGCTCCAGTGTTTTTTTTTTTTTTTTGGGAAAGGCAGTTGTGTCCATTTCATAGCTGAAACATTAAAGCTCCATAGTAGTTCGCTCAGTTGCAACGATATAGACTTATTTTAGGCTTGCTACCAGATTTCTTTTAGGCTTTCCCCTACATAAGGATAGGTTTTGCAGTTTGGATAGTTTATGCACCTCCTGTGTTTTGGGCTCTCCATTTGGGAAGCCTCTATCGTCGTATTCATGAGGGCAAGCGGAGTTTACGCAGGTTTTTACTGAATCTAAGGCTTTTGTTCGGACCCAGATGCACATTTTTAACCTATAGGAAAGAATTCACCTTAAAGAAAGAAAAGAGATGGGTTCTTGTTAATCAAGTGAAACAAAGACAACAAACAGACAACTGCGAAGTCTTTTTATTGAAGGATCATGTCGGGAAGATGGGCTGATATTCCAAAAAGGAGGGACCTGATCTGGGCAGGCGAAGGTCCGATATTTTTGTCCGAGACACGGTGCTGATTGAAGCGAGACTCTCGATGGGAACAAGAGACTAAGAGCTCCACCCCCCCCCCTCCGCGAGTCAGCCCTTGTCCTTCCTTACTCAGTTCACCTTCCCTCTGTCGGGACAGGGGTAGGCCCGCCCTTCTCCTCAATCAGTTGTTCACCTTTCACTTCACCTTCCTTCGATTGTTTGTTGTTCCACACAAAACACAACTTTCTAAACAAAAATTTTTCCAAGACCTCTACAAGGAGTCAGGAACATCTTATTACCTATATCCAAAGTTTTAAAATACGGATTTCAATATGTGTGCGGTTGACCACTGCATAGTGCATATACGACATATGGGTGCATATACAGTTCAGTATACGAATTACATATACGGATATGTATTCTAAAAATTTCTTACAATATTTGAATCAATCATTTATTTTTGAAGAATTTTAATGTAAAATAAGAAAATATAATAAAATATTAATATAATTTTAAATATTTTGCATAAAAATATAATATAATTAATTTTATAGACTTAATACGATAAATATTTTAAAAAATAATGTGCATTATTGAATATGTGCATACGGCATCGCACCATATAAGTATAAGCGGACCGCATATACAATCATGCGGTCGCATTTTAAAATAATGCCTATATCTAATGACACCTTGTCAGTTACAATCGTAGCACAGCCAACCCAAGAATCAACAAAAACAGCTACTAATTATGATACAAAGTACGACTGTACCAAAGAGCACTTATTACAGGTATCTCTATCAACCTTATACTCGTACTAGTGCAGAGAAATTAACATCTAATGGAGAACCATATCATCTTACCAGTACACAGTTGAGCTATGTACTGGTTTCTCATTATCTGCCATCGACTACTTTTACTAGTACGCATTTGAAGCTATGTACTGGCAAGGTTCTGAGTGTCTGCCATCAATTTTTTTATCCTTAATTTAGAGCTGTGTCGGGCATTTGAGCCACCGTATGAAAGATTTGTTAATGAGGATTTGTCAGTAAGAATCTGAGAATGAGGATTAGATACCTCTTTATGATCTTCCAATTTGTTCTCAATCCCTACATCAACGACTGGAACAGGTGTGGAGCTTATCAAGACCAAATCTCTATTATCTAACAACTCATAGATATCCTCCCGTATTTCTATGCTCTTACTAGCATCAAACCAATTACCAGTAAAACCCATGTTAGATCTTAGATCATCTATCATTACCCTTTCTAATTCATTATGTCCCAAATCAATCACCATTACCTCTTCTGATGCACATTCTCCTTGATTCACCTTGTTGTGTGTAATTTCTTCCATCTGTTGAGACATTTCTAATGAGCAGGGTAGTGGATCTGGATTAGGTGCGGCTTCAGCAATGATTTGATGTGAAAATGGAAGAGGAGCTCGACGCTGGTATGATAAGTGTCCCGAACGATTACAATTGAAACACAATGGAGCACTGCGACAATGCCTCGCTATGTGACCTCTACCATCACATCAGAAGCACACCGGGCTCTCAGGAGATGAAGCACACTTAAACTCCTCCTATTTCACTCTCACCAATTCAGATTGATACAATTGTGCCTTCTGATCAGATTTCCTCCAATGAAGATGTATTCTTAGTGATTCTGTGTGACAGCTCGTCTCTACATCCATAGTCGATGTTAACTTTGACATTTCGGAGCTCAGCTTCTCCATCAATTTCAGAAGCCAAAGCACATTATCACGCAACATAACCTCCTCGATCTTCACTTCTCCTTTCTCATTGCACTTTTCTTCAAATTTCAAATCTCATAGATGCAGAGCTAACCTCACTACTTCATCGAATGTCGCCGCCATCTCGCTACCCGCACCTCCATCGGCGATAACCACAACTAATCGTCAGAACTTCATTTTCAGGTCCCGGCCGTGCTCCATCTTAGCGGAGATAAAGATCGTTGGGGAGAGAGAATCACGCAGATGAGTGATCGCACAAATCACCTCAGAAGTCGTCTCCTTTTTCTTCGTTTCCTCCCACATGCTCCAATGGTAATCTATATTACACTAATTATTAATCCACGAACTGTGAGTGCTTTGTTGCACATACTGTTTCTCAATGTCACCACTTGTACGGCACCAAGAGAGCTGTGTGAGGGTTCCCTGTTGAAACTTGAAAGCATTTGCATTTTTTTTATATAGTGAAAAAAGAAGGGTGAAGTTTGCAAAGATAACACCCAAGTATCCCTCATTTGCAGACTGAACACAAATAAAGGAATCTTTCTAAACCCCATTTATCATACAGCAATACTTCTCCGTATACATATTACATGCAGCCAGCAACCACTATATATTTGGTATGCCGGAGAGATGAACATAATCTGTCACAAAGATATTAAACTTCTTCAATCAGAAATCACTGGGTTTTTTTTTTTTGGTCTTTCACATTACATTTGAAACATCTGATCTTTTTTCAAAATAGAAAACACTGAACATGAACATTGCTAACAAGAAATAACTACAAAGAACAAAAACCTGGAGACAATATCCTATTGAGAAGACATCTAAAATTAGGAAAAAAATGTCATCCTTCCCTCTGTAAGATATAAGAAACAGATCATGAGCTTAGCAAACATCTGATTGGCAATAAATTAGAAAGCCACTTGCATATTAAATGATGCCAGCCCTGCTTGCAACATCATTTACATTGTAGTCTTTGGTTAACTTTATGAAGGCCTTTTTCTTCCCATCAGGCCTGCTCAAGTGATGTTCAAGATGTTACATATATGTACTAGTGTATAAATTTATGATAATCTATATGTAAACTAAAGGAACTTGGTTATAATTGCAAATGACAGAAGTTAATTTCATAACATATCATAGATGATTCAATAAGATGAATATCCATGAAGAGAAGGACATAATACCAGAGTGTTAACACATTGGAACTCTTTAAGAAGGTGTCGGTGACTTGTGGTTTTGTACCATGTTTTCATTTCAACTCCCATTTACAAGATTACACTGTCTTATTGTGTTTATTGAACAAATTAAAGTGAATTAAGGCCAAATTAGTTTTTCATTAGGAATGATGTCACCATAGATCGTTACTGAATCAAATTGAGATGTAATTAAAGGTGGAAAAATGAATCATTGAACAAGTCTCTGAATGCATGTCTGTCAGAATATTCTGTCATAAGCTTATTGGAAAGAAAGAAAAAAGTCTATCTATCTCATTTACAAAGATTTATTGTAGAGAATAAAAACAGATTCAGGCACTCTTAAAGGTGATCTAATACTCCTTTCATAAGTCATATCAGATACCTGAGTGGTAGGGGTCTAACATATCTTTCATAATGATAATGCGTATTACCTCATTCATACATGAACAAACCTTTTCTACTCAAATGTAATTTAATTAGGTCCTATACATTATTGCTCCTAAGTAAGAGAACATTCTTTTCAGAAAACGATGAAGAGTAAATCGCTTGCAATGCAATTTAATTTATGTTTCATCGTTTTTGTTTTTAACAATTCAACATTCTATTAAAGGTCAAGTAGTCAATCTGTTTTTTACTAAAATTGCTGCTTTAAATATTTTGTAACTTCTGTGACAATACATCTTATCTATCACTTCAAAGTGCTGGCAGCTCTAAAGATAATCTAATGGGGAGTATTACAATCCTGAATTTCAATAAGATTTATGATTCCTTTGAATAACTGAATCTTTACGATTTGCTAAGGTAAAAGTTTATTTGTAATCATCAAAGAAATACAAAGAAAGATTAAAGAAAGAGAAACAAAACCTGATCAAGGTGTTCACGCTGTCAACACGTACATTATACATCAGTTTCACTGCATCACGTATCATGAATTTATTTGCCTTTGGGTTCACCATGAAAACCAAAGTATTATCGGATTGCATCAATTTCATTGCTGATTCTGTGATGAGTTGTTGCTTTAAGACTGCAAATGGGTCAAGCACTACCGCTGTTGGAGCAGGAGTGGTGCGTGGACCTTGAAGCCCTTTTTTCTTTTTCGGCCGGTATATTGAGGGAATTTTTGGTGTCTTTTTCACATTCTCCGTTGTGGGCCCCTCTGCAGTGCTTGCATGTGTGATTTGTTTATTGGCGACATCTGCACTCAAGTTTATTTACTTAGTTTATGTATTAAAATTAAATTTGTATAATGATATGAAATACATTGATCTGAACACATCAACATAAAAGAACAAAAAGTAAAAAAAAAAAAATCATTCCGAACAAATTGAGGGGGGAGAAGTACTAGATTTAGTTCCTTAACAACTAGGCCATTTCTATACTGAACAGAGGCGCACAAGTTCCCTATCATATTTTCAGCCCGTTGTGGTCGAACTATGAGCTACGGGCCATTTGCTACTTTTAACCCTCTACATTTTCCTTTTTTTCGATTCTCATACTGTTTGGTTCTCATATGAAGTATTGTACGTTTAGTACAGAATGAGGTACAATCGAAAAAATACAAGTTAATAAGGCAAAATAGGGGCTATAATGAGACTTCACTGAAAAATTAGGATAAATCAGGCCATCGGAGAATATACAGTTGCAACTATGTTTTCAAAATTCTAAAAAAAGAAGGAAAATATAGATATAAAATGAGTGCGAAAGACCCTTCGCAAGAGCTTTACTATGAGGGCATGAAATCAGTAAAGAGGTTGGTCCTGGAGCTCTCCAGTTCAAGCAACTTGGGACACCTGCGTTGACGACGGAGATGGTATTATTTAGTGACATCGCCATCTATGAGAAATAGCTAAAAACTGTATCTCACGAGAGAGCAAGCGAGCTAGAGAGAGAGAGAGAGAGAGAGAGAGAGAGAGAGAGTTCTACAGTTGGTTTTATCACTTTATCTATTTGGGATTGTGAGGTAGCAAGCTACAAGACGGGCGCCACGGGGTGAACTCTCGGATCTCAATTTTGGATTCAGATCCGAATCTTTCATGGGTACCGACGGGTCGGGTTTGAGCGTTGTCTTCACTCTTCATCCCCGACTTGTGTTGTATGTGCCCTCTTCTTTTCTTTTTATTTTTTCCTTTTTTTTTCTTTCTGGAATAACCAAACATAGATTTTTACACAAGTTATTAGATTTGTTTCGGTTAGATCATCTCATTCAATTAAAAAATAAGGGTTAATTACGCAAATGCCCCTCCTAAAAATTTCACTATTTATCAATTTGATCATGAAAAGCATCAAAAGTATCATTTTTTTTTCTTGAATTGTTCTTTTGATATATCATTTCAATCCTCAAATTTGTTTGTTGATATATCATTTTAGTTTTTTTATTTTGTACCAAATTGGTCCCAAATTTAAGTTGCATTGAAAAGAATAGCAACCACCTAACATAGTATATTATTCACTACTGAAAGTAATATCGATTGCTTTATATTATAATTTTTGCGTTCTTGAACTTTCATGACATGAATTGAGCAGAGAAATTAACACAAATACATTAAAAAATTATTAAGATATATAAAATTATTTTAAATAATATATTCTATTAATTTATATTATAATTTTTATGTTCTTAAACATTTATGATACAAATTGGATGGAGAAATTAACACAAATTCATTCAAAATAGTACATCTTCTATTAGTCTATTTGAGTTTATGTCATATGTTATCTTATTTTAACAAATAAAATCATCAAAGTACATAAAATTATTTTGAATGATATCTTCTATTGATTTATATTATAATCATGGTGTTCCTGAGCCTTTAAGATACGAATTGCACAAAGATATTAACACAAATGCGTTGAAAATAATATATTTTCTTTTAATCTATTTGAGTTTATTTCATTCATTGTCTTATTTTAACAAATAAATCACCAAAATATATAAAATTATTCTAAATGATATATTCTACTGATTTATATTATAATCTTTATGTTTTTGAGCTTTTATGACATAAATTAGATAGAGAGATTAACATAAATACATTAAATAATACATCTTTTGTTAATCTAGTATAGTTTTATTTCAAAAAAAGCATCTCTATTCTTACTCAGCCCTCCTCATTCCTCATTTTTTAACATTAGCACTTATGCACCTTTTTTTATATTTTTCTCCTAATTCTCTCTTTCGATCCCCTATATTACTTTTTTAAAACTCTATCCTCTATATAGACAAAAATAACTTTACATTTATCATTGAAAAATTCAAATAAAAAGTTTAAAATATCAAAATTTTAAAAAGAGCATTTTTAAACATAGAAATATATTACTATTACTTTTTTGTATGGTGCATAATATATATCAATATAAATATGGATACCCCACACCAACGATTATCAGTCATTAGTAAGGGGTATCCATATTTACACTCATATATACATGAGTGTACAAAAAGGGTATTTTTGAACATATAAATATATTACTATTACTTTTTGTATGGTGCAGGATATATATTAGTATAAATACGGATACCCCATACCAACGATTGCCAGTTTGTAAGGGGTATCCATATTTACACTGATATATACATGTGTGTATATGATATCCATATTTATACTTATATATATCCTACTCCATACAAAAAAGTAATAGTAATATATTTTTATGTTAAAAAAATACACTTTTTACACTTTTTCTAATTTCAACAAATAATTTAGCAAAATGCACAAAATTATTTTTAATGAATGTCTTCTAATGATTTATATTATAATCTTTACTTTTTTTAGACTTTATGGCACAAATTGTGCAGAAAGATTGACTCAAATTTATTAAAACAAAACATATTTTATTAGTTTGTATTAGTTTTGTTTCATTTGTTGGCTAATTTCAACAATTGAAATCACCAAAATGAATAAAAAATTTTGAATGGAGTTTTTTTGTTTATATTATAATTTTATGTTCTTGAATTTTATGACACGAATTGGGCTGAGATATTAATATAAATGCATTAAAATAATACATTATCAATTAGTCAATTTGAGTTTTATTTTATTTATTATTCCGCATTTTAATAAATAAAATCATCAAAATATACAAAGTTATTTTAAATCATGTCTTTTATTAATTTATATTATAATTTTTACGTCCTTAAGATTTATGACATGAATTATACAAAGAGATTAACACAAATGCTTTAAAATTTATACATATTTAGTTAATTTATTTGATTTTTATTTAATTTATTGACTCATTTAAAATCATAAAAATATACAAAGTTATTTTTAATAATATTTTTATTAATTTATATTATAATATTTATGTTCTTAAGTCTTTATAATACGAATTGAACAGAGAGATTACACAAATGTTTTAAAAAATATATACATCTTTTGTTAGTATATTTGAGTTTTATTTCATTTATTAGCTCATTTCAATAAATAAAATTACCAAACTACACAAAATTGTGTTGAATAATATTTTCTATTGTTCATATTATAATAATTACATTCTTAAACCTTTATGACATGAATTGGACAGAGAGATTAACACAAATGCATTAAAAATAGTATATTTTTTAGTCTATTTGAATTTTATTTTGTTATCTTATTTCAATAAATAAAATCATCAAAATACATAAATTTATTTTGAATGATATATTCTATAAGTTTATATTATAATCTTAGTGTTTTTTAGCCTTTATGATATAAATTGTGCAGGAGAAATGATGTCTTCTATTGATTAATATTATAGTCTTTTGCAGTTTTGTGATTTTATAACTCTTATTGTCACACCCCAGAATAATTGAATCGGATTAGGGGTTCTTAATTCAGTCACGTACGCACGACGAGACGTGCGTACGAAAGGCTAAATGAATAAAATAAGACAAATCTCACAATAAACAAAACAATAATAATAATACAAAACAATAGCAGTCCAAAATATACAGATAAATACAACGCCAGACACCGGCGGGGCTAACTCCATCGGAATGTGTAGCAAAATCTCTCAAATAAATCCCAAAGAAAGAAAACAAAAACCTGATGCGGCGAAGCACCTCTGATATCACGCAGGATTGCACCTAGCACTCGCTCCAATAAGATCCCGAACCTGAAATACCTGGATCCCACAATCACCGTGGAAACGTGAGTAATGTTTAAATTACTCAGTACGGATTTAGATCCAGCCTTAAGATTTGATCTTCTTTCCGAGACTGGACCCAAATACCGATACCGAATTTTAAATGCAATGAAATATTTTAATATATGTTAATGTATTATTATTTTATACATATTGAGAACACACCTACATGAATGACATGAAATGACAAATAACCCCGAAATAGAAAATCTGTGGAAATAATAATATAATATAACATATAAGGTATGAAAATCAAACACCCGAAATAAATATCCCGATTTGTAAATCACTAGATCTATCCCAAGCGGGCGCCACCAGAGTCCCAACTTACGAACTTGAGCCTTGCCTAAGCGGGCGCCACCAGCGACCCAACTTATGAACTTAGGACTTTATGTTTATGCGGCGCCAATGCCGCATAAACGATAATTCGGGCTCCTGAGGCGATAACGCCCTAGGAGAGTGAGCGTGCAGAAGCACGTACTATGGTCTGCTAAATCTGGTAATTCACCTTACAAAATAAAAACAAACGGATAAATATGTCTTCAGTTGCCATATCGCCAAAAGGAGATAACTACCCGTGAATTAACAAATCGAAATCAATTGGGAGCCTACACTGTACCAACCAAGGGTCAGAGGACCGCATCCCGTAAAAATATCAAATTAAAATATAAACAAATGGGAGCCTACACTGTACCCACTAAGGTCAGCGGACCGCATCCCGACTTTCTCTGTACCAACCAGGGGCCAAAGGAGAAAGCCCTTCGGACAATATTAGGATCCTAAATAAGCCGGATAAATATAATAATATATTATCACTAAGTAGATTCCAATCTCGAATATGGCCGCTCACACTAAACACTGAAGTACACGGTATCCTAATCGCTCAAATTTGAATTTAAAAATGAAATCATATTAAGAATAATAATAATAATAATAATAATAATAATATAGTATTGATCAAAATAAAACACTCTGACACAGCCGAACCCGCCAAATGACGGGATTGGTGGATAACCCGACATGCAAATATGCGCAGTACATATACAGACCGATGGGTCCCACGGGCCTATGGGTCACCGTACGTAACCACAACGGTCTGGTTATGCAAGGCAACTACGACTGAGAATTATCCGGTCCGCCTCTCAGCACTCCCATGCATTTAATGCATGATTTACTACCTAACTTAATTAATAATTAGTAATAGTAATAATATTTTCCTAATAAATATATTCTACAACTTGAATTATTTAAATTTATCTAATCCTATTTCGGGACTATATCCCGAATCCTACTCCTATCCTGTCTACATGCAATATGACATGATATGACATGCGAATGCGGGTATGTCTCAAATATGCTGGTCAATTTACCGGATGCATATGACAGGTCAGATTTAAGTCTCTAATTATTTTTGGTCAGAAAACACCACAATTCAGATTTATTTTAAAAACATTTTATTTTCCAGTTTGGGTTCCTAATTCTGAAGAAAGAAATTCAAATCCCAGGAAACCGTACCTGAGAATAATTTGATCAGGTCAGTAGCGTCGAATTGCTTAGTTCTCGGTGACGTTCATGATCTCGTCAACCATCTCATCTTGAGCGCACTCAATTGTCGGCTCATCGGGACACTTCGGAGAGCTTACGTAGTCCAAAAATAATTAAATTCGCGAGTGTCCTATTTACGCTTGGTCTAGTTAGGTCAGGGTATATAGGACCCCTCAATTGAAATTATTATTATTTAAGTTCGTGTTTTAAGATTATATTTATTTTGATTAATGTAGTTAACTTAATTTATTTAGATTAATTAAGTTAGCTTAATGTTATCACTCAATTAATTTAATTATAATTAGGATAATTAATTATTAGAAATAGAGAAATTAATTAATACATAATATTATATAATTAATATTATTCTTATTAAAAATAGAAAAATTGATTAATATATATTTATGTATTTATATATTTATTAATATTATTCTATTATTAAATAGAGAAATTGATTAATAGGTATTTATATATATTAATTAATGTTATTCAATTATTAAAATAGAGAAATTGATTAATATATATTTTAATATATATTAATTTCATTCTAACTATTATTTTTATTATGTTCTTAAATTAGGTAGTTTACTTATTATATATAAGTATTATTATTAGGTTTTTATAAGAGAAAATAGTTTTAAAAATAAAAGTAAAATGAAGAGAAATAAAATAAAAGAAAAGGAATAAATAAATAAAAATAAAAATAAAATAAACAAAAACAAAAATAAAGAAAAAAAAGTTATTATATTATTAATGTGTTGGTGTTTTAATGTTCGGGATCATACGCTGACTACCAAATCGTTGGTGCCAATGCACCGATATCCCGAATCGGGGGCAGTCAGGGAATATAATCATTTCCCGATTTCTTTATGTTTACGTATTAGTCCATGGATACCGCCAAACCTTTCGGGGCGGCTTCCAATTATTTAGTCACTTTATTATCTTAGGACTTTTAAAGTTATTGAGCCTTAATTAAATTTTTCTAAACCTAATTAATGTTAAGTTGATTTAAGTTTCTCTTATCGGCCCAATAAGCTCTTATTACATTAAATCCTAATTATTAAGGTAGGGCCCAATCCCTCTCATTACTTCTCATTTCAAATTTTCAAGCCTTAAGGCCCACAAAGCCCAACTCAATTAAAGCCACACTCAGCCTATCATCAATTAAAATTCGCAAGAGGGCACAGCCGACCAAAGTGAGACGGTAACAAGGGTGCCAACAAAACAAAATAACAGCCCAACAAGTGTAACCTCTGAACTGGTGAGACAGAGGAGATAACCAACAAAGGCAATATACCAGCACATATCAGATCAAATACCAGAAAACAACACTAGTATTTGATAAACCAAGACATATCAAACAACAAGGCACACGCTCAGACCTCGCTTCACTAGTACTAAGCGGTACTAGTGTACCAAGGCAAATAAGCACGGGACCAGCAAATAAGATCAAGGTAGTGTACCAAGACCCTAACTTCACTGGTACCAAATGGTACCAGTGTACCAAGAGGCGGCACACAACTCAAGCAATCGGGTACGAACTCGACTTTGAACCACACCAAATCAACAAGCATACAATCAAGTTTACAATAAACCAGCAAATAAGAAGAGACAACAAACAGGCCAAAAATCACACAAGCAACAATCGATCATGCAAGCGCACGGGCTCCGCCCAGCACAAGGCCCACACGGCCGAGAAGATAAAGAAAGGTGTTACTGATTTGGGCACGGGGCAGCAAGAGGAGGGAGCTAGGTGTGAGCAGCGTCAGGGGAGGGGAGACTCCAAATCTACTGCCGATCACCCAAGTCAGCAATGCGAGGGAGTGAGAAGGAATCGAGTGTGCAGACGAATGAGTGAAAAAGGTAGAGTGACGGTGAGGTTGAGTACTCGAATAGGGAGACGGAACTCCCGAGAAGTGAGGGGGTGAGCTGGAGCGCCACTCGGCCGATAGGGCTCGACTACTCAGAGCACCAGGAGGTAGAGGCGATCCGAGTAGTGTGACAGCGTTTGTTGCGGGTTGAGGCATTAAGCGGAGGAAAGGGTGGTGAGGTGAGTTTTTGCGCAAATGAAAGAAGAAGAAATAGAGAGAGGGCTTCAGCTACAGGGGCCTCGGGAAGAGGGTGTGAGGCCACTCGACGGTGAGAGACAGAGGGGGTGGGTGCTCTTGTTGGAGAGAGTGAGAAAGGAGTAGTTAGAGGAGAGGGCAACAATACGAGTTTCGACGGTGGAAGGAGGCGGTAGCACCAGTCGAAGAGAGGGAGAGAGAGAGTTGTTGTTTGAGAGGGAATTGTCGGGTGTGAGACTGAGAGAGACAGAGCTCTGTGAGAGGCACGGTTGAGAGAGAGGAAATGGAGGGATGGGCCAGTTGCGAGCTAAAGGGAGCTCAGATATTTTTCCGAGGGGAGAGTATGAGTGAGGGTTGATTTTACGGAAGGGAAGAGATGGGACAGGGTGGGTAGGTGCCAGAGGGAGGGAGAAATCGCAAGGGAAAAAAATGGAGTGGGCCAAGAGAGAAAAAAATAAGGAGAGAGGAAATTGACTCGTCTCGATTTTCTGCGGCCGAGCTTGTGTGATCATCTACGCATCAAAAATTAATTATCAGAATCTGATCGATAACTTAATTTACTCTCAATTTAAATTTGATTATTAAATCTCATTTCATTTACCCAATTGTATTCTTTAATTAAGTTCTGATCCTTGCATTTATCAATTCGGATATTTCGTTGTTACTTTGTCTTAAGCTGCAAGTTCGACTACAAAAATCTAGATTCTAAATCGAGTCTTTCGTTATATATGTTATACATTATAGTTTACATTGGCTCAAGATAATTTTATATTAATTTATTTATATTTTCCTGACTTTTAATTTGATCTTGGGGTTTTGGTATTTGATAATTAATCTCTTGGTCCCTTCTAAACTCGTTCAAATTTGTTTGATCCATTATAAGTTTGTATCAGCAGTTAATTAATTGATTTGTTTATGTTCTATGTATATGTATATACCCACGTTTATTTTTCATATAATTTTTTGGTGTTATATATGTAGTATATTGCCTTGTTAAATTATTTATCAATTCATTTATTTTCAAAATTTATTTATATCAGACTATCCGTTTAATTAGAATTAAGTCACCCATAGTTATTTGTTTAATTATTATTATTCTTCACTTTATTTATGTCATTGTAAATTTTTGTATTATTAAATTTGTTTAAATTTTGAATTTGATTGATTTATTATTTATTTCAAATTTAAAGTTTATCTTTGTTTGATTATTAATTTAATTCTTTTAATTTATTTAGAATTGGGTTTGTATCTACTTAGTTACGTAGGTCATCGGTAAATAGCAAAATAGTTTAAAATTTTATTATAAGATTTATTTATCTATTTATTAAATTATATATATAATTATATCCCCTTAATTGTTGATCTAAATAATTTATTAATTTACATTAATTTATTTTAATCATTATCTAAATTAATTATTATTAATGCTTAATTAAAATTCACGGTTTAACACTTATTGGCCACATAAATTAACACAAGTGCATTTAAGATAATATATTTTTTATTAGTCTATTTGAGTTTTATTTTATTTATCATCTCATTTCAGGAAAAAAAACAATCATCAAAATACACAAAAAATATATTGAATGACATCTTTTATTAATTTATGTTATAGAGCCTTTATGACACGAAATTGGCAGAAACATTAACACAGGTGCATTAAAATAGTAATTTTTTTTATTAATTTATTCGAGTTTTATTTCATTTGTTGTCTCATTTTAAGAAATAAAATAATTAAAATTTGTAAAAATATTTTGAATGATATCTTCTATTGATTTATTTTATAATTTTTACATTTTTGAGCCTTTATGACACGAATTGAGCAGAAATATTAATATAAGTGTTTTAAAAATAATACATATTATGTTAGTTTATTTTGAGTTTTATTGCATTTGATGTTTCAATTCAATAAATAAAATTACTAAAATATATAAAATTATTTTGAATAATATATTCTATTGGTTTATATTATAATTTTTGTGTTCTTGAGTTTTTATGACACGAATTGGACAAAAAGATTAAAACAAATGCATTAAAAATAATATCTCTTCCATTAATTTATTTGAGTTTTAATTTAATTTGTTGCCTCATTTCAATAAATAAAATCACCAAAATTTATAAAGTTATTCTGAATGATGTATTTTATTGATTTATATTATAATTTTTTGTGTCCTTAAGTCTTTGTGACACGAGTTGGACAGAAAGATTAACACAAATGCATTAAAAATGATATATTTTTTGTTAGGTTATTTCAATTTTGTTTCATTTATTGGGTCATTTCAACAATTAAAATCATTAAAAATATACAAAGTTGTCTTAATTATGACTCACAGAATTGCCCATATAACCTAACTAGTAAGCAGTGGCGATCTAATATTGTGTGCGTTTCCTGAATTTACGCACCTTCACAATGCAGTTAACATTTAACCGAATAACAATGTCCAACAGAAATGCATGCCACGATAACTCGTCATATAATTTAAACATTTTACTTGTCCAAATTCCATTCTCCGGTACACCTATACCAAAGTCAAATAGAACGGAAGCAGACCATAAAATTTTACAAGGGATAACAAAGGTACAACGACCAAAAAAGCGCCAGCAAAGCTACGAGAATTTTTTTTTGGGAGGAGAAATTCTGCTTTCAGAGGCGAGCAACATATGAGTTGGCTTGTGTCACATATCGAACCCAGCGGTATGGATTGTATGTCTTCGATTTTTTTGCTATTTGCAGATACCTTACCTGAAAATATGTAGAGGCAAGTGTCGTGATAGAAATCTATACAAATTTGGATCCGCTATCATACTTTTTTCTATGACAGCAAGTTACCATAGTTTTTTGTATCTATAATGAGTGGGCCCCGCTAAATAGTAATAGCCTCCTGAGCCTAAATTTGAGCCGTTTAAATTTCATCACACCGTTTAAAAACTATGGCAACTTGTTGCCATAGTTCTTTTTATGACAGGGAATATGGACCCAGATCTACACCATTCAACATTTAAAAGGGTAGCTGCTTTCAGGAACAATTGTTCTATCAACCATGTGAAATATAAGAGGTAACTTATTAGACCTCTTATTAGACCTGAAAGCAGGTAACTTATTAGACCTGTTCAAGTTACCTGCAGCTTGGAAACATTGTACATTGGGATTGTAAAATTCATGTTTACTGGTCCAGCTTCCTTCGTGATATTTCCTTCATAAATAGAGGAGAAAATATAATAACGTATGATGAAAAAATTAAGTGAAAAATAATATCAGCTTGAACTGAAATTGATACCATGCATTTCTTGAGAAAAAGTGAGCTTGGCCCGAAGAGTATGCTCAGCTCCTCCAACAATCTGACAATATTCAACTTATAGTTAATCTCTCAATTACCTTGAAATCATGCACATATAACTTAAATAGAAGATGTGAAAGTTAATTTCTTTAAAGTAATTTAATCAGCTATTTAGTTTATTTCAGTCTTAAGCATGATTTGACTGCAAATGCATCCTAACTTAAATACAAGGTAACAGAAGTCGATGCAATTTACTGAGTACTATCTAAACTAAATAATAACTTGCCTTCTTCAAGTTCCATTCAAGCCTCCTAGATCCTTCTTTGAAATCGGTCGTTTGCCCCGTTGCACCCGCTTCCAACTCAAAACTAGCCCTGTAACATTTTTCAATCTAAAACATAGGGCACTATTTATCAAAGAAAACAAATTCTTGAGGGAGAGAGAAACCTCATTGTATAAGATGGGACTGGCATCTGTACTGTGATAGTGTTTGCAGTGACATTTGGAGAAAAATCAGCCCTTATTTTGAGGATAACTTCAGCCTATTGCAAAGCACAATCACTCACTTACTAGACTTGTATAAGTTAGCTTTTTTCTTTTCCCTAAATTTATATTCATACATGGCGTATAAATGAACAACAACAATAAAGTCTTTAATCTCAAATAAATTGGAGTAGACTAAAATAAAATCCAATCTGAAAGCATAGAGATTAGAGATCTCAAATATGATGTATAAATGGACCTTCAGAAAAAAAAAATGATTTTGTTCAAGAAAACTGGTAGATAATGGCCCAGTGGTAAAAGCTAAAGCAGTATTTTCTTTTTTTTTTACAAATATCATACCACCCACCTTCAAGAGATTTCAATGGTCCTTGCAGATAGTTCTTGAACGACTTTTACATTTCTCAAGAAAACTAGAATTTCATTCATACTGCTGAAGCAATTCAAAATCCTTAAATAAGGACTCCACTGGTTCGGAAACAGAACATGGCTATTGTTCTTATAAGAACTAGTTGTGTTATTACCTAGTAGCTGACTACCAAATAAAGGGCCCAACACCAAAAGCATTAGAGCTTACACGGCAGAGACTTCATTTTAACTCTCTTCAAGAAAATAGAAGTTTTTAACATATGAAAAGTCAATTTTTTATTACTATTTTATGCACATGTATGTTTTTCCTTTTTTATTGGATGTGCATGCACACTCACTTCCCCTGATTTTACATACTGCATAGTGGAACAGTGTAATATTCAAGAAGGAACAATTGTTTTATGTTTTTGGTCGATATATGGTTAAAAAAAAAAAAAAAAAAGAATACCCTTGAGGGTCCAGCTTCTTCAATTAGGGCAGTAACTCGAAAAGGAGGCTTAAATTCCTGAGTCATCCTATAATTCATCACTGCAAACTCTCCATCTGGTGGTATCTAAGAAGTAAGAATCATGAAAAAATATTTTAATTAGCTCTATCTGTCAGAAAACAGATTTCAAATAAAATAAAATAAACAAATCCTTTGAATGATCAAACAGCTACATAAACTAAAATCTAGTCTGATTCAACCTAAGTCAATTCTGTTGCAAAATTTATGAACATTAGAAATTCAGGGTGTTGTTTCAAGACAATAAAACTGGGTGAAATTTGCAATAACATTTTGACCCACTTAAGAGCATAAATAACCATGTTAAATTACAATTTCCAGGTTACTGTAGTATTTAACTAGTTAGTTCCCACATGTTGGGTGCATGGCCATGTTCCAGTATTATTTTCACCAGCATCCTTGGCTATTGCAGTGCTTGACAAACAAATAAAATTGAGGATGTAAAATAACAAATTCAAAGTTCACTTGGTCTACAATTAAAGAAATGAGGTCCCATGAAAAAATCACTGGAAAATGGAAGTGTCAATCCTTAGAGACAACACGACTTACCAAGGTTAAGGCTCTGTCAATGTCAAAACTATCAAGGTGTACAGACTCGTGGAAATTGCAATCATCAAGTATTACAGTCCCACCGCCAGCTGAACTCCTGTAATCTAGTTATTTAACGCATTTAAATTTAAAAAATAGTGAATTGACTAGCTCTTTTTTTATGTTATTTTCTGGCTCATCTCTAAATTAAGTATATATCACCAAAATTGTCCCCAGAAAAAAAAAAGATCAGGGGAATGAAAACAGCTGATGACTCTATTCAGCAGTGGCTGAGCTTCAACAAAAGAATAGGAGGGGCCAATCAACAAAAAATAATATAATATATTCATTACTTATATTAACAAATTTTAGTAGTAATTTAGAATCTATTACATTAATAAGCTCTAGAATTAAGGACTGATTTTTCATTGTTTTTTAAAGCAATGATGCGGTGGCCTCTTTGAAATTGATCTATGAAAGTAGACAAATTGCCTGCTCAAAAAATAAATTAAGTATCACTTAACCAATTGTTAAATTTTAAATTATCCTTCAACTAGATTAATCAAAATTATGGAAAGAGGCATGTTTCATTTTCCTTTAAAGAAACAACAATACTAGATGAATTTTCACACACATATAATAGAGGGGTTTCGATCCAACAAGATGTCTGATGAGTGGAGAAAAAATATATTAGTATCAATCTTTAATAATAAATGAGATATTCAAAGTTGTACTAATTACAAAGGAATTAAGCTCATGAGTCATATCATGAAACTTTGAGAGAGAATGATCAAACATCGTTTAAGAAAATTGAGTTTGATTTTATGCCTGGGAGGTCCACCATGAAGGTGATTTTCTTGATACGATAATTTATTGAGAGATCTAGGAAACAAAAGATCTATATATAATATTTCTTAATTTGGAGAAAATATATGACAAAATATCAAAAAATATCATGTGGTAGGCACTTGAAAAGAAAAGAGTTCAAATAAAGTACGTTATCATTATCAAGGGATATACACAAATGTTGTGACCAGCGTCAGAGTATATGATGGAGAGTCCAATGCATTCTCTATTAAAATAAAATTACATCAAGGGTCAACATTGAGTTCTTATATTTTTACATTAGTGATGGATGAGGTCACGAAGGACATACAAAAGGACATCCCTTGGTGCATGCTCTTTGTTGTTGATGTGATGTTGATTGACGAGAGCAGGATCAGAGTCGATCAAAAACTAAAATTGTCGAGATGCACTTTAGAATCGAAATATTTTAGACTTAGTAGAACCAAAACCAAATATATGAGGTGTCAATTTAGCGGTGACAACTCAAATGATGAAGATGTTAGTCTCAATGGACAAGTAGTATCCTTGAATGACTATTCCGATATTTGAGATCGATGTTACAGAGTGATGGAGAGATCGATGAAGATGTAAGTCATAGATTAAGACCAGAGTGAGTGAAATGGCGACAGACATCTGGCATTCTTTGTGATAAAAAAAGTCCCAAATAAACTAAAAGGTAAATATTACAGGGTGTCAATTAGATTTGTGATAATGTATAGTGCAGAATGCTAGGCTACAAAAGAACAATACATTCAGAAGATGAGTTAGCCGAAATACGGATGTTGCATTGGATATGTGGCCATACAAAGAGAGATCAAATCAGAAATGATGATATAAGAACAAACTTGGGGTAACACCAATTCAAGAGAAGCTGATCCAACACCGTTTGTAATGGTATGGTCATATTCAACGAAGGCCTCCTGAGACACCGATATGCAGTGGTATTTTAAATCATCCCGAAAATACAAGAAGAGGTAGAGGTCGACCAAGACTAACATGGGAGAAAACAATAAAAAGATATTTAAAGGAATGAAATATATCTTAAGAACTTATTTTTGATAGAAGTACCTAGAAGATGGCGATCCATGTGCCAGAATCATGATCTAGAAGTTAGTGTCTAGCAGTAGAGTATAGACTTTAGGTTATTAGATTTTTTTTATTTTTAGATTATAGGATTTTAAACTCAGTCGGTGTGGACTAGTTTCTGCACAGTCTGTCCCAAGCCAGGATTAAGGAAGAGGGTTGTGGTGGGTGTGGCAAGCCCTGTACTAAAACAATCGATCTTTATGGAAATGAAACCTAGACAAATTTCGTTAGCGCGTCACTCTTAGCGACGCGTCATATTGAAATCCGGATATGGTGATAAGAGAACAAGGGTCGGGTCATCACCGCCTTAGTGGCGCGCCATATTGGAACCCGGATATGGTGATAAGTGAGCGAAGGCCGGATCGTATCACCTTAGTGACGCGCTGCATCGGCGCCCGAATGTAGTGTCAAATGAACAAGAGTCTTCGCACTTGACTCGACGAGTGCAGGGGCAAGGAAGCTAGTCGGGGAAAGTATGATTCATTTAGGTAGTTGGAATGTAGGGTCCTTAACAGGTAAGCTAAGAGAGTTAGTTGATACTGTGATTAGGAGACGCGTAAATATCTTATGCATTCAGGAGACTAAATGAACGGGTCAGAATGCTAAGGAGGTGGAGAATACAAGCTTCAAACTATGGTACACAGGAAAAGAACGAAGTAGAAATGGTGTAGGCATCTTAATTGATAAGAGACTCAAGAATAGAGTTGTCGCAGTTAGGAGACAAGGGGACATGATCATCATGATCAAATTGGTTTTTAGAGATTTGGTCTTGAACGTTATCAGTGTGTATGCCTCATAAGTAGGTTTGAGCGATGATGTCAAGAGACAATTCTAGGAAGACATAGATGACATGGTTAGAGGAGTGTCTAGCAGTGAAAAACTCTTCATTTGAGGATATCTTAATGGTCATGTTGGCACAGCTAGAGGGGTGTTTGAGAGGGTACATGGGGGTTTTGGATATGGCGAAAAGAATCAAGAGGGAGAAGAAATCTTAAACTTCGCTATAGCTTACGACCTCATGGTAGCGAACACCTTTAGAAAAAAAATCTCATTTAATTACTTTTAACAGTGGCCAACACTCGAGCCAGATCGATTTTGTCCTTACTAGAAGGGAGGAGAGACCAAACTGCATGGATTGTAAGGTTATATCTGGCGAGTGTGTCGTCACACAACACAAACTTTTGGTGGCTGACTTTCATTTTCAGGTATGCATCCGACGAGATAGAGACACGAAAATCATAAGAACGAAGTGGTGACTGCTCAAAGGGGACGTTTCTCAGGTGTTTAAGGATAAAATTATTGCAGAAGGGTCGTGGAACGGAGGTGAGGATGCGGATAGTATGTGGAAGGAGATGACGACTCACATTCGGAATGTGACTATAGAGGTGTTTGGAGTAATCAGAGGAAATAAACGTGAACCTAAAGACACTTGGTGGTGGAATGATGATGTACAAAAGGCGATCAGTGAGAAAAAAAAAATACTACAAACGTTTACATCACAACAAGAGTGATGAAAACATACAGAAGTACAAAGAAACTAGAAAAATAAAGCTGTGAGCGAAGCAAGGGGTCAGGCATACACGGAGCTGTATCGAAAATTAGATACGAAAGATGGCGAAAATGATGTCTATAAAATGACTAAACTTAGAGAAAGAAGACAAAAGACTTCAACCAAATTAAATGTATTAAAGATGAGGCTGATAGGCTTTTGATGAAGTATGATGAGATTAAGAACAGATGAAGAGAATACTTTGACAAGCTGTTCAACGAAGAAAGTAACAAAACCGCAATCGAGTTGGACGACTCAGTTGATGACACCAATAGGCGATTTGTTCAGAGAATTCAAGAGTCTGAGGTGAAATAAGCTTTTAAAAAAATGAAAACAGGTAAGGCATTAGAACCTGATGACATCTCGATTGAGGTATGGAGATGTCTTGGAGATATAACAATAGTGTGGCTCACTAAGCTATTTAATATCATTTTTCGGTCCAATAAGATGCTTGATGAGTGGAGAAGAAGTATATTAGTATCAATCTTCAAGAATAAAGGAGATAATCAAAGTTGTACTAATTACAGAGGAATTAAGCTCATGAGTCATACCATGAAACTTTGAGAGAGAGTGATCGAGTATCGTTTAAGAAAACTGACAACCGTCTCTAAAAATCAGTTTGATTTTATGCCTGGGAGGTCCATCATGAAGGCGATTTTCTTGATAAGACAACTTATGGAGAGACATCGGGAACAAAAGGACCTACATATAATATTTATTGATTTGGAGAGAATGTATGATAAAATATCAAGAAATATCATGTGGTGGGCGCTTGAAAAGAAATAAGTCCCAACAAAGTACGTTACCCTTATTAAGGATATCTACACAAATGTTGTGACTTGTGTCAGAGCATGTGATGGTGAGTCCGATGCATTTCCTATTAAGATTAAATTACATCAAGGGTCAGCATTGAGTTCATATATTTTCACCTTAGTGATGGATGAGATCACAAATAACATATAAGGAGACAATCCTTGGTGTATGTTCTTTGCTGATGATGTGGTGTTGATTGATGAGAGCAGAATTGGAGTAGGTCAGAAACTAGAGTTGTGGAGATAAAGTTTAGAATCGAAATGTTTTAGACTTAGTAGGACCAAAACCGAATATATGAGGTGTCAGTTCAGCGAGGAAAACTCAGATGATGAAGATGTTAGTTTTGACGGACGAGTAGTACCCATGAATGATACATTTCGGTATTTGGGATCGATGTTGCAGAGTGACGGAGGGATCAATGAAGATGTTAGTCATACAATAAGAGCCGAATGGGTGAAATGAAGACAAACATCTAGCATTCTCCGTGACAAGGTCCTAAACAAACTAAAAGGTAAGTTTTACAGGACGACGATTAAACTCGCGATGATGTATGGCGCGGAATGTTGGACTACAAAAGGACAACACATCCAAAAGATAAGTGTAGTTAAAATGCGAATGTTGCATTGGATATGTGACCACAAAAGAATAGATCGAATTAGAAATGATGATATACGGGACAAACTTGGGGTAGCACCAATTCAAGAGAAACTAGTCCAACACCGTTTGCGGTGGTTTGGTCATATCCAACGAAGGCCTCCTGAAACACCAGTACGCAGTGGTATTCTAAGTCGTCCTGAAAACATAAAAAGAATAAGAGATCGACCGAGACTGACATGGAAGGAATGAAATATATCCAAAGAGCTTGCTTTGGATAGAAGTGCTTGGAAGATGGTGATTCATGTACATGAACCATGATTTAGGAGTTAGAGTCTAGTAATAGAATTATAGACTTCAGATTCTTAGATTTTCAGGATTTTAAGGTTTAGAATTTAAGATTTAGAAATAGATTTTATAATAGAGGTTTATTGTACTATTATTATTATTATTATTATTATTATTAGCATATTATCAACATCATTATCATCATTATTATTATCATATTGTCATCACCATTATCGTTATCATTTTTATTTATTTTTTTATTATTTTTTTTTCATCATCCTCATTATTATCATTGATATTTGAGATCTTTGATCTTATACTTTACGATTAGGTTTCATTTCTAGCCTACCCTAATTTATTTGGGATTAAAGGTTTTGTTGTTGTTGTTGTAGATCATAGGATTTTAGGGTTAGAATTTAGAATTTAGGATTTTTTAGGATTTAGATGTATATTTCATAGTATAGGTTTAGTGTGATCATTGTTATTAGAATTATTATTATTATTAACATTACTATTATTACTATTATGGATATCTATAGTATTGTTATTAGTATTATTAGTATTATTATAGATATATATTATTATTAGTACTATCATCATTATTTTTATTATTATCATCATCATCATTGTTGTCATTGTTATCATCATCATTATCATTTTTTCTTCTTCATTTGTGATCTATGATCTCTATATTTCTGGATTGGATTTTATTTCTAGCTTATTCTAATTTATTTGAGATTAAAGACTTTATTATTGTTGTAAATATAATAGAGGGGCTGGTGCCAAAAACAAATTAGCCCTACAGAAACCTCGACGCTCTTATAAAGTTACAAAATCAAGAGCGGGTGATAGTCTAGTTTGACCCTTGAAAAGCTCCGGCATTGCTGTTCAGCTGATGTATCTACCACGCTACACTCTTATCTAACCTTGCAGCAATCTATGATAAGAAAAGAGGAAGACAAATACTGAGAAAGCAGCATACCATACAAGGAAGAGCCATTTCTACCAATACTCAAATCCTCATTAAGTGCAAGGCGAATTTCTGGGTTGCCAGTCAGATAACTTTTCATTTGGATGGTACCATCTATCTCTGATGTCAGTATATAGCCCTACAATCCATTAAGTATTACTATTATGAAAATAATAGAAAATAATAGAAATAATACGTATTATTGAAAAGCATCAGAAGCACAATGTTACAAAAATGCTTCAGTCAACTCAAATCGGACACAAACTACTCAAATTATACAACTCAGCACAAATTGCAATTATTAAATAAAAAATAAAAATATCAGCTGCAAAACTTCAAAATCAACAGTTGAATGTACTCACACTTGAGCTGAAGGTGACACTTATTTTTTCAATAATATCAACAAATATTTCCTCCCTCTTTTTACCACCTGGCTCAGTTGCAACAACCGATTTTGTCACAGCTGTCCCTGGCATTCTTTTAGTGCCTTGCTGTCAATCAAATACAAACACAGCTTAGACATGAAGCACTAATATTGAGCAGCTAATTTATCTCAAAAATGTAGTTGCAATTACCATGAACATAGCGGCAGGGCCAAGAGGAGGTAATCGTCCACCATCAACAATGATTGGTTCATTAAAAACATAGGACTTCAAAACCTCCGTAGAAGTCGTTTGTGGGTAACCAAAATCCTAGAAATATATGACATGAGGTAACATCAACAACAACAACAACAACGTCTTTAATCTCTAATAAATTGAGATAGACTAGAAATGAACCTCAATCTTAAAGCATAGAGATCAAAAATCTCAAATATACAAATTTATATAATAGCATCAACCAAGTTAAAAAAAAATTATCACTTAACTAGTATATAGCACAGCGACTTATCAATATGTTGAAGCATTCAGGAGTGAAGATTTTCAGCTATTTAAAAATACTTTTTTTGTCTTTGAACTCTCTTTAAATTCAAATTTTGTTTGGATGATGGACCAACCATTTCTTGCATTTGCAAGGCACGCCCAAACAATTTTTAAGGATATTTGCAAATAGCAACCAAAATTTTTATTTAGTATAGAATGGCTACCCTGAGCTTAATTTTGACAGACAACCCTTCTTCTGTGCCATAATTTTTCTAATAAATCCAAACTAATATGGGGCTCCAAATGTATACATGCTGATTAACAAAGTATTTGGTTGCGCAAAGAGCATAATCAGTACAAATTTAGTTCCTTTGTGCCAACAGATCAGTATGTTACAAACTCAAATGAGAGGTGTTACTTGCATTTGAAAATGTCTCGTGTTTTCCAGAAAACAGCATAACCACAGGGTGTAAAGATCACAAGAATTGTTAGAATAATAAGAATTAACAGAATCTCAAGAATTAACCAAATCAATCAAATTAGATCAATAAGAAGAATATTCCCCATTACAATGACATGACTATTATAGAAAATATCAAAGTTACAAGAAGAAATTACTTACAATGACTTCATCAAGTAACTCATACACAAGAACAAAGTTCTTACGAAGGGAATCTTCATTTAGGACCCCAAGATAATCTTTAGTTACCCGAGCAATCCTTTGCAAAAGCTCTAAGACAAGAGAAGGCGACATATTCACCCTTGATGTTGCCACAAAAAATAGGCCTGCCACTTTCACATGTATATAATTTACCCCATCCACATTCTGTACAATCACAGACAAGAAATAAGCAAAATGAAAACAACTGCAAGCATGTCATAAGTCAAAGGAAATTCTGTTTGGCACGCTTGGCCCATGTAAAAGAGGAAAATTCTGCAAATGCAGTAGTAGCACTCTGTTAATCTCTCTCTCTCTCTCTAGAACATACTTTTTTTGAAAATGTACTACTGCATTCCATAATCAAGTACCACATTATTAACATGGTACTGGAACCTGATATTGTAACCTTTGGGGATACCTACAAAGACAGGAGGTGCCTCCTCAGCTTCATCCTCTTTCCAGAACTTGACTTTCCGGAAAAAAATCTCAGCACTTCCTTTTGCTACTTCACCTCGATCTGTTGCATGAAAATATTTCACGCATTTACTAATTAATTATTGAATAAGTGACAATTAATTTAGTAAGCTACCAGAGCAAACCCAAAGTTTAGTTCGGTAATAGAAATCTCCTTTTCTTTTTTTTGTTTGGGGGGGGGGGGGGGGGGGGGGAGGGGATGGTGGAACTGGCCTAATGGCCACTGTTAACAACTCGAGAAGTAATCTAAGCTAAAAAGGATCTCGGATAAATTCAACTATTAGTGAAGTGGACTGATGTATCTACAGGGAAACAAAAGATAAACATCCAAAGTAGGCTGTGTTCTAATCCGATCAAGAGGTTTCCAGATCCGGTTAGATATTTCAATTCTGACTGCCTTCTTACCCCATTTACAATCAAGGACATTGCATAAGTAGAAAAATAGAAAGGGAAAGAAATAGTACAGTCACGAAAGACGATATTGTCTCCTCGCTGGGATAGCACAAAGAATTGCGAGATCATGGCTCCGCTTTGCTCTCAACTCTCTGACTCTCTCTGAAACAGAGAGGAGGCAGACAAAGAGGCGAAAGTAGTAACAAGCACGCGCCGCGCACGTGAATAGAGACAAAGATATTTGGGCTCGGTTGGGCCTCGTTCTTTCTCTTTGGGCGACAAGTTTATCACACTCGATGGCTTCGTTGGAAATCAAGCTTGATAATGATAATATTTTTCAAGTTTGACTATATTTAAAGGATGATTTTTTTTTTATCTATAAGACTATAACCACAGTTTTGGCAGGATCATGAAATAAAATAATTTGGACTGAAGTTGTATCATGTATGACACTCTCTTCAATGAACTGGTTCGCAATTCAATTAACCGAGAAGCAAACCGAGCCAATTCTATGACCAAAATTTGAACCGAAGGACCTATATCCATCCCATTACAGCACACGGGCTGACCGTTGAGTTCTTCCACGAAGAAATATAATCCATTACACAAGAGGCGTGCGTTCTTACAAACAAATTTGCAGTTTATGCTTCGATGGCCGTATGAATACAGGATTACAGAGTATACCATGTAAACATGAAAACATGCTCTAATAGTTGTTGTCAAAATATCAAAGAAATGCTAAAGGGGAGTAAATATTTCATGATTTTAGCATACATCTTTCAGCGCATGCTTCATTGAGCAAACAAAATGAAAGATTGATCATCTTGTTAACACACAGAGGTCAGAATCATAAAATATAAATAAATAAAAATAAAATATGCGGATGTTGAAGATAGAAATTAACAACGGGAGATTAATCAAAAGCTAACGGGCTAACCATTCCTGAATAAAACAGTACTTGAATCATGACCTCCATATGTTACACACTTCCAAACATGAAACTAAAATTTCACTCAGCACAGGATAACAAGTCATGCCTGTTAAATGATACAACAACACAAGGCATCTCGCCCAAGAAAAAGCTAAAGCTAGTAATCTACTACAGCTACAGCATCCGACCAGGTACGACATCTTCCCTCAAGAAGGGAATATTTTGCAAATTCCCAAGTAATTCATCTGTCGAGTCCACATCCATTTGATAGTTCGTCAAGCCTACATCTCCACCTGCAGCTTGCCCTATCCCATCAGGTCCCTTTGCCTCCTCATTTATATTAATTCCTCGAATTGTTTCAGCATTTCCTCCTGAACTACCGGTCCTAGCAAACGGCTCAGACTGTAGCTGCCTCTTGGGTGGACGGCCAACTTTCTTCCTTGCTGTAGTCTTCATAGCTCTAGTGGCTGGTGTGCTAGTTGTGCCGCTACCAGCTACTATTTCAGGAGCGCCATTTGTCTCGGCCTGAACTTGGTTTGGGTTCCAAGGGAAAACAGGATGGAAAGGCTTCCAATTCTCATCAAGCTCAGAATGCTTGGGAAACCCCATGGGGAAGAACCCCCAAGCAGAGTAATATGTATCAGTGTCCGGGACAACTGGGGGTGTGACTGGCAACTCAGAGGCATGAAAAGGGCGACGGCAATTGGAATTAGGACAAAGAAGTGACCTATCCTTGTAAGAGCGATCGTATTGGTGAAGATGACAGCAAAAAGGGCAGGCAGTCCAAAAGGCAGAGGCATTTGAGCCATTTGACGTGGTAGCAGTGGCAGTGGCAGCAGCAGAAGCAGAGGCGGAGGCAGAGGCCGGGGCCGCTGGCGTTTTGGGTGTTGGAGCAGCCGGGGCCAGGGTTTTTGGGGTGGCAGAATTGGTTTTGGCACGGGAAGGCGGGATACTAGATTTTGCACTTTGTTTCTTGATTTCATTGTCAATGAGTTTTTTCTTGGACGGGTCAGTGAGGAAAGAGAGGGCATCTGCCACAAGGTGTGATGCAGCCTCTGCACCAGCATGGGAGTTGACCTCAGGGCGCAAAAGCATTGCCAGGCGATAGTGCTGTTTCCTTATTGTTGCCTCATCTGCACTCGGGTCCACGCCTAGTATTGCATACCTGTTGCATCCAGAACATTTTTGCTAGGGATTTAAAATTGCAAGTATTTTTTCCAAGGAAAATTGTGTTAACGCTAAGACTGGAAACTATGACCCAGAACCAACTAAGTCAACCTGATCAGACTTCAAAGGGTTAACAGGTGGATTTTTCTAAATCTGTGCAAGGGCCAGCACCGATCCAAATCAGTAAGTTAACCAAGTGACAACAGATTTTTAAGCTTCTTTTTATTATTCTTTTTAGAGTAATAATCAGGGTTTGCAAATTGCAGAATATTTTGAATCAAATTTTACATGAAAACAGAACAGAATGACAAATATTAAGAAAGAAGAACTTTTCCAGCCATAAGTCAAGCTGATATAAACCAGTTAGATCGGTCCAAAGGATTACTGATAATGTCCTATCCAGCTATAAGTCAGGTCAGGTCAGATAGGGCCTGGCCTGAGTTTATATTTTTAACCAACAAATTGCTGGCATGGCTTAAACCAAACCACTACTCATTTTGCAGAGCAATTAAGTGATAGTGAAGTGCTCCCCATTAATAATTCTCTAATGTACATGTACATTCAAAGAAGATAGAACTTATGGTTATGTTTGGATAAAACTTCCTAAAGGGTTGTACAAGGAAAGAATATCTACAGAGTACACAGAAATGAAGTGCCCTATATGAAATTATGAGTACATGCGATGTCCTTCTATGGTGCATGGATAAACAAAACTTCTGATGCAATACATACAATAGATCCAGTGACACTTAAGTTACCACATCTTAGGACGCAGCACACATAAATATATTTTTTTATTAATCCTTCCATAGGCAAACAAAAGGTTACATATTCATTCTTCAAATATGAAGAAAAGGAGTTCGACCCAATTTTTAATCCTATGCTTAAATAAACTTGCCAGTTAGGTGTATTAGATTTAACAACCATGTAGAAAAGCAAGAAAAATGAATGATCAAAAATTTAATGGGCAAAATCTATGTAACTTGAAAAGGTATTAATCAATTTTGAGGGGGGGGGGGGATGCACAAAACCCTCAGTTTTGTTGCAAGTCCAGTTCTGGACTCAAAGTCTCCTTAGACCTTAGACCTACATTAACAACTCCAACAGTCCAAGGTTCTCCCACATATGGATAACACAGAGTCAATGAACTTGAAAAGCAAAACAACTGCATTTGGTGAATATAATTCCACACTGGAATATGGAAATCTGTGCAAATCATGATTGTACCAGCTGAAATTTTAAATATAAGATATATGATACGCCACCTAATCATGACCGTAACAGCCAAGAAGTTAAAAAAATAAGATGTGTGATACACTGGGTGACACACCAGATGCATATTGCATGAGAACCCATCTCAGATACATATCTAATAAGGATACTAACAGGCAACTGCCACTATCTAGACACAAAGTCATAGACTGACTTAATTTCTATTGATTTTACAGCAGTTATAATTCAGCACTTATGCTATAGAAAATCAAACTGATATAGCAATAGCAACTCTAGGGTATGCTTCATTCATGAGGCATCTGATTAAAAACAGATCTGACACATGGCACGTAAACTGATGTTTGTATTTAGCAGAATCAAATTAAAGAGATGCCTCATGCGTCACAGAAAATCCAACAGAATCAAATTAAAGAAAGGAGAGAAAAATATTGCTATATACGTGACTCGATCTTACATTCTCAAGCTAAGGGGCCTTTGTCCTTACCAACAGGACCAAAGCACTTTTGTATTCAAGTAAAACAATACAAATTATTTAAAACTAATATATGTCTTTGTCTGATTATATTTTAATCTATTAACTGCCGTGTCAAACACCATGTCGTGTCCTTAATTTTTGAAAAATACCATGTCGTGCAATGTCGTATTGTGTCGTGTCAGACACTTGTGGCTGTTTCTGTGCTACATAGACGCACGCTATGCCAAGGATCTTATACTTGGCATACCGGACGGCGGACGGAGCAGGTGAGAAAATCACAGAGGCATTGATGACGATGATCAAGGTTCAAGGAGACTTATCCTCGGATATTTACTGAGCTCAAGCTCGAATTCACCTATGCTTGGAGGGGCCGAGGCAACCCTGACGGATTAAAAGAAAGACCACTACAAGTTCTCAGTCTACCCATCTCCTTTGATACAGGGGAACAACTGGTAATACGAGCACCGTGCGAGCGGTGGCATAAGAAGATGTTACTATCTTCTTCAGTTGAACAGATGAAAGCAAATGATGCTAGGATCTTGCTGTGGCGCATATTTCTTTATTAATTGCATAGGACACATTACAACTAAATTATTGCATCCCAATAAGTCAACTAGATGGAATTTCAATCACATTTTACTGTCACTTGGGAGTGAGCAGGAGCATAGCACTCAAAAGAATAAATGCAAAATCAATTGCAGAACACCTGAGCCAACTGCTCACGATCTGACATTTTTTATTCATGCTCACCAGCTGTCAATACCGCGCAATCATTCTCAAAGGAGGAAGCTTCCACTTCTGGCACAATTGAGTAAACTATTTTCTATTTCTCATCAAATATTTCACTTTAAAGATCACAACAAAGCTCACTTTGTAGAGATTCATTTGTTCTTTGAAGACATCTTTACTTCATTTAATCATTTAATTAAAACAAGTTAGAGCAGTGAGTATAAAAATTCAGCTCCAGTTTTGCTCATAAAAAGACAAAAAAAAACAAGAAAGGGAAATAAATTACCAGTTAAAGCTCTCTACCTTTAAGAAAGAGAAAACGTATTCGATGTCAATCAAATTATCCAAACACCAGTACGGAAAAAAGAATTTTACGAAAAGGACACAATTATTGCCTGATTAACAAGGAGAAAAATTATTACCAATCGACATGGTGAGGTCCAATCCGGCGCTGAGAAGCAAGGAGAACGTCAGCTACAGCAAGAACAGAATCGACTCCTTCGAGCATGGGATCAGTCTCCATTGCCCGCTCCGCAAAGCGCTTCGATCCGACCAGATCGCGTGCCGCCAGGAGACGTCCGGCGATCTCCAGCCACCGCTCCGCCTCGGCGCGGGCTCCACCACCGGACGTGTTCGCCATGGAGAGAGGGGGAGCACGAGAGTGATTACTGATTAGGGAGGCAAGAATGCGGGACAAAAAAACCGAGAGAATGTGGGATCGGAAGTTCAAAAGAGGGCTGTGGAATTTAATTGTCAATGACTCAATGCAAGCCGATAACTCGATACACATGGATTCACTATTCAGTGGGTCGGATCTCGGATGGTACGAACATAATTTTATAATGAGAAGGATCCAATTATCACTATTTTGGTGCCACATCGGTGCCATTAAAATTAAATATCAAATAACTATTATTTAAATTCTTAAATAACAAAACTAATTGAAGAAATATTTTATAAATATCATCTTATATATGTATGCAAAAAATTATATCATTTCGATATTATTTATATAGGCATCAAGCGTTAATAAAATCAACGGACCAAATTTTATAATTTAGACACGTTACTTGATGACCATTCAAATAAAGTTAAAAAAATTTGATTTTTTATATACATACAATTGAGATGATATAGAATACATCTAACGGTTCACATTTTTAAATTTATACATAAATAAATAAATAGACACCATGGGCACAAAAAAAATGGTAATTTGATCCCTTCTCTTTTATAATAACCTCCCCTTAAAAAGGGAGAAATGCTGAGTTCTCACTGATTTGGAGCTTTCAGCCGTCTGATTTGATGATTGGAAGGTTAAGATTTGATAAAATAGTGGATTTTCTCAAGATTCGTTCTTCTTTTACATTGGACAGCTGAGATTTAGGCGGGGTCTATATAATACGTTTGTAAACCATTCTGCAATTGCGGTCCATCGAGAACCGTTTAGACCATTGTATTAATATTACCGAGTCCTCTTCCTTCATTTTCTCTCGCTTCCTCTCCCCTTCGTGCGAACTCTAGGCGCTGCTGCTCAAAAGAGAGAATTGTTTGTTTCGATCGGTCTCATCTCTTTGTGAGTTTCGTTCTTTTTCTTTTTATTTTTCCACTCTCTTTCTTCTTCAAAAGAATCTCTCTCTATTCCTCTCATCGGAAGAATCAAAAGAAGAAAGATGAGTCTCTAGACATTACCGAGGCCATTGATGAGGGCTCTGATCCTCTTTCATTGATCAAACAAAGACGTTAATAAGATATTATCCCCTGGACGGACGTCTGGACCCACATGAAGCATTTTTTATTTTGCGATTTTCAATTCTCTATTGAGATCTTTGTTCCAAGTCAAACCTTTTAGAATCCAAATTGAAATATTTGAACCAATTAAGGTGACAGTAAAATTATGAAGCAACTTAACTATTTTCTGAAGCAGCTTAACTATTTTTATACAGACATGATAAATTTAATGTTTTGATTGTTACTAGCAAATAACCCATATAAATTTTGTCTACCACCTGAGCTAGGTGGTTCTAAAGGGAAAGCGGGTTTTAATTCACATTTCAGTAATTTAATTTGCTTTATCAACTAATTTTTTGTATTTAAATCCAAATTTCTCATTAGATGTGAATATAATGTTTTTATAAAATATTTGAGATCTACTCACCATTTCATCTACAAAACCTATTTCATAAAATCAGACGACACTCAGTTTCATCAGATTTAGATTATAAATAAAATTTTAACAGTGTTGCATTTCAAAAATCATGAAAACAATGGTAGGTGGACAGATTTGTACCAGATTGATGCCATCCAGTATATCTCTTCTGTTTGGTTGCATTAATTTTATTGTTTTAATATATAATGATTAAATAGAGAAAGGGAAGTTAAGCTGCTAAGATGTAAGATTTGTTCTTCCATTTGATTTATCATAGTTTTATGAAAGTGTTCATTAAACAGGTTACAGGATTGACAAGTGTATCACTCTTGGCCTCTCCCAGGTACTATCTCCTCTTCAGTTAGGAGGTAATGGGAAAAATCTTTGGACTCCTTTTGTAATATAGCAAAATATTTTGTGTTTAGGCTGAGTTGCAATCGAGAAAATTGAAGAGGAACGGGATTGAACGCTTTCCCTTGCATCAGCTTTGAATGGGAGAAGAGAAGAGGGATGTAAGATTTCTTTTTTTCTTTTTTTTCTGCTAATGATATATAAATTTGGTATGTTTTTATTTATTTTTTTGTATTTTAATATGCAAACTCCTGAAGAGAATGGTTTAAATGGAGCAAGCCTGTTGCGTGTGAGGCAAGTGCAAGTGGAGTTCCATCTCTCAAGAATAATATGGAGATAAAAATATTTGAGAAAATCTCGAATAACAAAGTTTCGAGTACTATAAAATATCTTCTCAGTACCAACTTGCTTAAGGGATTGGCAGTGGAATACAAATTCCCAAATAGAAGGGTATGCCAATCTTTTTTTAATTTGACATTTTAGTTTTGATCTTTCTGCTTATTGTGCCAGCAAATTAGCAGATCAACTTTGAACCAATTTAATTTAACCTTTATTTTGCACCATGATGTATTGATATGTATACTAGGTGATACTTTGTGTCATGAAAATTGACTTTTCTATATAGCAGATTTGAGATGGGAACTCCAGCAATTAGGGAAGTTGTATGTCTTAGAGCAACAGTTGATTATTTATATCAAATTGACATGCACAAAATCCATGAATACGAGGTTACTATATTAAAAAAATTTATATTGTATTTATTAATTCTTTTGGATAGAAAAAATATTAAATTTCTACATCCATAGTCATCAATCGTATTCTTTTTTCACTTCTTTGATATATTAAAATTCAGAAAATGCAATGGATACTTTGCATTGTTTTTTTTATTATGACAATAAAACTTTTATATATCAACATTTCATTATCGTTAAATTTCTTTCGGCACTAAAAGAATAAATCAGTGTCATAGTACGCACTCATTGCTGATCAGTTTTCAGTTTCTTCTCTGGAACTTTTAGATTATAGAAGAACTAATCATTTTTCAGTTTCTTCTCTTCAACATTTAGATTGTAGAAGAACTGATCAATTTTCAGTTTCGGATTCAGTTTTGAATATACAATTTCTATGATACTTTAGTTGATGTATTAGGGGATTATTTTTCATTTCAATTTTAGGTTTTATAGTTTATGTGGATAAGAATCAGGTCTGATATTTATATTATTTATATTGGTACAAAATGTGAGAGGTCACTTCCATTCAAATAGCTTTAGCAGCTTCTTCTATAATATTAAACCTGCTTTATGATAGTACTACAATCTCTTTATAAGCACACTTTTTTTCGCTTGTATGAAAGAATTATTCATTTATTTCTTACTTAGGTCTTCTCCTTTCAAAAAAAAAGACTAGGGCACTAGCTGGTATGTCTTTTTTTGTCAATTTTATACAATAAAGGCTAACATTTTCAGCTGTAATTTTATATTATATCAGTTGTAATTTTATATTTTCAGTTGTATTTATATTGCCACCAATTTGCAAGCTTAATAGTTGTGTAGAAGTCATGATAACATTCAAGCGATGCTGATACATGTGGCGATTCAAATTATTACTGAGGAAGCATAGCATTTAAGAGAGGCATATTTCTCCCTCCTAAACAATCTCTTATAGTAGCATGAGCTTGAAAGTTAGTCCCCGAAAATTTTTCAAAAAATATAAAATTTAATCTCCAACTATGTAAAACATATAGAAAACTTTAAATGATTGGATTAGTATTTTGAATTCGGAAATGAGAAATATAACACGAAGTACAAAAATATTTTGTACTTCACGACTAACCCTAGCATAACTCTCTCCCCCCTCTCTCTTCTCTCTCTCTCTCTCTATATATATATATGAGTAAAACTAGAAAGTTTCTAGGAGCACTGAGTCCCTTCATGCTCTTAAATCAAAAATATATTTAATCAATTAAATTTTTTCTATTTCAATAAATTCTTTACATCAAAATCTTATAAGATGCAAAAATTTACTATTTTTTGAGTTTCATAAATACTTATTTCATATTTTTTATGATTAACCTAAAATAAGTCATTTTAAAAAATCTAAAATAAACACTTAAGAAACTCTAAAAATAGAAAAAAAATATATTACATAAGATTTTGATATAAAGAATTTAGTGAGACACATAAATCGAAATTCAGAGATATTTAGATATTTTTTTGAGTTAGGAGTACAGAGAGGTTATGTGTTTCTAGGAGTATATTAGTTTTACTTATATATATAGAAAGAGTAAATCTACGGTGTGCTTAACTCAAAAAATATATCAAATGATCTTCAAATTTTGATTTTTCACTCTCATTAAATTCTTCATATTGAAATCTTATGGGGTAAATTTTAGATGTTTTGAGTTTTCTAAGTTATTATTTTCAATTTTTGAAAATCAGATTTAAAAATAATAATAAAATATTTAATACTTGTATATTATTTTTAAAAATTGAAAAGAGTGATAGAAAACTCGAAACATCTCAAATTTTTGTACCCCATAAGATTTCAATATGAAGAATTTAATGAGAGTGAAAAATCAAAATTTAGAGATCATTAGATATACTTTTTGAGTTAAATTCACGGAGGTCTTCCGTGAGATTAAGCACACCGTAGTTTTACTATATATATATACTAGCTATATACCTGCGCGTTGCAGCAGACTCGTTATAAGATAAAAAAAATCACATTTATCTAATATTAAATTATAAATTCACCAAATTATAGAGAAAACCTATAATAAAGACTATATTTAATCTTGGATGAGATTTTTGCACAATATGAGTTAATGATTCATGATTTTTATGGCAAGAAATGTAAATTATTCTAACATATATTATCACCATTAATTTTCTACCAAATACGCACAAGGTTGCTAAATAAAAAAAATAATATTATGGAAATAATAGTATATATGGAAAAAAAAATTGAGAGAAAGAGGGGATCAATGGACGCGATCACATACGTTCGATCAACCAAAAATAAATATTATCCGTCTAATTGAGGGATAAAATGGGTATAATAAAAAAATACCATGACAAATAATGGACTCTCCAATTCTTAGATGCTTTATACAATAGTATAGATATAGTATTATATAATTTTAGATAGATTTTTTATAAATACAAATTTATTTAACTTATATATTAGACTTTGAGTTGCGATTTTACTGCATGCAAGAAAGAAATATCATACCAATTGAATAGATTTTTTTTTCACTTTTTAGAAAAAGTGAAAGGCAACTCTAGGTTCAAATTAGGGGTGCCAATTATTGATCCGACCCGACGGGTTAACCTGACTCGATCTGAATCTGATCCGAAGACATGAAAAAGAAAAAAAAGGGTAAGGCTTCAGATGCTGGAACCTCGACCTCCCAATCAACTAGTATGAGGTTGAGGCAAGCACGGGGGATAGGCCTTTAACTGGCCAAATGCGGGAACCAAAGGGGAGAAAACCCCGAAATGTCAAACGTCCAAACCTCGAGAAGGCGTGATCGCCGACAAAGATTTTCCTTATGTATCCCAGATTATCCCGAAACCCCACATTTGTGACAACCCCGTTTGGGTAAAAGCCTTCCTAGACCAGTTACTTCATAACCCAGGGGACAAATATAGACCGGTGTCAATCTCACCCTCCGAAAATGATAGGGCACATGACCACAATAAGGGAATGTGTATCTACTGAAAAATGCCTAAGTGTGGGTTCAGCCTGCCCAGTTGACGGGGGTGGCGTGGTGTACCATTACCAGCTTCGAGAAGCTATATGTCGAGTTGTCGGGGCCTTTGGAGGGTAAGGCACCAACTTTAGGTGTATTTAACCATTTTTTACCTTAGTGGCCAGCAATGGTTATTATATTATTAGAAAAAGGCCAGGTGAGATAGAGGTATTCAACTCAAAGAATACTAATATCCAACGAATCGACTCTTGAAATTCGGGATGGGTGTATATCCCCAATTCAGAGACACATAAATATTTAAAAAAAATTATGTCCGAACTAGAGGCCAGAACGAGGTAACCCGAAGCCCGTACTTAACTTCGTAGAGAAAGATTCAGATTGCTTAGTTATTGCCATTCTTTCTGATATAATAGAAGATTCAAACATAAAGAGTTATTTTATTTGCTATTAGAATTATATTATACCTTATACTTATCGACTTCCTTTTTCTGCATGCAGGAGCTAAAGGCATGAAGCAGGGATTTGATTGTGCTACTCTTTTTCGCACCTCTCAACGCCCGGAAAAAAGAACTGGACGATGAATTACGGAAGAAGGACACGGAAATCTCTCTAAGTGTGCATTGGATATATTTATATAAAATTAAAATGCATATTCAAAAGTCTTTTAGTGATTGTGGGGTCTTTAAGATTCCAATGGACGCAAACCCCCATTGTTAATTATCCTGAGATTTGAACACGAGAAACTTCTGATTAAGAAAGAGAAAAAATAAACAGAATAGTTAAGCAATTTTAAGTGGTCGCTGTAAGTAAAGGCAGTGAAGATACGGACTTTTCAAGCTAGTTTATACCTTGTGAATTGGCTTTTATTTTTACTAATAAAATGATTTAGTTTTTTTTAATTAATTAATTTATTTATTTGTTATTTGAACTTATCTTATTTAAATTTATTTAGTCTTTAATGTTGAGAATTATTTTAATACTTTGATATGAATATTCTACGATACTAATTTTCCACAAAACATATGTAAGATGCATTAGAAACTGCTATTTAAAAATCTTGTTTGAGTTTTCAATATTTTTACCCTCTTAACTATACATAATCGCGTGAAAATTAATATAACTACTCCTAATTACTCCTACTATAAAGTTGTCCAATTAAAACTTCGATATAAATATTCTATAACGCTAATTTTGCACAAAACATAAGTAGGATGCGTTAAAAACTGTTGTTTAAATAAGTTGTTTGGCTTTATAAGAATTTTTGGTCGCGCAACAACACCAAATTCGTGCAAATTAAAATAATTACTCCTCGTTACGCCTATTATAAGATTGTCCTATTCAAACTTCGATATGAATATTGCATGACGCTAATTTTGCGTAAAACATAAGTAAGATGCATTAAAAACTGATGTTTGAAAACGTTCTTTGAGTTTTTCAAAATTTTTGGCCGCATAACTACATATAATTTCGTGTAAATTAATAAAATTACTCCTAATTATGCCAATTATAAAATTTTCCAACTAAATCATCGATATGAATATTCTATAACGCTAGTATTGCACAAAACATAAGTAAGATGCGTTAAAAGCTGTTGTTTAAACAAGTTGTTTGCCTTTATAAAAAAATTTGGCCGCATAACTACACATAATTTGGTGTAAATTAATATAATTACTCGTAATTGTGCCTATTATAAGATTTTTCAATTAACACTACAAAATGAATATTTTAGAGCACTATTTTTCCCGAAAATATAAGTAAGATGCATTAGAAACTGCTATTTGAAAAAGTTAAGTTTTTCAACATTTTTGGCCTCATAACTACATATAATTTCGTAAAAATTAAAAAAATTACACCTAATTGTGCCTATTAAAATATTAGCCAATTGACGGTTCGATATGAACATTCTACGACACTAATTTTGCACGAGACATAAGTAGGATGCATTAAAAACAGCTGATTAAACAAGTTGTTTGTGGTTTTAAAAAAAATTGGCTGCATAAGTACACATAATTTCATACAAATTGATATAATTACTCCTAATTATGCCAACTAAAAGCTTGTTCAATTAGCACTACGATATGAATATCCTACGACACTAATTTTTCATAAAACATAAGTAAGATATATTAGAAACTGCTGTTTGAACAAGTTGTTTAAGATTTTTAACATTTTTTGACTCATAACTATACATAATTTCGTGAAAATTAATATAATTACTCCTAGTTATACCTATTAGTAGATTATCCAATCAACACATCGATATGAACATTGTACGACATAAATTTTGCACAAAACATAAATAAGATGCATTAAAAATGGTTGTTTAAACAAGTTGTTTGAGTTTTTGAAATTTGTTGGCCGCATAACTACATAAAATTTCATGAAAATTAATATAATTACTCCTAATTATGCCTATTATATGATTGTCTAATTAAAACTTAGATATTAATATTCTGTAACGCTAATTTTGGACAAATATAAGTAAGATGAATTCGAAACTGTTTTTTAAATAAGTAGTTTAAGATTTTTAACATTTTTTGAATCAAAACTACACATAATTTTGAGCGAATTAATATAATTGCATAACTATGTCTATATTATAAGATTGTCAAATTAACACTTCGATATGAATATCAGATTACACTAATTTTTCATAAGATATAAGTAAGATACATTAGAAATTGTTGTTTAAATAAGTTGTTTAAGATTTTCAAGATTTATTACCTCATAACGACGCAAAAATTGATGAAAATTAATATAATTACTCCTAATTATGTCTATTGGAACATTATTCGATATGAACATTCTACAACACGAATTTTGCATAAAAAAATAAGTAAGATGCATTAAAAACAGATGTTTAAACAAGTTGTTTGAGTTTATTAAATTTTTTTGCTGCATAACTACACATAACATGGCGCAAATTAATATAATTACTCCTAATTATGCCTATTATATAATTATCCAATTGACACTCCAATATGAATATCCTATGACGGTATTTTTTTCTTAAAACATAAATAAGATACATCTGTGATTTCTTTGTTTAAACAAGTTGTCTAACATTTTCAAAATTTATTGTCTCACAACTACATATAATTTCGTGAAAATTAATATAATTACTCCTAATTGTGCCTATTAGAAGATTATCCAATGAATACTTCGATATGAATATTCCACGACACTAAATTAGCACAAAACATAAGTAAGATGCATTAAAAAATAGCAGTTTAAACTAATTGATTGTGTTTTTCAAACTTTTTATCGCATAACTGTATATAATTTCGTGATAATTAACATAATTACTCCTAATTATATCTATTATAAGATTATATAATTAAAACATCGATATGAATATTTTATGACGCTAATTTGGCACAAAACAAAAGTAAGATGCATTAAAAACTGCTTTGTTTAAACAAGTTGTTTGACTTTTTTTAAAAGTTTTGGCCCCATAAATATACATATTTTCGTGCAAATTAATATCATTACTCCTAGTTAGGCCTATTATAAGATTGCTCAATTGACAATTCGATATGAATATTCCACGACACTATTTTCTCCTAAAACATCGTAAGATGCATTAGAAATAGCTATTTGAAAAAGAGTGTTTCAACATTTTTGGCCCCATAACTACACATAATTTAGTGAAAAATCAAAATAATCACTACTAATTATGCCTATTAAAATATTATCTAATTAACACTTCAATATGAACATTCTACAACGCTAATTTTGCACAAAACATCAGTTGGAGGCTTTAAAAACAATGTTTAAACAAGTTGTTTCAGTTTTTTAAATTTTTTGGCCGCATAATTACACATAATTTCTTATAAATTAATATTATTTCTCCTAAGCATGCCTATTATATGATCTTCTAATTAATACTTCGATATGAATATTCTACGACACTAATTTTGCACAAAACATAAGTAAAGATGCATTAAAAATAGCTGTTTCAACAAGTTCTTTGAGTTTTTCAAAAAATTTGGCTGCATAGCTACACATAATTTCTTATAAATTAATATAATTACTACTAAATATGCCAATTATAAGATTCTTTAATTAAAACTTCGATATGAATATTCTACAACACTAATTTTGCACAAAACATAAGTAAGATGCATTAAAAATAGCTGTTTAAACAAGTTGTTTGATCTTTTTAATTTTTTTGGCCGCATAACTGCACATAATTTCGTATAAATTAATATAATTACTCCTAATTACGCTTGTTGTATGATTTTCCACTTAATACTTTGATATGAGTATTCTACGATACTAATTTTCCACAAAACATATGTAAGATGCATTAGAAACTGCTATTTAAAAAGCTTGTTTGAGTTTTCAACATTTTTACCCTCTTAACTATACATAATCTCGTGAAAATTAATATAACTACTCCTAATTACTCCTATTATAAAGTTGTCCAATTAAAACTTCGATATAAATATTCTATAACGCTAATTTTGCCCAAAACATAAGTAGGATGCGTTAAAAACTGTTGTTTAAATATGTTGTTTGGCTTTATGAGAATTTTTGGCCCCGCAACTACACAAAATTCGTGCAAATTAAAATAATTACTCCTGGTTACGCCTATTATAAGATTGTCCTATTCAAACTTCGATATGAATATTGGATGACGCTAATTTTGCGTAAAACATAAGTAAGATGCATTAAAAACTGATGTTTGAAAACGTTCTTTGAGTTTTTCAAAACTTTTGGCCGCATAACTACATATAATTTCGTGTAAATTAATAAAATTACTCCTAATTACGCCAATTATAAAATTTTCCAACTAAATCATCGATATGAATATTCTATAACGCTAATATTGCACAAAATATAAGTAAGATGCGTTAAAAGCTGTTGTTTAAACAAGTTGTTTGCCTTTATAAAAAATTTTGGCCGCATAACTACACATAATTTGGTGTAAATTAATATAATTACTCGTAATTGTGCCTATTATAAGATTTTTCATTTAACACTTCAAAATGAATATTTTAGGGCACTATTTTTCCCGAAAACATAAGTAAGATGCATTAGAAACTGCTATTTGAAAAAGTTAAGTTTTTCAACATTTTTGGCCTCATAACTACATATAATTTCGTAAAAATTAAAACAATTACACCTAATTGTGCCCATTAAAATATTAGCCAATTGACGGTTCGATATGAACATTCTACGACACTAATTTTGCACGAGAAAAAAGTAGGATGCATTAAAAACAATTGTTTAAACAAGTTGTTTGTGGTTTTAAAAATTTTGGCCCCATAAGTACACATAATTTCATGCAAATTGATATAATTGCTCCTAATTATACCCACTAAAAGATTGTTCAATTAGCACTGCGATATGAATATCCTACGACACTAATTTTTCATAAAACATAAGTAAGATATATTAGAAACTGCTGTTTGAACAAGTTGTTTAAGATTCTTAACATTTTTTGACTCATAACTATACATAATTTCGTGAAAATTAATATAATTACTCCTAATTATACCTATTAGTAGATTATCCAATCAGCACATCGATATGAACATTGTACGATACTAATTTTGCACAAAACATAAATAAGATGCATTAAAAATGGTTGTTTAAACAAGTTGTTTGAGTTTTTGAAATTTGTTGGCCGCATAACTACATAAAATTTCATGAAAATTAATATAATTACTCCTAATTATGCCTATTATATGATTGTCTAATTAAAACTTAGATATTAATATTCTATAACGCTAATTTTGGACAAATATAAGTAAGATGAATTCGAAATTGTTTTTTAAATAAGTAGTTTAAGATTTTCAACATTTTTTGAATCAAAACTACACATAATTTCGAGCGAATTAATATAATTGCATAACTATGTCTATATTATAAGATTGTCAAATTAACACTTCGATATGAATATCGGAGGACGCTAATTTTTCATAAGACATAAGTAAGATACATTAGAAATTGCTATTTAAACAAGTTGTTTAAGATTTTCAACATTTATTGCCTCATAACGACACAAAAATTGATGAAAATTAATATAATTACTCCTAATTATGTCTATTGGAACATTATTCAATTAACGCTTCGATATGAACATTCTACAACACGAATTTTGCATAAAAAAATAAGTAAGATGCATTAAAAACAGATGTTTAAACAAGTTGTTTGAGTTTATTAAATTTTTTTGCTGCATAACTACACATAACATGGCGCAAATTAATATAATTACTCCTAATTATGCCTATTATATAATTATCCAATTGACACTCCAATATGAATATCCTATGACGGTATTTTTTTTCTTAAAACATAAATAAGATACATCTGTGACTGCTGTTTAAACAAGTTGTCTAACATTTTCAAAATTTATTGTCTCACAACTACATATAATTTCGTGAAAATTAATATAATTACTCCTAATTGTGCCTATTAGAAGATTATCCAATGAATACTTCGATATGAATATTCCACGACACTAAATTAGCACAAAACATAAGTAAGATGCATTAAAAAATAGCAGTTTAAACTAATTGATTGTGTTTTTCAAACTTTTTGCCGCATAACTGTATATAATTTCGTGATAATTAACATAATTACTCCTAATTATGTCTATTATAAGATTATATAATTAAAACATCGATATGAATATTTTATGACGCTAATTTGGCACAAAACAAAAGTAAGATGCATTAAAAACTGCTGTTTAAACAAGTTGTTTGACTTTTTTAAAAGTTTTGGCCCCATAAATATACATATTTTCGTGCAAATTAATATCATTACTCCTAGTTAGGCCTATTATAAGATTGCTCAATTGACAATTCGATATGAATATTCCACGACACTATTTTCTCCTAAAACATCAGTAAGATGCATTAGAAATAGCTATTTGAAAAAGAGTGTTTCAACATTTTTGGCCCCATAACTACACATAATTTAGTGAAAAATCAAAATAATCACTACTAATTATGCCTATTAAAATATTATCTAATTAACACTTCAATATGAACATTCTACAACGCTAATTTTGCACAAAACATCAGTTGGAGGCTTTAAAAACAGCTGTTTAAACAAGTTGTTTCAGTTTTTTAAATTTTTTGGCCGCATAATTACACATAATTTCTTATAAATTAATATTATTTCTCCTAAGCATGCCTATTATATGATCTTCTAATTAATACTTCGATATGAATATTCTACGACACTAATTTTGCACAAAACATAAGTAAAGATGCATTAAAAATAGCTGTTTCAACAAGTTCTTTGAGTTTTTCAAAAATTTGGCTGCATAGCTACACATAATTTCTTATAAATTAATATAATTACTACTAAATATGCCAATTATAAGATTCTTTAATTAAAACTTCGATATGAATATTCTACAACACTAATTTTGCACAAAACATAAGTAAGATGCATTAAAAATAGCTGTTTAAACAAGTTGTTTGATCTTTTTAATTTTTTTGGCCGCATAACTGCACATAATTTCGTATAAATTAATATAATTACTCCTAATTACGCTTGTTGTATGATTTTCCACTTAATACTTTGATATGAGTATTCTACGATACTAATTTTCCACAAAACATATGTAAGATGCATTAGAAACTGCTATTTAAAAAGCTTGTTTGAGTTTTCAACATTTTTACCCTCTTAACTATACATAATCTCGTGAAAATTAATATAACTACTCCTAATTACTCCTATTATAAAGTTGTCCAATTAAAACTTCGATATAAATATTCTATAACGCTAATTTTGCCCAAAACATAAGTAGGATGCGTTAAAAACTGTTGTTTAAATATGTTGTTTGGCTTTATGAGAATTTTTGGCCCCGCAACTACACAAAATTCGTGCAAATTAAAATAATTACTCCTGGTTACGCCTATTATAAGATTGTCCTATTCAAACTTCGATATGAATATTGCATGACGCTAATTTTGCGTAAAACATAAGTAAGATGCATTAAAAACTGATGTTTGAAAACGTTCTTTGAGTTTTTCAAAACTTTTGGCCGCATAACTACATATAATTTCGTGTAAATTAATAAAATTACTCCTAATTACGCCAATTATAAAATTTTCCAACTAAATCATCGATATGAATATTCTATAACGCTAATATTGCACAAAACATAAGTAAGATGCGTTAAAAGCTGCTGTTTAAACAAGTTGTTTGCCTTTATAAAAAATTTTGGCCGCATAACTACACATAATTTGGTGTAAATTAATATAATTACTCGTAATTGTGCCTATTATAAGATTTTTCATTTAACACTTCAAAATGAATATTTTAGGGCACTATTTTTCCCGAAAACATAAGTAAGATGCATTAGAAACTGCTATTTGAAAAAGTTAAGTTTTTCAACATTTTTGGCCTCATAACTACATATAATTTCGTAAAAATTAAAACAATTACACCTAATTGTGCCCATTAAAATATTAGCCAATTGACGGTTCGATATGAACATTCTACGACACTAATTTTGCACGAGAAAAAAGTAGGATGCATTAAAAACAGCTGTTTAAACAAGTTGTTTGTGGTTTTAAAAATTTTGGCCCCATAAGTACACATAATTTCATGCAAATTGATATAATTGCTCCTAATTATACCCACTAAAAGATTGTTCAATTAGCACTGCGATATGAATATCCTACGACACTAATTTTTCATAAAACATAAGTAAGATATATTAGAAACTGCTGTTTGAACAAGTTGTTTAAGATTCTTAACATTTTTTGACTCATAACTATACATAATTTCGTGAAAATTAATATAATTACTCCTAATTATACCTATTAGTAGATTATCCAATCAGCACATCGATATGAACATTGTACGACACTAATTTTGCACAAAACATAAATAAGATGCATTAAAAATGGTTGTTTAAACAAGTTGTTTGAGTTTTTGAAATTTGTTGGCCGCATAACTACATAAAATTTCATGAAAATTAATATAATTACTCCTAATTATGCCTATTATATGATTGTCTAATTAAAACTTAGATATTAATATTCTATAACGCTAATTTTGGACAAATATAAGTAAGATGAATTCGAAACTGTTTTTTAAATAAGTAGTTTAAGATTTTCAACATTTTTTGAATCAAAACTACACATAATTTCGAGCGAATTAATATAATTGCATAACTATGTCTATGTTATAAGATTGTCAAATTAACACTTCGATATGAATATCGGAGGACGCTAATTTTTCATAAGACATAAGTAAGATACATTAGAAATTGCTGTTTAAACAAGTTGTTTAAGATTTTCAACATTTATTGCCTCATAACGACACAAAAATTGATGAAAATTAATATAATTACTCCTAATTATGTCTATTGGAACATTATTCAATTAACGCTTCGATATGAACATTCTACAACACGAATTTTGCATAAAAAAATAAGTAAGATGCATTAAAAACAGATGTTTAAACAAGTTGTTTGAGTTTATTAAATTTTTTTGCTGCATAACTACACATAACATGGCGCAAATTAATATAATTACTCCTAATTATGCCTATTATATAATTATCCAATTGACACTCCAATATGAATATCCTATGACGGTATTTTTTTTCTTAAAACATAAATAAGATACATCTGTGACTGCTGTTTAAACAAGTTGTCTAACATTTTCAAAATTTATTGTCTCACAACTACATATATTTTCGTGAAAATTAATATAATTACTCCTAATTGTGCCTATTAGAAGATTATCCAATGAATACTTCGATATGAATATTCCACGACACTAAATTAGCACAAAACATAAGTAAGATGCATTAAAAAATAGCAGTTTAAACTAATTGATTGTGTTTTTCAAACTTTTTGCCGCATAACTGTATATAATTTCGTGATAATTAACATAATTACTCCTAATTATGTCTATTATAAGATTATATAATTAAAACATCGATATGAATATTTTATGACGCTAATTTGGCACAAAACAAAAGTAAGATGCATTAAAAACTGCTGTTTAAACAAGTTGTTTGACATTTTTTAAAAGTTTTGGCCCCATAAATATACATATTTTCGTGCAAATTAATATCATTACTCCTAGTTAGGCCTATTATAAGATTGCTCAATTGACAATTCGATATGAATATTCCACGACACTATTTTCTCCTAAAACATCAGTAAGATGCATTAGAAATAGCTATTTGAAAAAGAGTGTTTCAACATTTTTGGCCCCATAACTACACATAATTTAGTGAAAAATCAAAATAATCACTACTAATTATGCCTATTAAAATATTATCTAATTAACACTTCAATATGAACATTCTACAACGCTAATTTTGCACAAAACATCAGTTGGAGGCTTTAAAAACAGCTGTTTAAACAAGTTGTTTCAGTTTTTTAAATTTTTTGGCCGCATAATTACACATAATTTCTTATAAATTAATATTATTTCTCCTAATCATGCCTATTATATGATCTTCTAATTAATACTTCGATATGAATATTCTACGACACTAATTTTGCACAAAACATAAGTAAAGATGCATTAAAAATAGCTGTTTCAACAAGTTCTTTGAGTTTTTCAAAAAATTTGGCTGCATAGCTACACATAATTTCTTATAAATTAATATAATTACTACTAAATATGCCAATTATAAGATTCTTTAATTAAAACTTCGATATGAATATTCTACAACACTAATTTTGCACAAAACATAAGTAAGATGCATTAAAAATAGCTGTTTAAACAAGTTGTTTGATCTTTTTAATTTTTTTGGCCGCATAACTGCACATAATTTCGTATAAATTAATATAATTACTCCTAATTACGCTTGTTGTATGATTTTCCACTTAATACTTTGATATGAGTATTCTACGATACTAATTTTCCACAAAACATATGTAAGATGCATTAGAAACTGCTATTTAAAAAGCTTGTTTGAGTTTTCAACATTTTTACCCTCTTAACTATACATAATCTCGTGAAAATTAATATAACTACTCCTAATTACTCCTATTATAAAGTTGTCCAATTAAAACTTCGATATAAATATTCTATAACGCTAATTTTGCCCAAAACATAAGTAGGATGCGTTAAAAACTGTTGTTTAAATATGTTGTTTGGCTTTATGAGAATTTTTGGCCCCGCAACTACACAAAATTCGTGCAAATTAAAATAATTACTCCTGGTTACGCCTATTATAAGATTGTCCTATTCAAACTTCGATATGAATATTGCATGACGCTAATTTTGCGTAAAACATAAGTAAGATGCATTAAAAACTGATGTTTGAAAACGTTCTTTGAGTTTTTCAAAACTTTTGGCCGCATAACTACATATAATTTCGTGTAAATTAATAAAATTACTCCTAATTACGCCAATTATAAAATTTTCCAACTAAATCATCGATATGAATATTCTATAACGCTAATATTGCACAAAACATAAGTAAGATGCGTTAAAAAGCTGCTGTTTAAACAAGTTGTTTGCCTTTATAAAAAATTTTGGCCGCATAACTACACATAATTTGGTGTAAATTAATATAATTACTCGTAATTGTGCCTATTATAAGATTTTTCATTTAACACTTCAAAATGAATATTTTAGGGCACTATTTTTCCCGAAAACATAAGTAAGATGCATTAGAAACTGCTATTTGAAAAAGTTAAGTTTTTCAACATTTTTGGCCTCATAACTACATATAATTTCGTAAAAATTAAAACAATTACACCTAATTGTGCCCATTAAAATATTAGCCAATTGACGGTTCGATATGAACATTCTACGACACTAATTTTGCACGAGAAAAAAGTAGGATGCATTAAAAACAGCTGTTTAAACAAGTTGTTTGTGGTTTTAAAAATTTTTGGCCCCATAAGTACACATAATTTCATGCAAATTGATATAATTGCTCCTAATTATACCCACTAAAAGATTGTTCAATTAGCACTGCGATATGAATATCCTACGACACTAATTTTTCATAAAACATAAGTAAGATATATTAGAAACTGCTGTTTGAACAAGTTGTTTAAGATTCTTAATATTTTTTGACTCATAACTATACATAATTTCGTGAAAATTAATATAATTACTCCTAATTATACCTATTAGTAGATTATCCAATCAGCACATCGATATGAACATTGTACGACACTAATTTTGCACAAAACATAAATAAGATGCATTAAAAATGGTTGTTTAAACAAGTTGTTTGAGTTTTTGAAATTTGTTGGCCGCATAACTACATAAAATTTCATGAAAATTAATATAATTACTCCTAATTATGCCTATTATATGATTGTCTAATTAAAACTTAGATATTAATATTCTATAACGCTAATTTTGGACAAATATAAGTAAGATGAATTCGAAACTGTTTTTTAAATAAGTAGTTTAAGATTTTCAACATTTTTTGAATCAAAACTACACATAATTTCGAGCGAATTAATATAATTGCATAACTATGTCTATGTTATAAGATTGTCAAATTAACACTTCGATATGAATATCGGAGGACGCTAATTTTTCATAAGACATAAGTAAGATACATTAGAAATTGCTGTTTAAACAAGTTGTTTAAGATTTTCAACATTTATTGCCTCATAACGACACAAAAATTGATGAAAATTAATATAATTACTCCTAATTATGTCTATTGGAACATTATTCAATTAACGCTTCGATATGAACATTCTACAACACGAATTTTGCATAAAAAAAATAAGTAAGATGCATTAAAAACAGATGTTTAAACAAGTTGTTTGAGTTTATTAAATTTTTTTGCTGCATAACTACACATAACATGGCGCAAATTAATATAATTACTCCTAATTATGCCTATTATATAATTATCCAATTGACACTCCAATATGAATATCCTATGACGGTATTTTTTTTCTTAAAACATAAATAAGATACATCTGTGACTGCTGTTTAAACAAGTTGTCTAACATTTTCAAAATTTATTGTCTCACAACTACATATAATTTCGTGAAAATTAATATAATTACTCCTAATTGTGCCTATTAGAAGATTATCCAATGAATACTTCGATATGAATATTCCACGACACTAAATTAGCACAAAACATAAGTAAGATGCATTAAAAAATAGCAGTTTAAACTAATTGATTGTGTTTTTCAAACTTTTTGCCGCGTAACTGTATATAATTTCGTGATAATTAACATAATTACTCCTAATTATGTCTATTATAAGATTATATAATTAAAACATCGATATGAATATTTTATGACGCTAATTTGGCACAAAACAAAAGTAAGATGCATTAAAAACTGCTGTTTAAACAAGTTGTTTGACTTTTTTATAAAGTTTTGGCCCCATAAATATACATATTTTCGTGCAAATTAATATCATTACTCCTAGTTAGGCCTATTATAAGATTGCTCAATTGACAATTCGATATGAATATTCCACGACACTATTTTCTCCTAAAACATCAGTAAGATGCATTAGAAATAGCTATTTGAAAAAGAGTGTTTCAACATTTTTGGCCCCATAACTACACATAATTTAGTGAAAAATCAAAATAATCACTACTAATTATGCCTATTAAAATATTATCTAATTAACACTTCAATATGAACATTCTACAACGCTAATTTTGCACAAAACATCAGTTGGAGGCTTTAAAAACAGCTGTTTAAACAAGTTGTTTCAGTTTTTTAAATTTTTTGGCCGCATAATTACACATAATTTCTTATAAATTAATATTATTTCTCCTAAGCATGCCTATTATATGATCTTCTAATTAATACTTCGATATGAATATTCTACGACACTAATTTTGCACAAAACATAAGTAAAGATGCATTAAAAATAGCTGTTTCAACAAGTTCTTTGAGTTTTTCAAAAAATTTGGCTGCATAGCTACACATAATTTCTTATAAATTAATATAATTACTACTAAATATGCCAATTATAAGATTCTTTAATTAAAACTTCGATATGAATATTCTACAACACTAATTTTGCACAAAACATAAGTAAGATGCATTAAAAATAGCTGTTTAAACAAGTTGTTTGATCTTTTTAATTTTTTTGGCCGCATAACTGCACATAATTTCGTATAAATTAATATAATTACTCCTAATTACGCTTGTTGTATGATTTTCCACTTAATACTTTGATATGAGTATTCTACGATACTAATTTTCCACAAAACATATGTAAGATGCATTAGAAACTGCTATTTAAAAAGCTTGTTTGAGTTTTCAACATTTTTACCCTCTTAACTATACATAATCTCGTGAAAATTAATATAACTACTCCTAATTACTCCTATTATAAAGTTGTCCAATTAAAACTTCGATATAAATATTCTATAACGCTAATTTTGCCCAAAACATAAGTAGGATGCGTTAAAAACTGTTGTTTAAATATGTTGTTTGGCTTTATGAGAATTTTTGGCCCCGCAACTACACAAAATTCGTGCAAATTAAAATAATTACTCCTGGTTACGCCTATTATAAGATTGTCCTATTCAAACTTCGATATGAATATTGCATGACGCTAATTTTGCGTAAAACATAAGTAAGATGCATTAAAAACTGATGTTTGAAAACGTTCTTTGAGTTTTTCAAAACTTTTGGCCGCATAACTACATATAATTTCGTGTAAATTAATAAAATTACTCCTAATTACGCCAATTATAAAATTTTCCAACTAAATCATCGATATGAATATTCTATAACGCTAATATTGCACAAAACATAAGTAAGATGCGTTAAAAAGCTGCTGTTTAAACAAGTTGTTTGCCTTTATAAAAAATTTTGGCCGCATAACTACACATAATTTGGTGTAAATTAATATAATTACTCGTAATTGTGCCTATTATAAGATTTTTCATTTAACACTTCAAAATGAATATTTTAGGGCACTATTTTTCCCGAAAACATAAGTAAGATGCATTAGAAACTGCTATTTGAAAAAGTTAAGTTTTTCAACATTTTTGGCCTCATAACTACATATAATTTCGTAAAAATTAAAACAATTACACCTAATTGTGCCCATTAAAATATTAGCCAATTGACGGTTCGATATGAACATTCTACGACACTAATTTTGCACGAGAAAAAAGTAGGATGCATTAAAAACAGCTGTTTAAACAAGTTGTTTGTGGTTTTAAAAAATTTTGGCCCCATAAGTACACATAATTTCATGCAAATTGATATAATTGCTCCTAATTATACCCACTAAAAGATTGTTCAATTAGCACTGCGATATGAATATCCTACGACACTAATTTTTCATAAAACATAAGTAAGATATATTAGAAACTGCTGTTTGAACAAGTTGTTTAAGATTCTTAACATTTTTTGACTCATAACTATACATAATTTCGTGAAAATTAATATAATTACTCCTAATTATACCTATTAGTAGATTATCCAATCAGCACATCGATATGAACATTGTACGACACTAATTTTGCACAAAACATAAATAAGATGCATTAAAAATGGTTGTTTAAACAAGTTGTTTGAGTTTTTGAAATTTGTTGGCCGCATAACTACATAAAATTTCATGAAAATTAATATAATTACTCCTAATTATGCCTATTATATGATTGTCTAATTAAAACTTAGATATTAATATTCTATAACGCTAATTTTGGACAAATATAAGTAAGATGAATTCGAAACTGTTTTTTAAATAAGTAGTTTAAGATTTTCAACATTTTTTGAAACAAAACTACACATAATTTCGAGCGAATTAATATAATTGCATAACTATGTCTATATTATAAGATTGTCAAATTAACACTTCGATATGAATATCAGAGGACGCTAATTTTTCATAAGACATAAGTAAGATACATTAGAAATTGCTATTTAAACAAGTTGTTTAAGATTTTCAACATTTATTGCCTCATAACGACACAAAAATTGATGAAAATTAATATAATTACTCCTAATTATGTCTATTGGAACATTATTCAATTAACGCTTCGATATGAACATTCTACAACACGAATTTTGCATAAAAAAATAAGTAAGATGCATTAAAAACAGATGTTTAAACAAGTTGTTTGAGTTTATTAAATTTTTTTGCTGCATAACTACACATAACATGGCGCAAATTAATATAATTACTCCTAATTATGCCTATTATATAATTATCCAATTGACACTCCAATATGAATATCCTATGACGGTATTTTTTTTCTTAAAACATAAATAAGATACATCTGTGACTGCTGTTTAAACAAGTTGTCTAACATTTTCAAAATTTATTGTCTCACAACTACATATAATTTCGTGAAAATTAATATAATTACTCCTAATTGTGCCTATTAGAAGATTATCCAATGAATACTTCGATATGAATATTCCACGACACTAAATTAGCACAAAACATAAGTAAGATGCATTAAAAAATAGCAGTTTAAACTAATTGATTGTGTTTTTCAAACTTTTTGCCGTAACTGTATATAATTTCGTGATAATTAACATAATTACTCCTAATTATGTCTATTATAAGATTATATAATTAAAACATCGATATGAATATTTTATGACGCTAATTTGGCACAAAACAAAAGTAAGATGCATTAAAAACTGCTGTTTAAACAAGTTGTTTGACTTTTTTAAAAGTTTTGGCCCCATAAATATACATATTTTCGTGCAAATTAATATCATTACTCCTAGTTAGGCCTATTATAAGATTGCTCAATTGACAATTCGATATGAATATTCCACGACACTATTTTCTCCTAAAACATCAGTAAGATGCATTAGAAATAGCTATTTGAAAAAGAGTGTTTCAACATTTTTGGCCCCATAACTACACATAATTTAGTGAAAAATCAAAATAATCACTACTAATTATGCCTATTAAAATATTATCTAATTAACACTTCAATATGAACATTCTACAACGCTAATTTTGCACAAAACATCAGTTGGAGGCTTTAAAAACAGCTGTTTAAACAAGTTGTTTCAGTTTTTTAAATTTTTTGGCCGCATAATTACACATAATTTCTTATAAATTAATATTATTTCTCCTAAGCATGCCTATTATATGATCTTCTAATTAATACTTCGATATGAATATTCTACGACACTAATTTTGCACAAAACATAAGTAAAGATGCATTAAAAATAGCTGTTTCAACAAGTTCTTTGAGTTTTTCAAAAAATTTGGCTGCATAGCTACACATAATTTCTTATAAATTAATATAATTACTACTAAATATGCCAATTATAAGATTCTTTAATTAAAACTTCGATATGAATATTCTACAACACTAATTTTGCACAAAACATAAGTAAGATGCATTAAAAATAGCTGTTTAAACAAGTTGTTTGATCTTTTTAATTTTTTTGGCCGCATAACTGCACATAATTTCGTATAAATTAATATAATTACTCCTAATTACGCTTGTTGTATGATTTTCCACTTAATACTTTGATATGAGTATTCTACGATACTAATTTTCCACAAAACATATGTAAGATGCATTAGAAACTGCTATTTAAAAAGCTTGTTTGAGTTTTCAACATTTTTACCCTCTTAACTATACATAATCTCGTGAAAATTAATATAACTACTCCTAATTACTCCTATTATAAAGTTGTCCAATTAAAACTTCGATATAAATATTCTATAACGCTAATTTTGCCCAAAACATAAGTAGGATGCGTTAAAAACTGTTGTTTAAATATGTTGTTTGGCTTTATGAGAATTTTTGGCCCCGCAACTACACAAAATTCGTGCAAATTAAAATAATTACTCCTGGTTACGCCTATTATAAGATTGTCCTATTCAAACTTCGATATGAATATTGCATGACGCTAATTTTGCGTAAAACATAAGTAAGATGCATTAAAAACTGATGTTTGAAAACGTTCTTTGAGTTTTTCAAAACTTTTGGCCGCATAACTACATATAATTTCGTGTAAATTAATAAAATTACTCCTAATTACGCCAATTATAAAATTTTCCAACTAAATCATCGATATGAATATTCTATAACGCTAATATTGCACAAAACATAAGTAAGATGCGTTAAAAGCTGCTGTTTAAACAAGTTGTTTGCCTTTATAAAAAATTTTGGCCGCATAACTACACATAATTTGGTGTAAATTAATATAATTACTCGTAATTGTGCCTATTATAAGATTTTTCATTTAACACTTCAAAATGAATATTTTAGGGCACTATTTTTCCCGAAAACATAAGTAAGATGCATTAGAAACTGCTATTTGAAAAAGTTAAGTTTTTCAACATTTTTGGCCTCATAACTACATATAATTTCGTAAAAATTAAAACAATTACACCTAATTGTGCCCATTAAAATATTAGCCAATTGACGGTTCGATATGAACATTCTACGACACTAATTTTGCACGAGAAAAAGTAGGATGCATTAAAAACAGCTGTTTAAACAAGTTGTTTGTGGTTTTAAAAAATTTTGGCCCCATAAGTACACATAATTTCATGCAAATTGATATAATTGCTCCTAATTATACCCACTAAAAGATTGTTCAATTAGCACTGCGATATGAATATCCTACGACACTAATTTTTCATAAAACATAAGTAAGATATATTAGAAACTGCTGTTTGAACAAGTTGTTTAAGATTCTTAACATTTTTTGACTCATAACTATACATAATTTCGTGAAAATTAATATAATTACTCCTAATTATACCTATTAGTAGATTATCCAATCAGCACATCGATATGAACATTGTACGACACTAATTTTGCACAAAACATAAATAAGATGCATTAAAAATGGTTGTTTAAACAAGTTGTTTGAGTTTTTGAAATTTGTTGGCCGCATAACTACATAAAATTTCATGAAAATTAATATAATTACTCCTAATTATGCCTATTATATGATTGTCTAATTAAAACTTAGATATTAATATTCTATAACGCTAATTTTGGACAAATATAAGTAAGATGAATTCGAAACTGTTTTTTAAATAAGTAGTTTAAGATTTTCAACATTTTTTGAATCAAAACTACACATAATTTCGAGCGAATTAATATAATTGCATAACTATGTCTATGTTATAAGATTGTCAAATTAACACTTCGATATGAATATCGAGGACGCTAATTTTTCATAAGACATAAGTAAGATACATTAGAAATTGCTGTTTAAACAAGTTGTTTAAGATTTTCAACATTTATTGCCTCATAACGACACAAAAATTGATGAAAATTAATATAATTACTCCTAATTATGTCTATTGGAACATTATTCAATTAACGCTTCGATATGAACATTCTACAACACGAATTTTGCATAAAAAAATAAGTAAGATGCATTAAAAACAGATGTTTAAACAAGTTGTTTGAGTTTATTAAATTTTTTGCTGCATAACTACACATAACATGGCGCAAATTAATATAATTACTCCTAATTATGCCTATTATATAATTATCCAATTGACACTCCAATATGAATATCCTATGACGGTATTTTTTTTCTTAAAACATAAATAAGATACATCTGTGACTGCTGTTTAAACAAGTTGTCTAACATTTTCAAAATTTATTGTCTCACAACTACATATAATTTCGTGAAAATTAATATAATTACTCCTAATTGTGCCTATTAGAAGATTATCCAATGAATACTTCGATATGAATATTCCACGACACTAAATTAGCACAAAACATAAGTAAGATGCATTAAAAAATAGCAGTTTAAACTAATTGATTGTGTTTTTCAAACTTTTTGCCGCATAACTGTATATAATTTCGTGATAATTAACATAATTACTCCTAATTATGTCTATTATAAGATTATATAATTAAAACATCGATATGAATATTTTATGACGCTAATTTGGCACAAAACAAAAGTAAGATGCATTAAAAACTGCTGTTTAAACAAGTTGTTTGACATTTTTTAAAAGTTTTGGCCCCATAAATATACATATTTTCGTGCAAATTAATATCATTACTCCTAGTTAGGCCTATTATAAGATTGCTCAATTGACAATTCGATATGAATATTCCACGACACTATTTTCTCCTAAAACATCAGTAAGATGCATTAGAAATAGCTATTTGAAAAAGAGTGTTTCAACATTTTTGGCCCCATAACTACACATAATTTAGTGAAAAATCAAAATAATCACTACTAATTATGCCTATTAAAATATTATCTAATTAACACTTCAATATGAACATTCTACAACGCTAATTTTGCACAAAACATCAGTTGGAGGCTTTAAAAACAGCTGTTTAAACAAGTTGTTTCAGTTTTTTAAATTTTTTGGCCGCATAATTACACATAATTTCTTATAAATTAATATTATTTCTCCTAAGCATGCCTATTATATGATCTTCTAATTAATACTTCGATATGAATATTCTACGACACTAATTTTGCACAAAACATAAGTAAAGATGCATTAAAAATAGCTGTTTCAACAAGTTCTTTGAGTTTTTCAAAAAATTTGGCTGCATAGCTACACATAATTTCTTATAAATTAATATAATTACTACTAAATATGCCAATTATAAGATTCTTTAATTAAAACTTCGATATGAATATTCTACAACACTAATTTTGCACAAAACATAAGTAAGATGCATTAAAAATAGCTGTTTAAACAAGTTGTTTGATCTTTTTAATTTTTTTGGCCGCATAACTGCACATAATTTCGTATAAATTAATATAATTACTCCTAATTACGCTTGTTGTATGATTTTCCACTTAATACTTTGATATGAGTATTCTACGATACTAATTTTCCACAAAACATATGTAAGATGCATTAGAAACTGCTATTTAAAAAGCTTGTTTGAGTTTTCAACATTTTTACCCTCTTAACTATACATAATCTCGTGAAAATTAATATAACTACTCCTAATTACTCCTATTATAAAGTTGTCCAATTAAAACTTCGATATAAATATTCTATAACGCTAATTTTGCCCAAAACATAAGTAGGATGCGTTAAAAACTGTTGTTTAAATATGTTGTTTGGCTTTATGAGAATTTTTGGCCCCGCAACTACACAAAATTCGTGCAAATTAAAATAATTACTCCTGGTTACGCCTATTATAAGATTGTCCTATTCAAACTTCGATATGAATATTGCATGACGCTAATTTTGCGTAAAACATAAGTAAGATGCATTAAAAACTGATGTTTGAAAACGTTCTTTGAGTTTTTCAAAACTTTTGGCCGCATAACTACATATAATTTCGTGTAAATTAATAAAATTACTCCTAATTACGCCAATTATAAAATTTTCCAACTAAATCATCGATATGAATATTCTATAACGCTAATATTGCACAAAACATAAGTAAGATGCGTTAAAAGCTGCTGTTTAAACAAGTTGTTTGCCTTTATAAAAAATTTTGGCCGCATAACTACACATAATTTGGTGTAAATTAATATAATTACTCGTAATTGTGCCTATTATAAGATTTTTCATTTAACACTTCAAAATGAATATTTTAGGGCACTATTTTTCCCGAAAACATAAGTAAGATGCATTAGAAACTGCTATTTGAAAAAGTTAAGTTTTTCAACATTTTTGGCCTCATAACTACATATAATTTCGTAAAAATTAAAACAATTACACCTAATTGTGCCCATTAAAATATTAGCCAATTGACGGTTCGATATGAACATTCTACGACACTAATTTTGCACGAGAAAAAAGTAGGATGCATTAAAAACAGCTGTTTAAACAAGTTGTTTGTGGTTTTAAAAAATTTTGGCCCCATAAGTACACATAATTTCATGCAAATTGATATAATTGCTCCTAATTATACCCACTAAAAGATTGTTCAATTAGCACTGCGATATGAATATCCTACGACACTAATTTTTCATAAAACATAAGTAAGATATATTAGAAACTGCTGTTTGAACAAGTTGTTTAAGATTCTTAACATTTTTTGACTCATAACTATACATAATTTCGTGAAAATTAATATAATTACTCCTAATTATACCTATTAGTAGATTATCCAATCAGCACATCGATATGAACATTGTACGACACTAATTTTGCACAAAACATAAATAAGATGCATTAAAAATGGTTGTTTAAACAAGTTGTTTGAGTTTTTGAAATTTGTTGGCCGCATAACTACATAAAATTTCATGAAAATTAATATAATTACTCCTAATTATGCCTATTATATGATTGTCTAATTAAAACTTAGATATTAATATTCTATAACGCTAATTTTGGACAAATATAAGTAAGATGAATTCGAAACTGTTTTTTAAATAAGTAGTTTAAGATTTTCAACATTTTTTGAATCAAAACTACACATAATTTCGAGCGAATTAATATAATTGCATAACTATGTCTATGTTATAAGATTGTCAAATTAACACTTCGATATGAATATCAGAGGACGCTAATTTTTCATAAGACATAAGTAAGATACATTAGAAATTGCTGTTTAAACAAGTTGTTTAAGATTTTCAACATTTATTGCCTCATAACGACACAAAAATTGATGAAAATTAATATAATTACTCCTAATTATGTCTATTGGAACATTATTCAATTAACGCTTCGATATGAACATTCTACAACACGAATTTTGCATAAAAAAATAAGTAAGATGCATTAAAAACAGATGTTTAAACAAGTTGTTTGAGTTTATTAAATTTTTTTGCTGCATAACTACACATAACATGGCGCAAATTAATATAATTACTCCTAATTATGCCTATTATATAATTATCCAATTGACACTCCAATATGAATATCCTATGACGGTATTTTTTTTCTTAAAACATAAATAAGATACATCTGTGACTGCTGTTTAAACAAGTTGTCTAACATTTTCAAAATTTATTGTCTCACAACTACATATAATTTCGTGAAAATTAATATAATTACTCCTAATTGTGCCTATTAGAAGATTATCCAATGAATACTCGATATGAATATTCCACGACACTAAATTAGCACAAAACATAAGTAAGATGCATTAAAAAATAGCAGTTTAAACTAATTGATTGTGTTTTTCAAACTTTTTGCCGCATAACTGTATATAATTTCGTGATAATTAACATAATTACTCCTAATTATGTCTATTATAAGATTATATAATTAAAACATCGATATGAATATTTTATGACGCTAATTTGGCACAAAACAAAAGTAAGATGCATTAAAAACTGCTGTTTAAACAAGTTGTTTGACATTTTTTAAAAGTTTTGGCCCCATAAATATACATATTTTCGTGCAAATTAATATCATTACTCCTAGTTAGGCCTATTATAAGATTGCTCAATTGACAATTCGATATGAATATTCCACGACACTATTTTCTCCTAAAACATCAGTAAGATGCATTAGAAATAGCTATTTGAAAAAGAGTGTTTCAACATTTTTGGCCCCATAACTACACATAATTTAGTGAAAAATCAAAATAATCACTACTAATTATGCCTATTAAAATATTATCTAATTAACACTTCAATATGAACATTCTACAACGCTAATTTTGCACAAAACATCAGTTGGAGGCTTTAAAAACAGCTGTTTAAACAAGTTGTTTCAGTTTTTTAAATTTTTTGGCCGCATAATTACACATAATTTCTTATAAATTAATATTATTTCTCCTAATCATGCCTATTATATGATCTTCTAATTAATACTTCGATATGAATATTCTACGACACTAATTTTGCACAAAACATAAGTAAAGATGCATTAAAAATAGCTGTTTCAACAAGTTCTTTGAGTTTTTCAAAAAATTTGGCTGCATAGCTACACATAATTTCTTATAAATTAATATAATTACTACTAAATATGCCAATTATAAGATTCTTTAATTAAAACTTCGATATGAATATTCTACAACACTAATTTTGCACAAAACATAAGTAAGATGCATTAAAAATAGCTGTTTAAACAAGTTGTTTGATCTTTTTAATTTTTTTGGCCGCATAACTGCACATAATTTCGTATAAATTAATATAATTACTCCTAATTACGCTTGTTGTATGATTTTCCACTTAATACTTTGATATGAGTATTCTACGATACTAATTTTCCACAAAACATATGTAAGATGCATTAGAAACTGCTATTTAAAAAGCTTGTTTGAGTTTTCAACATTTTTACCCTCTTAACTATACATAATCTCGTGAAAATTAATATAACTACTCCTAATTACTCCTATTATAAAGTTGTCCAATTAAAACTTCGATATAAATATTCTATAACGCTAATTTTGCCCAAAACATAAGTAGGATGCGTTAAAAACTGTTGTTTAAATATGTTGTTTGGCTTTATGAGAATTTTTGGCCCCGCAACTACACAAAATTCGTGCAAATTAAAATAATTACTCCTGGTTACGCCTATTATAAGATTGTCCTATTCAAACTTCGATATGAATATTGCATGACGCTAATTTTGCGTAAAACATAAGTAAGATGCATTAAAAACTGATGTTTGAAAACGTTCTTTGAGTTTTTCAAAACTTTTGGCCGCATAACTACATATAATTTCGTGTAAATTAATAAAATTACTCCTAATTACGCCAATTATAAAATTTTCCAACTAAATCATCGATATGAATATTCTATAACGCTAATATTGCACAAAACATAAGTAAGATGCGTTAAAAGCTGCTGTTTAAACAAGTTGTTTGCCTTTATAAAAAATTTTGGCCGCATAACTACACATAATTTGGTGTAAATTAATATAATTACTCGTAATTGTGCCTATTATAAGATTTTTCATTTAACACTTCAAAATGAATATTTTAGGGCACTATTTTTCCCGAAAACATAAGTAAGATGCATTAGAAACTGCTATTTGAAAAAGTTAAGTTTTTCAACATTTTTGGCCTCATAACTACATATAATTTCGTAAAAATTAAAACAATTACACCTAATTGTGCCCATTAAAATATTAGCCAATTGACGGTTCGATATGAACATTCTACGACACTAATTTTGCACGAGAAAAAGTAGGATGCATTAAAAACAGCTGTTTAAACAAGTTGTTTGTGGTTTTAAAAAATTTTGGCCCCATAAGTACACATAATTTCATGCAAATTGATATAATTGCTCCTAATTATACCCACTAAAAGATTGTTCAATTAGCACTGCGATATGAATATCCTACGACACTAATTTTTCATAAAACATAAGTAAGATATATTAGAAACTGCTGTTTGAACAAGTTGTTTAAGATTCTTAACATTTTTTGACTCATAACTATACATAATTTCGTGAAAATTAATATAATTACTCCTAATTATACCTATTAGTAGATTATCCAATCAGCACATCGATATGAACATTGTACGACACTAATTTTGCACAAAACATAAATAAGATGCATTAAAAATGGTTGTTTAAACAAGTTGTTTGAGTTTTTGAAATTTGTTGGCCGCATAACTACATAAAATTTCATGAAAATTAATATAATTACTCCTAATTATGCCTATTATATGATTGTCTAATTAAAACTTAGATATTAATATTCTATAACGCTAATTTTGGACAAATATAAGTAAGATGAATTCGAAACTGTTTTTTAAATAAGTAGTTTAAGATTTTCAACATTTTTTGAATCAAAACTACACATAATTTCGAGCGAATTAATATAATTGCATAACTATGTCTATATTATAAGATTGTCAAATTAACACTTCGATATGAATATCAGAGGACGCTAATTTTTCATAAGACATAAGTAAGATACATTAGAAATTGCTATTTAAACAAGTTGTTTAAGATTTTCAACATTTATTGCCTCATAACGACACAAAAATTGATGAAAATTAATATAATTACTCCTAATTATGTCTATTGGAACATTATTCAATTAACGCTTCGATATGAACATTCTACAACACGAATTTTGCATGAAAAAATAAGTAAGATGCATTAAAAACAGATGTTTAAACAAGTTGTTTGAGTTTATTAAATTTTTTTGCTGCATAACTACACATAACATGGCGCAAATTAATATAATTACTCCTAATTATGCCTATTATATAATTATCCAATTGACACTCCAATATGAATATCCTATGACGCTATTTTTTTCTTAAAACATAAATAAGATACATCTGTGACTGCTGTTTAAACAAGTTGTCTAACATTTTCAAAATTTATTGTCTCACAACTACATATAATTTCGTGAAAATTAATATAATTACTCCTAATTGTGCCTATTAGAAGATTATCCAATGAATACTTCGATATGAATATTCCACGACACTAAATTAGCACAAAACATAAGTAAGATGCATTAAAAAATAGCAGTTTAAACTAATTGATTGTGTTTTTCAAACTTTTTGCCGCATAACTGTATATAATTTCGTGATAATTAACATAATTACTCCTAATTATGCCTATTATATGATTGTCTAATTAAAACTTAGATATTAATATTCTATAACGCTAATTTTGGACAAATATAAGTAAGATGAATTCGAAACTGTTTTTTAAATAAGTAGTTTAAGATTTTCAACATTTTTTGAATCAAAACTACACATAATTTCGAGCGAATTAATATAATTGCATAACTATGTCTATATTATAAGATTGTCAAATTAACACTTCGATATGAATATCAGAGGACGCTAATTTTTCATAAGACATAAGTAAGATACATTAGAAATTGCTATTTAAACAAGTTGTTTAAGATTTTCAACATTTATTGCCTCATAACGACACAAAAATTGATGAAAATTAATATAATTACTCCTAATTATGTCTATTGGAACATTATTCAATTAACGCTTCGATATGAACATTCTACAACACGAATTTTGCATGAAAAAATAAGTAAGATGCATTAAAAACAGATGTTTAAACAAGTTGTTTGAGTTTATTAAATTTTTTGCTGCATAACTACACATAACATGGCGCAAATTAATATAATTACTCCTAATTATGCCTATTATATAATTATCCAATTGACACTCCAATATGAATATCCTATGACGCTATTTTTTTCTTAAAACATAAATAAGATACATCTGTGACTGCTGTTTAAACAAGTTGTCTAACATTTTCAAAATTTATTGTCTCACAACTACATATAATTTCGTGAAAATTAATATAATTACTCCTAATTGTGCCTATTAGAAGATTATCCAATGAATACTTCGATATGAATATTCCACGACACTAAATTAGCACAAAACATAAGTAAGATGCATTAAAAAATAGCAGTTTAAACTAATTGATTGTGTTTTTCAAACTTTTTGCCGCATAACTGTATATAATTTCGTGATAATTAACATAATTACTCCTAATTATGTCTATTATAAGATTATATAATTAAAACATCGATATGAATATTTTATGACGCTAATTTGGCACAAAACAAAAGTAAGATGCATTAAAAACTGCTGTTTAAACAAGTTGTTTGACTTTTTTAAAAGTTTTGGCCCCATAAATATACATATTTTCGTGCAAATTAATATCATTACTCCTAGTTAGGCCTATTATAAGATTGCTCAATTGACAATTCGATATGAATATTCCACGACACTATTTTCTCCTAAAACATCAGTAAGATGCATTAGAAATAGCTATTTGAAAAAGAGTGTTTCAACATTTTTGGCCCCATAACTACACATAATTTAGTGAAAAATCAAAATAATCACTACTAATTATGCCTATTAAAATATTATCTAATTAACACTTCAATATGAACATTCTACAACGCTAATTTTGCACAAAACATCAGTTGGAGGCTTTAAAAACAGCTGTTTAAACAAGTTGTTTCAGTTTTTTAAATTTTTTGGCCGCATAATTACACATAATTTCTTATAAATTAATATTATTTCTCCTAAGCATGCCTATTATATGATCTTCTAATTAATACTTCGATATGAATATTCTACGACACTAATTTTGCACAAAACATAAGTAAAGATGCATTAAAAATAGCTGTTTCAACAAGTTCTTTGAGTTTTTCAAAAAATTTGGCTGCATAGCTACACATAATTTCTTATAAATTAATATAATTACTACTAAATATGCCAATTATAAGATTCTTTAATTAAAACTTCGATATGAATATTCTACAACACTAATTTTGCACAAAACATAAGTAAGATGCATTAAAAATAGCTGTTTAAACAAGTTGTTTGATCTTTTTAATTTTTTTGGCCGCATAACTGCACATAATTTCGTATAAATTAATATAATTACTCCTAATTACGCTTGTTGTATGATTTTCCACTTAATACTTTGATATGAGTATTCTACGATACTAATTTTCCACAAAACATATGTAAGATGCATTAGAAACTGCTATTTAAAAAGCTTGTTTGAGTTTTCAACATTTTTACCCTCTTAACTATACATAATCTCGTGAAAATTAATATAACTACTCCTAATTACTCCTATTATAAAGTTGTCCAATTAAAACTTCGATATAAATATTCTATAATGCTAATTTTGCCCAAAACATAAGTAGGATGCGTTAAAAACTGTTGTTTAAATATGTTGTTTGGCTTTATGAGAATTTTTGGCCCCGCAACTACACAAAATTCGTGAAAATTAAAATAATTACTCCTGGTTACGCCTATTATAAGATTGTCCTATTCAAACTTCGATATGAATATTGCATGACGCTAATTTTGCGTAAAACATAAGTAAGATGCATTAAAAACTGATGTTTGAAAACGTTCTTTGAGTTTTTCAAAACTTTTGGCCGCATAACTACATATAATTTCGTGTAAATTAATAAAATTACTCCTAATTACGCCAATTATAAAATTTTCCAACTAAATCATCGATATGAATATTCTATAACGCTAATATTGCACAAAACATAAGTAAGATGCGTTAAAAAGCTGCTGTTTAAACAAGTTGTTTGCCTTTATAAAAAATTTTGGCCGCATAACTACACATAATTTGGTGTAAATTAATATAATTACTCGTAATTGTGCCTATTATAAGATTTTTCATTTAACACTTCAAAATGAATATTTTAGGGCACTATTTTTCCCGAAAACATAAGTAAGATGCATTAGAAACTGCTATTTGAAAAAGTTAAGTTTTTCAACATTTTTGGCCTCATAACTACATATAATTTCGTAAAAATTAAAACAATTACACCTAATTGTGCCCATTAAAATATTAGCCAATTGACGGTTCGATATGAACATTCTACGACACTAATTTTGCACGAGAAAAAAGTAGGATGCATTAAAAACAGCTGTTTAAACAAGTTGTTTGTGGTTTTAAAAATTTTGGCCCCATAAGTACACATAATTTCATGCAAATTGATATAATTGCTCCTAATTATACCCACTAAAAGATTGTTCAATTAGCACTGCGATATGAATATCCTACGACACTAATTTTTCATAAAACATAAGTAAGATATATTAGAAACTGCTGTTTGAACAAGTTGTTTAAGATTCTTAACATTTTTTGACTCATAACTATACATAATTTCGTGAAAATTAATATAATTACTCCTAATTATACCTATTAGTAGATTATCCAATCAGCACATCGATATGAACATTGTACGACACTAATTTTGCACAAAACATAAATAAGATGCATTAAAAATGGTTGTTTAAACAAGTTGTTTGAGTTTTTGAAATTTGTTGGCCGCATAACTACATAAAATTTCATGAAAATTAATATAATTACTCCTAATTATGCCTATTATATGATTGTCTAATTAAAACTTAGATATTAATATTCTATAACGCTAATTTTGGACAAATATAAGTAAGATGAATTCGAAACTGTTTTTTAAATAAGTAGTTTAAGATTTTCAACATTTTTTGAATCAAAACTACACATAATTTCGAGCGAATTAATATAATTGCATAACTATGTCTATGTTATAAGATTGTCAAATTAACACTTCGATATGAATATCAGAGGACGCTAATTTTTCATAAGACATAAGTAAGATACATTAGAAATTGCTGTTTAAACAAGTTGTTTAAGATTTTCAACATTTATTGCCTCATAACGACACAAAAATTGATGAAAATTAATATAATTACTCCTAATTATGTCTATTGGAACATTATTCAATTAACGCTTCGATATGAACATTCTACAACACGAATTTTGCATAAAAAAATAAGTAAGATGCATTAAAAACAGATGTTTAAACAAGTTGTTTGAGTTTATTAAATTTTTTTGCTGCATAACTACACATAACATGGCGCAAATTAATATAATTACTCCTAATTATGCCTATTATATAATTATCCAATTGACACTCCAATATGAATATCCTATGACGGTATTTTTTTTTCTTAAAACATAAATAAGATACATCTGTGACTGCTGTTTAAACAAGTTGTCTAACATTTTCAAAATTTATTGTCTCACAACTACATATATTTTCGTGAAAATTAATATAATTACTCCTAATTGTGCCTATTAGAAGATTATCCAATGAATACTTCGATATGAATATTCCACGACACTAAATTAGCACAAAACATAAGTAAGATGCATTAAAAAATAGCAGTTTAAACTAATTGATTGTGTTTTTCAAACTTTTTGCCGCATAACTGTATATAATTTCGTGATAATTAACATAATTACTCCTAATTATGTCTATTATAAGATTATATAATTAAAACATCGATATGAATATTTTATGACGCTAATTTGGCACAAAACAAAAGTAAGATGCATTAAAAACTGCTGTTTAAACAAGTTGTTTGACATTTTTTAAAAGTTTTGGCCCCATAAATATACATATTTTCGTGCAAATTAATATCATTACTCCTAGTTAGGCCTATTATAAGATTGCTCAATTGACAATTCGATATGAATATTCCACGACACTATTTTCTCCTAAAACATCAGTAAGATGCATTAGAAATAGCTATTTGAAAAAGAGTGTTTCAACATTTTTGGCCCCATAACTACACATAATTTAGTGAAAAATCAAAATAATCACTACTAATTATGCCTATTAAAATATTATCTAATTAACACTTCAATATGAACATTCTACAACGCTAATTTTGCACAAAACATCAGTTGGAGGCTTTAAAAACAGCTGTTTAAACAAGTTGTTTCAGTTTTTTAAATTTTTTGGCCGCATAATTACACATAATTTCTTATAAATTAATATTATTTCTCCTAATCATGCCTATTATATGATCTTCTAATTAATACTTCGATATGAATATTCTACGACACTAATTTTGCACAAAACATAAGTAAAGATGCATTAAAAATAGCTGTTTCAACAAGTTCTTTGAGTTTTTCAAAAATTTGGCTGCATAGCTACACATAATTTCTTATAAATTAATATAATTACTACTAAATATGCCAATTATAAGATTCTTTAATTAAAACTTCGATATGAATATTCTACAACACTAATTTTGCACAAAACATAAGTAAGATGCATTAAAAATAGCTGTTTAAACAAGTTGTTTGATCTTTTTAATTTTTTTGGCCGCATAACTGCACATAATTTCGTATAAATTAATATAATTACTCCTAATTACGCTTGTTGTATGATTTTCCACTTAATACTTTGATATGAGTATTCTACGATACTAATTTTCCACAAAACATATGTAAGATGCATTAGAAACTGCTATTTAAAAAGCTTGTTTGAGTTTTCAACATTTTTACCCTCTTAACTATACATAATCTCGTGAAAATTAATATAACTACTCCTAATTACTCCTATTATAAAGTTGTCCAATTAAAACTTCGATATAAATATTCTATAACGCTAATTTTGCCCAAAACATAAGTAGGATGCGTTAAAAACTGTTGTTTAAATATGTTGTTTGGCTTTATGAGAATTTTTGGCCCCGCAACTACACAAAATTCGTGCAAATTAAAATAATTACTCCTGGTTACGCCTATTATAAGATTGTCCTATTCAAACTTCGATATGAATATTGCATGACGCTAATTTTGCGTAAAACATAAGTAAGATGCATTAAAAACTGATGTTTGAAAACGTTCTTTGAGTTTTTCAAAACTTTTGGCCGCATAACTACATATAATTTCGTGTAAATTAATAAAATTACTCCTAATTACGCCAATTATAAAATTTTCCAACTAAATCATCGATATGAATATTCTATAACGCTAATATTGCACAAAACATAAGTAAGATGCGTTAAAAAGCTGCTGTTTAAACAAGTTGTTTGCCTTTATAAAAAATTTTGGCCGCATAACTACACATAATTTGGTGTAAATTAATATAATTACTCGTAATTGTGCCTATTATAAGATTTTTCATTTAACACTTCAAAATGAATATTTTAGGGCACTATTTTTCCCGAAAACATAAGTAAGATGCATTAGAAACTGCTATTTGAAAAAGTTAAGTTTTTCAACATTTTTGGCCTCATAACTACATATAATTTCGTAAAAATTAAAACAATTACACCTAATTGTGCCCATTAAAATATTAGCCAATTGACGGTTCGATATGAACATTCTACGACACTAATTTTGCACGAGAAAAAAGTAGGATGCATTAAAAACAGCTGTTTAAACAAGTTGTTTGTGGTTTTAAAAATTTTGGCCCCATAAGTACACATAATTTCATGCAAATTGATATAATTGCTCCTAATTATACCCACTAAAAGATTGTTCAATTAGCACTGCGATATGAATATCCTACGACACTAATTTTTCATAAAACATAAGTAAGATATATTAGAAACTGCTGTTTGAACAAGTTGTTTAAGATTCTTAACATTTTTTGACTCATAACTATACATAATTTCGTGAAAATTAATATAATTACTCCTAATTATACCTATTAGTAGATTATCCAATCAGCACATCGATATGAACATTGTACGACACTAATTTTGCACAAAACATAAATAAGATGCATTAAAAATGGTTGTTTAAACAAGTTGTTTGAGTTTTTGAAATTTGTTGGCCGCATAACTACATAAAATTTCATGAAAATTAATATAATTACTCCTAATTATGCCTATTATATGATTGTCTAATTAAAACTTAGATATTAATATTCTATAACGCTAATTTTGGACAAATATAAGTAAGATGAATTCGAAACTGTTTTTTAAATAAGTAGTTTAAGATTTTCAACATTTTTTGAATCAAAACTACACATAATTTCGAGCGAATTAATATAATTGCATAACTATGTCTATATTATAAGATTGTCAAATTAACACTTCGATATGAATATCAGAGGACGCTAATTTTTCATAAGACATAAGTAAGATACATTAGAAATTGCTATTTAAACAAGTTGTTTAAGATTTTCAACATTTATTGCCTCATAACGACACAAAAATTGATGAAAATTAATATAATTACTCCTAATTATGTCTATTGGAACATTATTCAATTAACGCTTCGATATGAACATTCTACAACACGAATTTTGCATGAAAAAATAAGTAAGATGCATTAAAAACAGATGTTTAAACAAGTTGTTTGAGTTTATTAAATTTTTTTGCTGCATAACTACACATAACATGGCGCAAATTAATATAATTACTCCTAATTATGCCTATTATATAATTATCCAATTGACACTCCAATATGAATATCCTATGACGCTATTTTTTTTCTTAAAACATAAATAAGATACATCTGTGACTGCTGTTTAAACAAGTTGTCTAACATTTTCAAAATTTATTGTCTCACAACTACATATAATTTCGTGAAAATTAATATAATTACTCCTAATTGTGCCTATTAGAAGATTATCCAATGAATACTTCGATATGAATATTCCACGACACTAAATTAGCACAAAACATAAGTAAGATGCATTAAAAAATAGCAGTTTAAACTAATTGATTGTGTTTTTCAAACTTTTTGCCGCATAACTGTATATAATTTCGTGATAATTAACATAATTACTCCTAATTATGTCTATTATAAGATTATATAATTAAAACATCGATATGAATATTTTATGACGCTAATTTGGCACAAAACAAAAGTAAGATGCATTAAAAACTGCTGTTTAAACAAGTTGTTTGACATTTTTTAAAAGTTTTGGCCCCATAAATATACATATTTTCGTGCAAATTAATATCATTACTCCTAGTTAGGCCTATTATAAGATTGCTCAATTGACAATTCGATATGAATATTCCACGACACTATTTTCTCCTAAAACATCAGTAAGATGCATTAGAAATAGCTATTTGAAAAAGAGTGTTTCAACATTTTTGGCCCCATAACTACACATAATTTAGTGAAAAATCAAAATAATCACTACTAATTATGCCTATTAAAATATTATCTAATTAACACTTCAATATGAACATTCTACAACGCTAATTTTGCACAAAACATCAGTTGGAGGCTTTAAAAACAGCTGTTTAAACAAGTTGTTTCAGTTTTTAAATTTTTTGGCCGCATAATTACACATAATTTCTTATAAATTAATATTATTTCTCCTAAGCATGCCTATTATATGATCTTCTAATTAATACTTCGATATGAATATTCTACGACACTAATTTTGCACAAAACATAAGTAAAGATGCATTAAAAATAGCTGTTTCAACAAGTTCTTTGAGTTTTTCAAAAAATTTGGCTGCATAGCTACACATAATTTCTTATAAATTAAATATAATTACTACTAAATATGCCAATTATAAGATTCTTTAATTAAAACTTCGATATGAATATTCTACAACACTAATTTTGCACAAAACATAAGTAAGATGCATTAAAAATAGCTGTTTAAACAAGTTGTTTGATCTTTTTAATTTTTTTGGCCGCATAACTGCACATAATTTCGTATAAATTAATATAATTACTCCTAATTACGCTTGTTGTATGATTTTCCACTTAATACTTTGATATGAGTATTCTACGATACTAATTTTCCACAAAACATATGTAAGATGCATTAGAAACTGCTATTTAAAAAGCTTGTTTGAGTTTTCAACATTTTTACCCTCTTAACTATACATAATCTCGTGAAAATTAATATAACTACTCCTAATTACTCCTATTATAAAGTTGTCCAATTAAAACTTCGATATAAATATTCTATAACGCTAATTTTGCCCAAAACATAAGTAGGATGCGTTAAAAACTGTTGTTTAAATATGTTGTTTGGCTTTATGAGAATTTTTGGCCCCGCAACTACATAAAATTCGTGCAAATTAAAATAATTACTCCTGGTTACGCCTATTATAAGATTGTCCTATTCAAACTTCGATATGAATATTGCATGACGCTAATTTTGCGTAAAACATAAGTAAGATGCATTAAAAACTGATGTTTGAAAACGTTCTTTGAGTTTTTCAAAACTTTTGGCCGCATAACTACATATAATTTCGTGTAAATTAATAAAATTACTCCTAATTACGCCAATTATAAAATTTTCCAACTAAATCATCGATATGAATATTCTATAACGCTAATATTGCACAAAACATAAGTAAGATGCGTTAAAAGCTGCTTTGTTTAAACAAGTTGTTTGCCTTTATAAAAAATTTTGGCCGCATAACTACACATAATTTGGTGTAAATTAATATAATTACTCGTAATTGTGCCTATTATAAGATTTTTCATTTAACACTTCAAAATGAATATTTTAGGGCACTATTTTTCCCGAAAACATAAGTAAGATGCATTAGAAACTACTATTTGAAAAAGTTAAGTTTTTCAACATTTTTGGCCTCATAACTACATATAATTTCGTAAAAATTAAAACAATTACACCTAATTGTGCCCATTAAAATATTAGCCAATTGACGGTTCGATATGAACATTCTACGACACTAATTTTGCACGAGAAAAAAGTAGGATGCATTAAAAACATTTGTTTAAACAAGTTGTTTGTGGTTTTAAAAATTTTGGCCCCATAAGTACACATAATTTCATGCAAATTGATATAATTGCTCCTAATTATACCCACTAAAAGATTGTTCAATTAGCACTGCGATATGAATATCCTACGACACTAATTTTTCATAAAACATAAGTAAGATATATTAGAAACTGCTGTTTGAACAAGTTGTTTAAGATTCTTAACATTTTTTGACTCATAACTATACATAATTTCGTGAAAATTAATATAATTACTCCTAATTATACCTATTAGTAGATTATCCAATCAGCACATCGATATGAACATTGTACGACACTAATTTCACACAAAACATAAATAAGATGCATTAAAAATGGTTGTTTAAACAAGTTGTTTGAGTTTTTGAAATTTGTTGGCCGCATAACTACATAAAATTTCATGAAAATTAATATAATTACTCCTAATTATGCCTATTATATGATTGTCTAATTAAAACTTAGATATTAATATTCTATAACGCTAATTTTGGACAAATATAAGTAAGATGAATTCGAAACTGTTTTTTAAATAAGTAGTTTAAGATTTTCAACATTTTTTGAATCAAAACTACACATAATTTCGAGCGAATTAATATAATTGCATAACTATGTCTATATTATAAGATTGTCAAATTAACACTTCGATATGAATATCGAGAGGACGCTAATTTTTCATAAGACATAAGTAAGATACATTAGAAATTGCTGTTTAAACAAGTTGTTTAAGATTTTCAACATTTATTGCCTCATAACGACACAAAAATTGATGAAAATTAATATAATTACTCCTAATTATGTCTATTGGAACATTATTCAATTAACGCTTCGATATGAACATTCTACAACACGAATTTTGCATAAAAAAATAAGTAAGATGCATTAAAAACAGATGTTTAAACAAGTTGTTTGAATTTATTAAATTTTTTTGCTGCATAACTACACATAACATGGCGCAAATTAATATAATTACTCCTAATTATGCCTATTATATAATTATCCAATTGACACTCCAATATGAATATCCTATGACGGTATTTTTTTTCTTAAAACATAAATAAGATACATCTCGTGATCGCTGTTTAAACAAGTTGTCTAACATTTTCAAAATTTATTGTCTCACAACTACATATAATTTCGTGAAAATTAATATAATTACTCCTAATTGTGCCTATTAGAAGATTATCCAATGAATACTTCGATATGAATATTTCACGACACTAAATTAGCACAAAACATAAGTAAGATGCATTAAAAAATAGCAGTTTAAACTAATTGATTGTGTTTTTCAAACTTTTTGCCGCATAACTGTATATAATTTCGTGATAATTAACATAATTACTCCTAATTATGTCTATTATAAGATTATATAATTAAAACATCGATATGAATATTCTATGAAGCTAATTTGGCATAAAACAAAAGTAAGATGCATTATAAACTGTTGTTTAAACAAGTTATTTGACTTTTTTAAAAGTTTTGGCCCCATAAATATACATATTTTCGTGCAAATTAATATAATTACTCCTAGTTAGGCCTATTATAAGATTGCTCAATTGACACTTCGATATGAATATTCCACGACACTATTTTCTCCTAAAACATCAGTAAGATGCATTAGAAACAGCTATTTGAAAAAGAGTGTTTCAAAATTTTTGGCCCCATAACTACACATAATTTAGTGAAAAATTAAAATAATCACTAATAATTATGCCTATTAAAATATTATCTAATTAACACTTCAATATGAACATTCTACAACGCTATTTTTGCACAAAACATCAGTTGGAGGCTTTAAAAACAACTGTTTAAACAAGTTATTTCAGTTTTTTAAATTTTTTGGCCGCATAATTATACATAATTTCTTATAAATTAATATTATTTCTCCTAAGCATGCCTATTATATGATCTTCTAATTAATACTTCGATATGAATATTCTACGACACTAATTTTGCACAAAACATAAGTAAAGATGCATTAAAAATAGTTGTTTCAACAAGTTTCTTTGAGTTTTTCAAAAAATTTGGCTTCATAGCTACACATAATTTCTTATAAATTAATATAATTACTACTAAATATGCCAATTATAAGATTCTTTAATTAAAACTTCGATATGAATATTCTACAACACTAATTTTGCACAAAACATAAGTAAGATGCATTAAAAATAGCTGTTTAAACAAGTTGTTTGATCTTTCCAATTTTATTGGCCGCATAACTGTAGATAATTTCATATAAATTAATATAATTGCTCCTAATTACGCTTGTTATATGATTTTCCACTTAATACGTTGATATGAATATTCTACGATACTAATTTTTCACAAAACATAAGTAAGATGCATTAGAAACTGCTATTTAAAAAGCTTGTTTGAGTTTTCAATATTTTTACCCTCTTAACTACACATAATCTCGTGAAAATTAATATAACTACTCCTAATTACTCCTATTATAAAGTTGTCCAATTAAAACTTCGATATAAATATTCTATAATGCTAATTTTGCCCAAAACATAAGTAGGATGCGTTAAAAACTGTTGTTTAAATAAGTTGTTTGGCTTTATGAGAATTTTTGGCCGCACAACTACACAAAATTCGTGCAAATTAAAATAATTACTCCTGGTTACGCCTATTATAAGATTGTCCTATTCAAACTTCGATATGAATATTGCATGACGCTAATTTTGCGTAAAACATAAGTAAGATGCATTAAAAACTGATGTTTGAAAACGTTGTTTGAGTTTTTCAAAACTTTTGGTTGCATAACTACATATAATTTCGTGTAAATTAATAAAATTACTCCTAATTACGCTAATTATATAATTTCGAGCGAATTAATATAATTGCATAACTATGTCTATATTATAAGATTGTCAAATTAACACTTCGATATGAATATCAGATGACACTAATTTTTCATAAGACATAAGTAAGATACATTAGAAATTACTGTTTAAACAAGTTGTTTAAGATTTTCAACATTTATTGCCTCATAACGACACAAAAATTGATGAAAAATTAATATAATTACTCCTAATTATGTCTATTGGAACATTATTCAATTAACGCTTCGATATGAACATTCTACAACACAAATTTTACATAAAAAAATTAGTAAGATGCATTAAAAACAGATGTTTAAACAAGTTGTTTGAGTTTATTAAATTTTTTTGCTTCATAACTACACATAACATGGCGCAAATTAATATAATTACTCCTAATTATGCCTATTATATAATTATCCAATTGACACTCCAGTATGAATATCCTATGACGGTATTTTTTCTTAAAACATAAATAAGATACATCTGTAACTGCTGTTTAAATAAGTTGTCTAACTGTGCGACCCTTTTTCGCGCGCTCCGCACCGCCGCTGGGTTTTGGGCGATGGGATGCGGAAGAAGGACACAGAGATCCCTTCTGAACGTGAATTTATTTCTCGCCGGTTGGTCCCGCCGGCTTAGACTCATTGGGATGTACACTAAGGGGGATTTTAGTGATTGTGAGTACTTGTAGATTCCGATGGGCGCAAGCCTCCACCGTTAATTACCCTGGGCTATTAATCTCGAGGAACTTCTAGATCTTGAAAGGGGGAAGCAAATAGTATAGCTAAATAATAGTCAAGTGGTCGCATGCTCCTATGATCAGAAATCACTGGAGTATTCTGGATCTACCAAAAAGTTAATCCAGTGGGATATGGGGTGAAAAGATGAACCTACTACAGATCGGTTCAATCTTTACCGCTCCGAGAGATAACCTTACTACAGATCAGATTAATCTCTGCGGAGGGATGAGAGGTGAGTCTACTACAGAACAACTCGACCTCAGTTGATCTAGAAGATAAACTTACTACAGAATGGTTCAATCTTAACTAGTCAACAACCAATCACACAAAATACAACTCGAAGCACTAAGCCGGTTGATCTTGAGGTTGGTGAATCAGGAGAAGGGCGGATATGACCCACATGGTACTTCTCACTGATCTTCTAGATCATGGATTCCAAGCACTAAGCGGATCCATAAACCTAGGAGCACAACTGCACACAAAGTTAAACCTGAAGCGCTAAGCCAGCTTGACATTGAGGCGTGTGTCAGTGAAAGAACCTACTACAGAACGGTTCATTCCACTGTTTGAGGATGAATCTACTACAGAACGATTCAATCCTCTAAACTAGAAGACAAACTTATCGACAGATTAGTTTGGTCTTACTAGCTTGACTGGTCATGAATTACTTGTTCATGATACAGGGCCATCATGATATCACCTCCTTAGACACCATGATGTTCTTCCACTTGTGCTAATATCATAGTCTTGGTCATTCTTCGATGGGCGTCAAGATGTTCTTGTCTCAACTGACTATTCTGAATGTTGCATTACTTGTGCAAAATCATTATGTTACTTCACATCATCTCGTGTGAACATATTTAATCGCCACTAAATCATGAGTCCAGAGCACTTAGCTGATTCACAGATTCAGGATTAGCTTGTGCACAAAATTAAACTCGAGGCTCCTGATTGGTCTAACATTGAGGCAGGTTTATCTGAGGGTGAGCTTCTAGACAAGCTAGTTCAGAGGCTGTCATATTGTGATGACTCATCAGTAATCAACAAAATGTGTCACCACCTTATCAACCGTTATAACGATTCAAGATATCGTCATAACATTTCTGGAGAATAGCAGACTTGTCAGGGATGGTCAACAGGGGTCAAAACGTTGCCAACGTCTTGTGAAACGTTATAACGATATGATGAACCGTATAACGATTTAAGGAATCGTTACAACGGTTGAAGGGTTTTTGTATCCTCCTGGTTCTGATCTGTGAAACTTGATTGATTGAGATTGGCATCCTTAATAGAGAGTGTGTGCTCAAATCCATAATCAAAATCAGGAAAAAGGAAATTAAGATGTGTATCAGACTCCATGATTTACCTACATATACTTGATTCCCAAAAGATGCACACACTGTCTCTGATAAGGATAAAAGACATAATCGAATAAGGAAAACAAGCTCAATTAATCAGCTTCACAGAAGAACCAGTAGTCGTTACTGAGCTCAATATACTGGTACTAAGTTTTCACACATAAGCCCTAACCATGTCTATACAATTGAGCATAATTAAACACCTTCGAACAATGATACGTAGAAAAGAATCAGATCAATTAAATTAGTAAAATACTTAAAAGTTGATAATCAATACTAATGCTAGTGCGTCAGTACTAAGAATGAAGACACGGGTAAAGATGAAATTTCAATTCAACCTTAAACAAGCTCACAGACATGCACACCATTGTGGAAAGATAATTAACATGCTAAATAACAAAACATGAAAACTGGACCCGACATCCTCGGTACCGCCTAAACACGAGTCCGGGAGCGCAAAACATAAAAATTAGACCTGACGCCCTCGGTACCTCTGAAAATAACTCCGGGAGCGCAAAACATGAAACTGGACCCGACGCCCTCGGTACCGCCGAAAATGAGTCTGGTAGCGTAAAACATGAAAACGAGACCTGATGCCCTCGCTACCGTTGAAAACGAGTCTGGTAGCGGAAAACATGAGAACTCGACCCGACGCCCTTGGTACCGCCGAAAATGAGTCCGGGAGCGCAAAACATTAAAACTGGACCCGACGCCCTCGGTACCGCCGAAAATGAGTTCGGGAGCGCAAAACATGAAAACTGGCCCCGACGCCCTCGGTACCGAACATGAGTTCGGGAGCGTAAAACATGAAAACTCAACCCAACACCCTCGGTCCCGCCGAAAATGAGTTCGGGAGCGCAAAACATTAAAACTTGACCCGACGCCCTCGGTACCGCCGAAAACAAGTTCGGGAGCGCAAAACATTAAAACTTGACCCGACGCCCTCGCTACCGCCGAACACGAGCTCGGGAGAGCAAAACATAAAAATTAAACCTGATGCCCCTAACACAGCCGAAAATTAGTCCAGGAGCGCAAAACATGAAAACGAGACCCGACGCATTCGGTACCGTTGAAAATGAGTCCGGCAGCGTAAAACATGAAAACATGACCCGATGTCATCGATAGCGCCGAAAACAAGTCTAGAAGCGCAAAACATGAAAACTAGACTCGAGGCCCTCTACACTGCCAAAAATGAGTCATGTAGCGCAAAACATTAAAAAGGAACCCTATGCCCATGGTACTGCCGAAAACCAGTCCGAGAGCGCAAACCATGAAATTTGGACCCGACGCCCTCGGTACCGCCGAAAATGAGTCCGGGAGCGCAAAAAATGAAGAGAAGGGATCCAATTACCATTTTCTTTGGTGCCCATGGTGCCTATTTATTTATTTATGTATAAATTTAAAAATATGAACTGTTAGATGTATTCTATATCATCTCAATTGTATGTATATGAAAAATAAAAAAAAATAACTTTATTTGAATAGCCATCAAGTAACGTGTCTAAATTATAAAATTTGGTCCGTTGATTTTATTAACGCTTGATGTTTATATAAATAATATCGAAATGATATAATTTTTTGTATACATATATAAGATGATATTTACAAAATATTCTTTCAATTAGTTTTATTATTTAAGAATTTAAATAATAGTTATTTGATATTTAATTTTAATGGCATCGATGTGGCACCAAAATGGTGGTAATTGGATCCCTTCTCAAAAATGAAATCGGGACACGGCGCACTAGCTACCGCCGAAAATGAGTTCGGGAGCACAAAACATGAAAACAGGACCGACGCCCTCGCTACCGCTGAAAACGAGTCTTAGAGCGCAAAACATGAAAACTCGACCCGACGCCCTTGGTACCGTCGAAAACGCGTCCGGGAGCGCAAAACATGAAAACGAGACCAGACGCCCTCGCTACCGTCGAAAACGAATCCGGGAGCGCAAAACATGAAAACGGGACCCGACGCCCTCGTTACCGCCGAAAATGAGTCCGGGAGCGCAAAACATGAAACTCGACCCGAGGCCCTCGCTACCACCGAAAATGAGTCCGGGAGCGCAAAACAAGCAAACGACACCCGAGGCCCTCGGTACTGCCGAAAACTAGTCCGGGAGCACATAACATGAAAACTCGAGGCGACGCCCTCGGTACAGCCGAAAATGAGTCTGGGAGCGCAGAACATGGAAACTTGACCCGACGCCCTCGGTACCGCCGAAAATGAGTTCGGCGGCGTAAAACATGAAAACGGGACCCGACGCCCTCAGTACCGCCGAAAACAAGTCCGGGAGCGCATAACATGAAAACTCGACCCGACGACCTCGGTATAGCCGAACATGAGTCCGGGAGCGCAAAACATAAAAATTAGACCCGACGCCTCCGGTACAACCGAAAATGACTCCGGGAGCGCAAAACATAAAACTGGACCCGACGCCCTCGGTACCGCCGAAAATGAGTCTGATACCGTAAAACATGAAAACGAGACCCGATGCCCTCGCTACCGTCGAAAATGAGTCCGGTAGCGCAAAACATGAAAACTCGACCCGACACCCTCGCTACCGCCGAAAACGAGTTCGGGAGCGCAAAGCATCAAAACTGGACCCAACGCCCTCGGTATCGCCGAACATGAGTCCGGGAGCGTTGTGCGACCCTTTTTCGCGCGCTCCGCACCGCCGCTGGGCGATGGGATGCGGAAGAAGGACACGGAGATCCCTCCCGAGCGTGCATCTGCTAAGTGCCGGCTGATTCTGCCGTTTAGAGAGATTTGGATGCGCATTCAGGGGGTTTTTTAGTGATTGTGAGTTCTTGTAGATTCCGGTGGGCGCAAGCCCCCACCGTTAATTACCCCGGGGCTACTAACCTCGAGGCACCTCTCTGGATCTTTGAAAGGGAGAAGCAAATAGTATAGTTAAATGATGGTCAAGTGGTCGTCTGGGTTCACAAAAGGGGTCCATGGAAGACGAACCTACTACGATCGGTTCGGTCTTTACCGCTTCAAGAGATAACCTTACTACAGATCAGATTAATCTCTTTGAAGGGGTTTGAGGTGAATCTACTACAGAACGACTCGACCTCAGTTCATCTAGAGAATGAACCTACTTAATCCTATGAAAGACGAACCTACTACAGATCGGTTCAGCCTATACCACCTTGAGAGGTAACCCTACTACGGACACTGTGTTAATCTCTTCGTAGGGGTTCGAGGTTAGTCTACTACGAACGACTCAACCTCCGTTGATCTAGAAGATAAACCTACTACGAACGGTTCAATCTTAACTAGTCAACAACCAATCACACAAAATACAACTCGAAGCACCGAGCCTGGTTGATCTTGAGGTTGGTGAATCGGGAGAAGGGTGGATATGGCCCACGTGTTTCTTCTCACCGATCTTCTAGATCATGAATTCGAAGCACTAAGCCGATTCATAAACCTAGGAAACACAGCTTACACACAATGTTAAACCCGAAGCACTCGAGCCGCCTTAACATTGAGGCATGTGTTAGTGAAGGAACCTACCTACGAACGGTTCACATTCATCATTTGCTTTGTGGATGAATCTACTACAGAACGATTCAATCTCACAATCTCGGGAGATGAACCAGAAGACAAACTTATCGACGGATGAGTTCAGTCTTACTAGTTCAAATGGTCATGAATTACTTGTTCATGACACCGAGTCATTAAGATGTCACTTCTCTCGGACATCGTAATGTTCATATCTCTTGGAGTCGACATATCTCTTCATGTTGATGTCGCAGCCTTGGTCATTCTTCAGCGAGCGTCAAGATGTTCTTGTCCCGACTAATCATTCTATATGTTGCATTACTTGTGCACAATTACTATGTTGCCCTACACCCCTTGTGTGAGCGTATTTAATCATGAGTTACTTGCTCATGGTGATGAGTCATTAAGATGTCACTTCTCTCGGACATCGTAATGTTCTTCTTCCTCAGAGTCGACATATTTCTCCATGTTGATGTCGTAGCTTTGGTTATTCTTCATCAAGCGTCAAGATGTTCTTGTCTCGACATATCTTCTCATATTGCTGTCTAAGCCTCAGTTATTCTTCGTCAAGATGTTCTTGTCTCGACTAATCGTTCTAAATGTTATATCATGTGTGCAAAAATCCTCATGTTGCTCCACACCCCTTTGTGTGAGCATATTTGTTCATCTCCAAAATGTAAAAAACTCATTACATAATATTTTCCATTATTATCTCTATTATAAAGATGAATTTATTATTTATTATTATTTTTTATTTTTAAACTCTATTTATTTCTATAGAAAATTATTTACAAAAATAATAAGAAATGGGTTAGCTATTAACTAGAATTTTATTTATATTTTTGGGATTTTATAATAGCTAAAATAGTAGAATTTTATTTTTATTATTTCTAAGCTCTATTTATTTTGTAGAAAATTACTTACAAAAAAAATAATAGAAAATAAAATGGCTATGATTTTTATTTGTATTTTTTATATATTTATAATAGCCAAAGTAATAGAATTTTATTATTATATTTCATTATGTTGAAACATTATTCATGATGTAAAAATTATTTACAAATCAAAAGATGGTTAGCTATATTATTTTTATTTTTATTCTTATTTTTAGGATCTATAATAGCTAAAAAGAAATCATTATTAATATTCTATCCTATTTATTATAGTTTTTTCATTATATTTTTATTATTTCTATTTATTATCTATAGAAAAATATAAGATTTTTATTATTATCATCATCATTTGAAATAACCACAAAGAATGGAATTCATTATATTTTCTTATTACAACTATTATTTTTATTGCATTTTATCCATCAAAATATTTTTATTGTATATTTGTATAGAAATAACAAAAGAAATGCAATTCATTTTATTATAAAACCTTATTATCATTCTTTATTATAGAAGAAAATGCATTTACTATCTATTACCATGGTTGTATATATTTTTGTATATTTAGTGCTATTTATTTTTATTATATTTTTATTTTTTTTTATAGAAAATATCAACATAATATCTATTATTATTTATTTTTATTCATCAAAGAATAGAGCTAATATCATTATTTATTATTGCATATTACTATTGTCATTATTATTTCATGAAAAATCACTTGAAAAATCAGTAAAATATATCTAATTATTATTCATGATTTTATTTGAATTTTTGGAATTTTTATAGTATGTAAAATGACAAGTCAAAACTAAGTCAAATATATCAATATATGTAATATCTTTTGCTTTTAAATTGTTTCAACATGATTATATTTTTTAAAACTGGGATATTATTACATAGAAAAATAGTGTGAAAAATAAGGAAATTTTAGAAACAAATTTGAGTTAATTCGGAGTTCAGGAGCATTTTCAAATGATTTATTTATTCCATACTATTAATATTCTGTTATTATTTAACTAATGGGTTTAATATGGGCCTTTGGATCTGGCTGAGATTAACGCCCATCTTTCATTCAACTTTGTTCTTATTTGGGCCGCCGGATATGTTTTAAGATTGAGTTGTATTAGATGGACGGCCCAGATTCATATTCATATCTTTATTTAAAACAACGCTTTATCTTAATCGTTCAACCTCTTCAAGATTCACGTGCGTGCTTTAATATCCGTGCTACCGCGATTCTCTGACTCTCCAGTCAACATAAGCTCCAAGATTCGTGCTACTAACAGCGCCGGCGACCGCGGCCATCTCCCTCCGATCAGGCAACTGCCCTTGAGTCGTCTTGCCATGAGGAGTTATTCTACGACGTCCGATTAATGATCTGTGCGGTGAATCACATGGTATACCAATGCCAGATGGGTCGATTTGGTACCAATCCGTACCGAATCTCAATTCTTAGAAATTCAACGGAATTGATCAATATTTTGTACAATTAAATGCCCTGTTTGCATCGTTTACGTATGCTGGTATGAATTAACATGATTATTATAGCTTAGATTGACCCAATGAATCACACTGACAAATATTACTCGGAGTACAGTGGTGCAGTTCGGTACCGAAGGTATAGACATGAGTTATAACCAAATTTAACGATGTTTCTTGACAATTCAGAATTGATAATGCATCGTTTAACGTATCTATAGGAATCAAGTTGAGATTACATATCTAATTTGGATGATAATTACATTATGATCTAATGAAATTGACACAGTGCAGCATCGTCCAATACCGATCGTTTTTCACTCAAAATTCCGGCTATTCACTCACTTTCAATGCGACTTATGCACTTAATAGACTTCTTAATGACAATTATAACTGAGCTATATCCAATCATGCATGTAATTTTCCCTAATCTCAAGTTTGGAACCGGATTTAACTGGTACGACGCGATAACACATTGAAGATCACTAATTCCGTCGAGTTCTCAAGTTAAAACTGAGATCAATCGACTCTGAACAACACTACGACCTTGAATACATATGATACAAACACAAACTGAGATGAATTTGACGTTCAAACAAAGAATTAAAGCAAAGACCTTTGCTGGTATCGAGTTCTCAGGTTTTAACCGAGATCAATCGATTCAACCAGCTTAATTACTTGAAATCCAATCAAGAAACAAAACAAGAACTGAAATTCGATCAAATATTAGAGGAAAGAAGTTATGAATTTGCAAACTGAAAGAAAGAAATTGAAAAATTCAACTCAAAGATACTGTTACTCTAAGATTCAAATGCGATATATCAATTACATCGAAAATTCAATACTGAAACTTCAAATCCAATTGAAATTAAGCTCAAGACTGACCTTCTAGTGAATAATTGGAGATATAACAACCGAGTTCTCAAGTTAAAACTGAGATCAATCGGTTTCTTGGCTTTCTTTCCTTCTCACAACCAATTCTTCTCTTCCAATTGCCTTTTCTATGCTATAGCTCTCTAATCTATCACTCTCTATCTCTCTCTGGTCAGTTGTATTGTGTCTTCTCTTTTTTTTTAATTTCCATGGATTAGGGGTTTATATAGCCAATTAAAGGGTGTATCAAAGGGGTTAGAGCTATACACCATCCATGCACCAGCAATTAACTTGCCCTGGCCTATAAACATGGTCTTTCAATTCAGTTATCCATTCTGTTGAGATGTGGGTCCCATCTAAACGAATCCAAAGCTCCAATCTTTGACTGTTGACTCGGTTCCACTATCTTCTCACTTCTCATTGTTCATAGAACCTTCTAGCATCTTCAAAGATGCTATATATACCCATTTGAGTGCACCCAAGGCGCCTCTCTTTCTCTCGCCATTACAACTCTCCTCCAAAGCTCGAAATCCAATCACCCTATGGTGGCAAGCTTTGGTCAAAAGCATATCTTTACTATTCAATTGACAATTCCATCCATTCAAGTAGTATCGTGTGGGCACATGGAAGCTATAAGCATTGCTAATTCGTCTTTATAGCATAAGGTTTCAATTATCCTCAGTTGGCCCGATTTCATCACCTTATCTCAATTGCTTTTATTTGATCCTTAATTATTGCTTCTTTCTACACTTACAGCATCGTCTAAGTGAGTGGAAGAGATCTGCATCATCAATTTTGAGTTTAGATCCAAGGATCAAAGTTCTTCATTAATCACCCGAGGTGATCATCCTCTCTCACTGCTCTATTCACTTACTACTTTTTAATTTTGATCACTCACTCTTTCTCTCCTATGTACAGGCTATCTCTAACTGGAAAGAATTGGAATTGCGAGCTTTGGAGAGCTTGATTAGCGTTAATGGCGCCATCAGCCTCGTCGAGAAGAAGAAAGAAGAGAGGGAGGGGAGAAGGAGAAGAGAGGGAAGGAGCTGAACTCGGCGCACCAAGTCCATCGCAAGACAGGGCCCACCATCAGAGGCATGACACGCATGGGCCGGGTACATATCTCCTTTTCTCCTTGGTTTAAATTTCTGTTTGTTCTTGCGCATGGGCTTGGCTCATGGTTATCTGCATAAGCTGTACACTCATAAACCTTACATATGGGCCCCATATGTAAGTATATGAATCTCGGCCCATTAGTCCAGCTGTGGATTGATTAACCCCCTGCTTAAATCTAATTAATCTGACTTGGCACACTCTGATAGGTCCACTTGTTTAATCAATCCATTAATCATCTGCATTAGTGTTAAGCATGCTGAGGTGGCTCTGTAGTGTAGTGCCATGTGGCTTAAACCTCTGTGATGTGGCACCAATGGCCAGCTGCCATATGGCACTGGAGTGTTGAGGTGTGATCTTGTGGTGTTGCCATGTGGCACCTTTGGAGGCGAGGTGTGATGGCTTGTGGTGTTGCCATGTGGCATATGGAAGGGTGAGGTGGGCTGTCGGTCTTGCCACGTGGCATGTTGGTGGGGCCCACATGTCGTCGCATGGTGGTGGGACCCACATGGCTGAGGTGGACCAATGGGGTGCTGACACGTGGCATGAGGTGGCCCGGTGAGATGCCGACACGTGTCACACCCTCTCTCTTCTCTCGATCCCGTGTAAGCGTGCTTAGGATCCCCGGTTGCACCCGGATGTGTCTCTCGTCCCCAAGTTGCACCCGGATCCGCCTTGATCAAATCTCGACCCTTGATCTTTCCTTTTTAATCTGTTTTATTTTCCCTGAATTTATTTTAATAGCTCCACTTATCCAAAAATTATGAAAATTTCACCAAAAATCCCTAAAATCATGATGATCATCCCTGTAATTTTTAATTCCATTTTTACCCCTGCCTCTCTGAATTAAAAATTCTCTTGTCAAATAAACCCTATTATTTCTTTCGAATTAATCCCGCATTTCATTTGTAGCTCAATGTCTCGCCAATTATCTCTCTCTTGCAGAAACCACCCTAACTAAATACCAATTAGACTTATATTGATATTCATTAGGGCTTGATCTGATCAACAGTTGATTACATGTCAACAGTTGATACAAATCTAGACTTGATCGATGGTTGCTCCCGGCTTTGCACTTGATCGGTCTTGTGAAATTGACTTTCAATCCCTTAACATGAGGGTGACTTGGTCAAAGAACCGACTACTTATCATGAATTGACACAAATCAAAGCATGGTTAGGTGGTTGCTCACGACTTTGGCACCAGTGTCGACCTTGAAAGCAAAATCACATTTGAGATTTCTCATGACTAGTTGCATCAAAATGCTAGCTTGGCATTGACATCATTTCATGTAGCATAGGGATTATACTTTGCTTGACTCCTTTCTAGGGTTAGCTATGATGATAGATTCTCGGGGTTCAATTCGACTCCTTTAATAGGTCACCGAGGTGTGGGGCCCACTTTCGGTGAAAATGGTCACATGGATGACCCATCGATAGGCTAGGTTTATGTTGTTAGATCCATCTACAAGGGACCGCCAAGTGGGTCCTACTTGTCGAAAAATGTAATCAAATGGCGACCCATCGGGAGATTTTCTCTCTCGAAATCTCCCGAGGGTCGGCCCACCTCGAATGAGTAGGAGGTGGCGGGGTATTTATATCCTTGCTCCATACTTAGGATTTCCTTGTGGGATTAGTGCTTAACCTCTCGTTCCGGGTTGATTAGTTTTCTTAGCAAAATGGGCTAGGTCCATGCCATTGAGTCGCTCATAAGGGACCGCCATGTGGGTCCCACTTGTCGAAAAGATATAATCACATGGTGACACCCGAGAGATCTCCTCTCTCCTCGATCCTCTCGGGCTGTCACTCATGTGCGAGTGGATAGAGAATAGTGGGGTATTTATACTCTTCACTTCATGCCCGCATTCCATTGTGGGACTAATGGATTCATTCCGGGTTAAGCGACGACCTCTTCGATCAAATGGGCCATCTTCTTCCTTGCTTTCCTTCTCATGATTTATTATTAATCATTGATTTTATTTTCATTTATTCATCCACTCATCCTTGAAAATTTTCAAGGGTAAACAAGCGTAAAACATGAAAACTCGACCAGACGCCCTCGGTACCGCCGAAAATGAGTCCGGAAGCACAAAACATTAAAACCGGACCCTATGCCCTCGGTACCGCCGAACACGAGTCTAGGAGCGCAAAACATAAAAATTAGACCTGACACCCCTAGTACCGCCGAAAATGAGTCCGAGAACGTAAAACATGAAAATGAGACCCGACGCCCCCGGTACCGCCGAAAAGGAGTCCGGCAGCGTAAAACATGAAAACGGGACCCGATGTCCTAGATAGCGCCAAAATGAGTCTAGGGGTGCAAAACATGAAAACTAGACCTTAGGCTCTCTCCACTGCCGAAAATGAGTCCTGTAGCGCAAAACATTAAAACGGGACCCGACGCCCATGGGACCCCGAAAACCAGTCCGGGAGCGCAAACCATGAAATTTGGACCCGACGCCCTCGGTACCGCCGAAATTGAGTTCGGGAGCGCAGGACATGGAAAATCGACCTAACACCCTCGCTACCGTCGAAAACGAGTTCGGGAGCGCAAAATATGAAATCTGGACCCGACGCCCTCGGTAACGTCAAAAACGCGTTCAGGAGCGCAAAACATGAAAACGGGACCTAACGCCCTTGCTACCGCCAAAATGAATCCGGGAACGCAAAACATGAAAACAGGACCCGACGCCATCGTTACCGCCGAAAATGAGCCCGGGAGCGCAAAACAAGAAAACGGGACTCGATGCCATCGCTGTCGTCGAAAATGAGTTCGGGAGCGCAAAACATGAAAACTGGACCCGAGGCCCTCGGTACCACCGAAAATGAGTTCGGGAGCGCAAAACATGCAATCGACAAAAGGGGGAGATTGTTACACTTAACATCTTCTTTGATTTGTCGATTTGCAAAACAATCTTGAATTTTACAATTTGCCTTGTTTGAGTTTTGTGCAGGGATTAACATGCAAATGGACTAGTGCACAAGAACCAAGACTAGTGCTGGGATATAAGAGCTTAATCAAGACTGCATTAGGCTTAGGTTTAGTTAGATTCAAATTGGGTTGAATTGGTCAAGATAAATTGAGCTTAAACAACAAGAAAATTGCATCTGTCCAGGGAATCGTTATAACGATTCGGTAAACGTTATAACGGTTCATCTCAATACTCAAAAATATTCTAAGGCAGAAATATTCTAAAAGAAACCGAGTGTATCGTTATGTAACGATTCAGTAATCGTTACAACGATTTGGGAAACGTATAACGATTTGATAAATCGTTATAACGTTTCAGTTCAGTTGATCCAACGGCTATTCTTTCTAAACCGTTATAACGATTCGTAAACCGTTATAACGGTTCAAGCCGAAAAATAGTTTCTTCAGAAAATCTATTTTAAAAGGATTACCTCTCTCACCAAAAATAGATCTGACTGAGTTGGAATTTGATCTATCTAGCAAAATCATTACTCTAGAGAGCTTACTATCCATATACAAAGTGAGAGAGATAATTCAATAGATTGACACACTCATTTAGCCAAATCTTTGTTCAAGCTCAATTTTGCTTCTCTCTATTCTCCTAACTTGATCCTTCGTGATCTTCTTGAAAACATTCTTTTGAGCTGTAGTGCTCACCTTTCCTTGAGTGTGTTGTCACTCACTTTTTGAGTGTGTTGTCACTCACCTTTCTTTTGAGTGTGTTGTCACTCAACCCTTTTTGAGTGTGTTGTCACTCTTGTTACCGATAGGTTTGACAACCCATTTTTGTAAGGGACCAAGTTCTACAAGTGTAAAAACCCTTTTTAAATATATCGGCTCAACCTCAATTGTTAGAGGTTGAGGGTCCCGGAGACGTAGGCATTGTTGAAGCCGAACTCCGTTACATCTTGTGTTCTTGCTTTATCTTTACTTTCTTTTCTCACGTTTCTTTGATTGCTATATTCTTGTGAGAATTGAATTGTTTTAAATCGTATTCCGCTGCCATTACACTTGAACATTAAGCCCCAAACCGGTTTATACATTTCTACCTTAGGTTCTTTACATTCTTGCACCTTCTTGACCTTTCAATACCATTATCTTAGAGCTTCAAAGGTCTATCACCTCCGAAAACGAGTCCGGAAGCGCAAAACATGAAAACTGGACCCGACGCCCACGGTACCGCCGATAAATGAGTCCGGGAGCGCAAAACATGAAAAACTGGACCCGATGCCCTCGGTACTGCCGGAAACGAGTCCAGGAGCGCAAAACATAAAAACGGGACCCGATGCCCTCGCTACCGCCGAAAACGAGTCCGGGAGCGCAAAACATGAAACTGGACGCGATGCCCTCGCTACGGCCGAAAACGAATCGAGAGCGCAAAACATGAAAATGGGACACGACGCCCTCGTTACCGCTGAAAATGAGTCTGGGAGCGCAAAACATGAAAACGGGACCCGACACCGTCCCTACCGCCGAAAATGAGTTCGGGAGCGCAAAACATGAAAACTCGACCCGAGGCCCTCGGTACCGCCGGAAATGAGTTCGGGAGAGCAAAACATGCAAACAACACCCGAGGCCCTCGGTCCTGCCGAAAACTAGTCCGGGAGCGCAAACATGAAATCGAAACCCGACGCCCATCGGTACCGTTGAAAATGAGTTCGGCAGCGTAAAACATGAAAAAGGGACCTGACGCCCACGGTACCGCCGAAAACGAGTCCGGGAGCGCATAACATGAAAAATCGACGCGACGCCCTCGCTACCGCCGAAAACGAGTCCGAGAGCGCAGAACATGGAAACTCGACCCGACGCCCTCGGTGCCGCCTAAAATGAGTCTGGGAGCGTAAAACATGAATTCGAGACTCAATGCCCTCGGTACCGCCGAAACTGAGTTCGGCAGCGTAAAACATGAAAACGGGATTCGACGCCCTCGGTACCGTCGAAAACGAGTCAGGGATCACAAAACATGAAAACGGGACCCGGCGCCCTCGGTGCCGCCGAAAACGAGTCCCGGAGTGCAAAACATGAAAACTGGACCCGACGCCCTCGCTACCGTCGAAAACGACCCGTCGCTAGTCGAAAATGAGTCAGAGAGCGCAAAACATGAAAACGACACCCGACGCACTCGTTACCGTCGAAAATGAGTCCGGGAGCGCAAAACATGAAATCAGGACCCGACACCCTCGCTACCGCCAAAAATGAGTCCGGGAGCGCAAAACATGAAAACTCGACCCGACACCCCCGGTACCGCCGAAAATGAGTCCGGGAGCGCAAAACATGAAAACAACACCCGAGCCCTTGGTACTACTGAAAACTAGCCTGGGAGCACAAAACATGAAAAAGGGACCCAACGCCCCGATTACCGTTGAAAATGAGTCCGGGAGCGCAAAACATGAAAACGGGACCCGACGCCCTCGCTACCGTCGAATATGAGTCCGGGAGAGCAAAACATGAAAACGGGACCCGACACCCTCGCTACCGCCGAAAATGAGTCCGGGAGCGCAAAACATGAAAACTCGATCTGACGTCCCCGGTACCACCGAAAATGACTCCGGCAGCGCAAAACATGAAAATGACACCAAAGGCCCTCGGTACTGCCGAAAACTAGTCCGGGAGCGCAATCATGAAATCGAGACCCGACGCCTTCGGTACAGTTGAAAATGAGTTTGGTAGGGTAAAACATGAAAAAGTGACACGACGCCCTCGGTACCGCCAAAAACGAGTCCAGAAGAACAGAACATGAAAACTCGACTGACGCCCTCAGTACTGTCGAAAAAGCGTCCGGGAGCGCAAAACATGAAAACTAGACCCGACGCCCTCGGTTCCACCGAAAACGAGACCGGGAGCGCAAAACATGAATACTGGACCCAACGCCCTCGTTAATGTCGAAAATGAGTTCGGGAGCGCAAAAAATGAAAACGGGACTTGATGCCCCCGGTACCGTCGAAAACCAGTCCGGGATCACAAAACATTAAACCGGGACCCGACACTCTCGGTACGGCTAAAAATGAGTCTGATAGCGCAAAACTTGAAAACTGGACCCGAGGCCGTCGGTATCGCTGAAAACGAGTTTGGGGGCGAAAACATGCAAACGGGACCCGACGCACTCGCTACCGCTGAAAATGAGTCCGTGTTATACGTCGCCGGACTCATTTTCGACGCTACCGAGGGCATCGGGTCTCGTTTTCATGTTTTGCGCTTCCGGACTCATTTTCGGCGTTGTTAGGGGCGTCGGGTCTCGTTTTCATGCTTTGCGCTCCCGGACTCATTTTCGGCGGTACTAGCGGCGTCGGATCCTGTTTTCATGTTTTGCGCTCTCGGACACATTTTCGGTGGTACCGATAGCGTCGAATCCAGTTTCATGATTTACGCTCCCGGAGTCATTTTCGGCGGTACTGAGGGCGTCGGGTCCAGTTTTCATTTTTTGTGCTCCCGGACTCGTGTTTGGCGGTATCGAGGGCGTCAGATCCTGTTTTCATGTTTTGCGCTCCCAGACTCGTTTTCGGCGGTACCGAGGGCGTTAGTCGAGTTTTCATGTTTTGTTCTCCTGGACTCGTTTTTGGCGGTACCGAGGGCGTCGTGTCGCTTTTTCATGTTTTACCCTACCAAACTCATTTTCAGCTGTACCGAAGGCGTCGGGTCTCGATTTCATGATTGCGCTCCCAAACTAGTTTTCGGCAGTACCGAGGGCCTCGGGTGTCGTTTTCATGTTTTGCGCTGCCGGAGTCATTTTCGGTGGTACCGAGGGCGTCAGATCGAGTTTTCATGTTTTGCGCTCCCGGACTCGTTTTCGGCGGTAGCGAGGGTGTCGGGTCCCGTTTTCATGTTTTGCTCTCCCGGACTCATATTCGGCGGTAGCGAGGGCGTCAGGTCCCGTTTTCATGTTTTGCGCTCCCGGACTCGTTTTCGACGGTACCGAGGGCGTCGGGTCCAGTTTTCATGTTTTGCGCTCCCAGACTCGTTTTTGGCAGTACCATGGGCGTCGGGTCCAGTTTTCATGTTTTGCGCTCCCGGACTCGTTTTCGGCGGTACCGAGGGCGTCAGGTCCAATTTTCATGTTTTGCGCTACCGGACTTGTTTTCGGCGGTACCGAGAACGTCGGGTCCCGTTTTCATGTTTTACGCTGCCGAACTCATTTTTGAAGAACGTCGGGACTCGATTTCATGTTTTGTGCCCCTCCCTCCCTCTGTGGCACCTTCGTCTTCACAAACCTCTGCTTATGGTACCTCCTCCAGCACTAAGCATACATTGTTGACTGCTGACTGGAATTGTTTCACGGTTGAAGGACAACAGGTTTATCTTCTTTATTTTTTTGAGCTAAATTGTAAATGACAACCTCAAAAGGAATTTTGAGTAAAGTAGCCCTCCCTTGATCCATGTTGGTTCAAATTTATGTCTAAGGACAGTTTCACAAGGTTCCCTTGCTTTTTGACAAATTCAAATAATATTTACTGTACTTTGCAATTCAGCACTCAGCAGTACTTAGTTCCAAGTCCAGCATTTCTTGTATTTGCAACTCACATCAGTAATATTTCCGGAAATTGCTTTGGTAAAGCCAGTATGAGCTGAAGCTTACTAAGGATGCATAATCCCAAAAGTTGTTGAAGTCGGTTCCAAACGATCATTGAAACTAATGCTTTTAACAATTTATGCGCCTGCATACCAAAATTCTATTTCTTTTAGTTATAATCGTATAACCTCAAGTGGCCAGAAAAAAAGGTATAGAATTCTATTTCAATGCGTTCATTTTTCATCACTTGTGTTTATACAAAATGTACTCAAATTATACCATTCGACATGTAAACTATCATCCTCAAATATATCAGTTTGTACGGTTTGGATTTATTGACCGAAAGCATATCCCACAGATTTCAGAGTTAAGCTCATGAACCATTTTGGTGAGTTTACTCTTTGCTTAATAATGCCAAATCATGCATCGTGATGGTGCAAGACGCATTATTGTTAAATCTTTGCAACTTTGCATCTACCTTTACCAAACTTTTTTTTTCCTTTTTTCCATATTAAGTGAATGCAATCCATGCTAAATTAGGTTATTCTGGACTTGTTCTCAACCACTGAGTTCAGTTAACAGAAGATATGGCCCTGTGCAGGGCCCCAGGGGTGGGGGTGGGGGTAATTATGTAAATTTCTTTTAGGCTTACCTTAATTTTAACTACAAAATGATATTTAAAAAGAAAATCTTTATATCGTTTCATATAATTGCTGCATCTTTTTCCTCTTGTGGCTGAAATGAAGTGTTGATGAGTTGAAAAAACTTCTAGCTGACAAAGATGCATACAAGGCCCTTTTCAATTCACTTGATGAAGTGAGAAACCAGAATCATGTATACTCAAATGTTTTGTTATACTTTATTGTGAAAACTTCCAATCAATAGAAATTTACCATAATGTTCTTGGCCTTTTAGACATTAGGAGATCTTCAAAAAGAGACAGTAGAACTTGCTGGTGTGGTTATCTCTCCTCTGAGCATGTTTACTTGGTTGATAAGTTATTTTAAATAATCTGGCTTACTTTGAGTTTGTCAATTCTCAGAGGCAAATTTGGAAAAAGAATACAGTATTGCAGAACTCAAGAACCAGGTATAATATTAATTATTAAATGAAACATTTCCTTTTTAAAGACCAAGTTGTGGAGACTTTTCTCTAACTAGGTAACACTGAATGATGTTGTAGTGTACGGTAATTAGGATAAGTGAGTTGGCATCGGCGCAAGAGAAATTGGCTGAATTTTCGAGGCAAAGGGATGAAATCATGAATTCATACTCCCGGTCTAGCCTCCTGGATAAATTAAATGGTTAGTAGTCTGTTAAATGGTGAGGTAACTGCAAGAATAAACACCTAGAGTTAACTGCAAGAATAAACACCTTTAGTGTACAAACAATGATATTGTATAAATATACTTTTTGATTCGTACTCTTATTTCACTGTACTTGAGCAATAGAAAACGAGTATTAAATTCTTAGTTCAACACAAGAATAAAAATTAAACAACAGAGGGGTTCAGAGACATATGGTCCAGGTTGATTTCTCTAGACTGCCTGAAGTAGTGTACTTTTCTAATTATCATATATAAGTTAGATTAGCATATGCTATATCTGTATGCCAACAACTCTGAATTGGAGTTTGTTCCTTATTTTTGTTCGAATAAATAGTTTTAGTAGCTTTAATTGTTTAAATTTCCAAACTTTTGAATAATATCCATCTCCCTTTTAACTTACAGAAGCGACTTACAAGGCAGATGAGGAGTCGGACATGCTTCACGCGAAGTTACTGAAAGAAGAAGTAGATATACGCACATTTGTACAAAATTACAAAAAAACTACGTACTGCATACCACAGGCATTCCCTATTGCATATTGCTGCCAAGACCTCCGTTTGCTAGTTATTTTCCTGCATTTCTCATTGTATGGCTCTTGATTATTTTTATTTTCATGAAAAAAATCAAATAAAACATGAATCAAATATTTTTTTTTAAAAAAAGTGCCATGGTATCAACTGGTTCAAACAAAGTTTAATTTCATTACAATTACTAATGCGAGTTTTACTTGATTTTGCTTCTCATAGTAACATGAGAGTGTTGACAAGTTTAGCGTTTATCTGGTTCTTTGAATATTTAAGGGTCCTTGAATGAGTTGATATATATATTTTTTATTTTTGCTAAATAATGTAAATGATATGGTCGATCCCGTAGAAAGAATTAGCAATCTTATCCGTACGACAAGTTACCAGTCATGCTAAACGGGCACTGCGGTCAGGTTTAAACCTCAAAAAACAAATTTTGCCACAAGTTCACTACCAGAGAAAAAAGAATTAAAACCGGTTTTATAAACAATTTAGCACCGGTTATAAACCGGTTTTAAAAGTAAGCGGTGCTAAAGGTTTATAACCGGTGTTAAAATAAAATATTTAAAACCGGTTTAACCAAAACCGGTGCTAATTTACTTTGAACAATTAAAACCGGTTATTCAATAACCGGTTCTATTTTACTTCATTTAAAACCGGTTTTCCTATAACCGGTGCTAATTTACTTCATTTAAAACCGGTTATCCTATAACCGGTTCTAATTTACTTCTTCCATTAAAACCGGTTATTGAATAACCGGTTCTATTTTACTTCCGTGCGATTGTAATAAAATAACACAATAAAACCGGTTTCTTTGAATAACCGGCTCTAAACATATATTTTTTTTAATAAATTTTTTATTTTCTGTGACTGGTCCATATACCAGCCATATATATAAACAAACACATACAAATATAACACAAAAATATAACACAAATATAACTCACTAAATAACTGATCAATATCATATAAGTAAATAAACATTACAAATAACAGAAAAAAAATATAAAATAAATTATCAAATATTAGATGCAATATAATTTACAACTATCTCCTTAATTTCTTCGATATCTTCCAGTGAATAAGATTGAGGAGCTGGTTTGATAGCCTATTAAAAAATTAAAATTTCATTGGTTTGATTAAGCAAACAAATATGTAAGAGAATTAAAGATTAATATGAAGTTTATTTTTTATACCTGTGGTAAATTTTTGTTGCTAGAATATGTAGTTATTATATTATGCATCGATTTCATAACATAATAGCCGCACTCTTTACCGCTTGGTTGGTTTGGACTCTAAAATGTTACAAGAAAAAAATGAAATAATAGCGTAAGGCCCTTATATAACAATCATTTAAAGTTAAAAATTACACACCTGAAAAAATCAAATCATTTAAAATTTGGAATTACACACCTGAATCGTTTTCCAAGTGAACTTGAGTTTTTTTTCTTGAGCGAATTGTTTTTCAATCCAATAATAGCGTAAGGCCCTTATAAAACAATGATATGAGTTATCAATTACAGTACATAATAAATTATCGAAGATAATAGAAAAAACTTACGTATTTAATACTGGTTGGATAATATATGTTTCATCTTTACGATTCAATGAGTCCACGACATAAACAACAGAGGGTTTGAGCCGCACAATCAAAAGAATCCAATGCCCCCTACAATTTATATGTATTAAAAAGGGAAGATTAAGCAATTAAGCAATAGATAAATAAGCAAATGAATTAAGTTTTGAAGTTCTAACCTTTCAATGTACGGAAGAAACATGTAGGAGTTTGGATTCTCGCAGTTAACAAAGCATTGCCCCAAATAATTGACTGTGCGCTCAATATCACTTTGAATTTGTGTTTCCGTGCAAAAATATGGATCGATAAATTTACAATTGTCAATTAAGAAACTCTTGCACGTATCGTGGGAAACCCTACAATATATACAATAATTAGTCTTAAAATAATTATTAAAATGCTAAAAGAAATATTATGATTAAAGAAATATTATGCTAAAAGAAATATTAAAATGCTAAAAGAAACTTCTTACCTAATTGGACATTTATATCTTTCACAATAGAATATATTTGTTTTCCGGATAATGATATTGGTGCTTTCTCCAGCTCAACCGTACCATCATCAAAAGCTTTCTTCTTCTTCCGTCGGTAGGGGTGATTATGATTAAGAAATCTACGGTGTCCCAAATAAATATTTTTTCCACGTTTTTCAATCGTATCGTACGACTCTCTTCTCCACAAATTGGACACGCTTTTGCTCCTTTTGTTCTATGACCCGATAAGTTACCATAGGCGGGAAAATCATTAATCGTGCAAAAAATAACGCACGAAGGATGAAATATTCTTTTAAATAGGCATCAAATATTCTCACACCATCTTTCCATAATTTATTCGATCCTCCAATAATGGAGCCAAGTATACATCTATATCATTACCAGGTTGTTTTGGACCAGAAATCAACAACGACAACATTATGTATTTTCTTTTCATGCATAACCAGGGGGAGATTATAAATACACAATAAAATAGGCCATGTTGTGTTACCACTACTCATAAGGCCATAAGGGTTCATCCCGTCTGTACATAACCCTAATCGTAAATTTCTTGGTTCATCGCCAAAATCCTTAAATATTCTGTTAATGTTTCTCCATTCGGGAGAGTCCCCAGGGTGACGGAGCATTCCATCATCTTTTCTGCCATCCACATGCCATCGTAATAAGTGAGCGTCTTTTGAGTTTGCAAATAGACGCTGAAATCTTGGAATAACTGGTAAATACCATAACACTTTTGTTCTTTGGTCGTTTTCGAACTTCTATTTCATTATCTCTCGGTTTGTACCGTGAAGCGTTACATTTCGGACACTTATCCAAATCATTGTACTCATTTCGATATAATATGCAATCATTCGGACATGCATGAATTCTCTCCACTTCCATACTCAAGGGACATAATAATTTCTTCGCTCTATATGTGGAGTCCGGTATTAAATTATTTTCTGGAAGCATTTCTCTTAGAAGTTCTAATAAAGAGGTAAAACTTTTATCGCTCCATCCGTTTTTAGCTTTCGGTTATACAATTTAAAAAGCTCATGAGATATTTTCATAAATTTTGTACAACCTAGGAAATAATGGCACATTGGAATCATTACCCAAATTTTTAAAAATTTCAGAATATCGACAAAATCCGCTGCAATATCATTCATAATTTCATCCAATTGTTCACTTTCTACATTGTCTATATTTTCTCGTATTTCCCACATTTTCATTCTCCAATACATCCCATTCATCATTGTCTAAATTTAAGTCATCACCTTCGATTCATCTCGTACAATATTCTCATAATTTCTACTATTTTCAGCCAATATTTTCTCCATGCCGTACCCATCGGTGTATCGATCCATAAACCCACGACGAATTAAATGATCTCTCACTTGTTTGATATTTCCAAATCTTCGTAAATTTTGACAATCTTCACAAGGACAAACAAGTGTTCGTGCACCCCTATTTCTCATATCTTCTGAGGCACATTCCAAAAATTCATCAATTCCCCTCAAATATTCAATTGTATTCCTTTTGATTTTATACATCCAAGTATTGCGATCCATCTGTAAAAAAAAACATCAATCTCACAATTAGGGTTTAGAATTTAGGGTTTCAGATTTAAGGTCTAATTCTGGGCCGGTCAACCACCTTAACTCACTTTTTAAATACTTTGTCTCATTAGTAAACATATACAAGCTAATTTAATGTTTGAAAAAAATTCGGCAGCATTTCCCCTATGCTCCCCGAGTACGTCAACGTAAATTTTCATATACGTACGTACACGTAGAAACATTAGGGAAAATACTAACCAAATTTTTTCAAACACCAAATTATAGCTAGTATATGTTCACTATCCTAAATGAGACAAAGTATTTAAAAAACAGTCCCAAATCGGGGACTATTCGGGATTAATCCCTATTGGATTAATCCCGAACGAGTATGGACCTAAATTAATAAAAATTCCGATAGTTTGGTCTTATATGACAATACTATCAATTACACATATATAATTTTATTTATATATATGTAATCAATTTATGCAATAATTATGCAAATTAATGGGTGTTAAAATTTAACAAGGATGTACTTAAATAAGAAAATAAGAAAATGAACTTAAATTTAAATTATATATAGAAAAATTACCTTTAAGAGATCTCAAAATATTAATCAGTAAGTGGATGTTGTTGCATCTGGGAACAGATGGAACAGAGAGCTTCTAATGGTGAATAGTGAAAATGAAGATGAAAGAGCGGCGCTGTGAGAGGAGGGTGTGATAAATAACCCTAATATTAATTTAGAACCGGTTTTTTAAAATGGGAATAATTTGTTTTTCAATTAAAATCGGTTTTTAACAAAACCGGTTTTAAAATAAAAATTGTAGAACCGGTTTTTATAAAACCGGTTCTAAAATTATTGTTTTAAAACCGGTTTTAATAAAACCGGTGCTAAAACAAATCTTTTAGAACCGGTTTTCTTACAACCGGTTGTAATAAAATGAAATAGAACCGGTTATTATAAAACCGGTTTTAATAAAAAAAATTTAACACCGGTTGTTAAACAAAAACGGTTCTAATAATTTTAATAAAATATATAAATACGCCACTCTCACCTTTTAACATCTGTTTTTTAAAAACCGGTTCTAAATAAGCGTTTCTAAATCCAATTTTTCTGGTAGTGGTTCTTCTACACGGTCACATCCCGTTTGATATGATAGAAATGTAAGATTTTAGAAATTTATCACAAGTTCTTCGATCGGCATGGTTAAATCAAAATTTTCATTTAAATTTCTCATATTTTTATGTTATTGTTTAGATGTTTAATTCTTCGGAAAAAGCCGAAGAAAGGAAGTAAAAGAAATACGTTGAGAATTACATGTCAGCCTATTGCTTCAGAAGTAAGTAATTTGTGATTTAACAAATTACTTGGAGGTTGCAAAGCACTAATTATCACAAATTACTTCTAAAGAAATACCGAATTTTCATCTTGTCCTTTTTAGTATCTTTTACTTTCATCTAATAAACCTGAACAAATGTTTTCGGATGAGATTTTTGGAGGTACTTGAACTTTGTTCCATGGTACAGTTTGGCGAATTAACTTTGATTCGTCCCCTTGGAATGTCCTTTTGTATTAATTCTTCCTACATCTGAAATGCAGCTCCAATGTAAAATTGAGCTTATATTTTGTCTTAGATTTTGTGCATGCATTATCTCATTCCATGTACATGCTCATCATCTCAATTTCAATATGAAGGTGCATGTCAAAGGAATCTTTAAACTTTCAATTGACCAGAGAAAACGACGAGCTACCTTATCACATGATATTTAACTACAGACAAGTCTAGTTTTTTTTGCCCTTGTAAATTATGCTATTCTTTTAGATCTCCAAGCCTCGATTACTTGTTAATTTTACTTCGTGGAAATAAAATGTACCCAAAATGAAAATGCATAAGAAAGAACAATATTAAATTCCCTTTAATCAACAAGCTTTTGTTTTTTTAACCTTTTAATTTCAACGTTAAGCTGAAATCTCGGATTTGTCGTATCCATACTAAATTAAGCTCCATAGTACATGCTTATGGTTTTCAACATCAACCAAGATTTTAAATAGGGATTATCACATAATCACAATAAGGTATTGTAAAAAGCTATCACGCTATAGCAGAAACTATCGTATACATTGTTCTATATTTAAAAAAAATATGATTATACTAATTTTCAAAAATATAACTACTACAAAAAAGAAATCTCTACTATTTATTAAGCACGTATCTATTCTAATCCTGCAATGATTCAGATTTTTTTGTTGAATTTTTAGAGCTAATATCACTCATCGGATTGAGTTATTCATCAAATAATGTTACTATCTCTATGACCATTTGTATTGAAGTTAGAATTTTCTCTCAATTTTGTTTGTTACACAAAGTGCTACATAATTTAGGAGTACAATTGCTTTATTTTATTTTTTTCTTAGATTGTCATCAATTATGAATTTTAACTTTTCTTAAACGTTGAATGTTAATTTTTCTCTCAATTTATTTTTATTTTGCATTAATTATGTATTCATGATTAAAATTTACATTAATTACTAAATTATTTTTATTTTTATTTCCTTATTTTTCACATGAAGATATGAATTTTTATATTTCTATAAGATATCACTGTAGCAACGTACGGACAATATACTAGTAACATATAAAATAAGAATTAATTCATGTAATCATAATTATAGCACTAAAATTAAAATACTAATTCAAAATTCAAAATATAAACCAGAACTACGTACCATTTGCTGCATAAATATTTAAAGTATCAAGCTACATATCATTTTTAGTTAAAGTATGTCACGTATCATAAATTAAAATATTATTTTCTATTCAAAATATTTAAGTACATACATTTGTAATCCCTTACTCAAAATATTGTCTATTCTCTTGTAAGTATATTGGAGATATGTTTTTTTTAAAACAATGCTCTTTTTTATAAATTTATTAAATATATGTTGGCTTTGTTCAATTAAAACATATTATTTGGATTTTGAGAATTATTAAAATTAAGTGATAAATATCCAATAAAATCGAAAAGAAATGATTACAACTTTTATATAGTATAATGATAGCTAGCTGAGAATCAGCCTTAGTCTAGTGACAATAATACCTTTCATATGAAATGTCATATGTTTGAAATTCGAATAAGGGTTCTTTATAAACAATTAAAGGTGGTTAGTTTAGACTTTCATTTTTAACTAAAAAAAATAAAAACAATGATAGCTAGCTATTTGTCTTTGCGCTATATGTTATAGCACACTATTGTTTATTATAACAATAGTACTTGATATAGCATAGCGGTTTTGGTTTAAATAATTCAGCTGTAATGCTATTAAAAACGTTCAGTTCAACCATGTAAAACGAGCAATGAGAATGGAGACAAAGTATTCACTTTGTCATGTTTTCCCAATATTTGTGATCACACAAATGATGTAATATTGAAGCGCTCGATCTCTAGCAACGACATCTATTATTCAAAAAATATTGACAAGTTGAAAAGAAAAAAAAGCAGGTAAAAGGATTTTTTTTGTATGACTATCTGTTTTGATCCTTTATTTATTTACCCTTTTGAAGTCGTCTTAAACAAGGATCCAGTTATATTCTTTTAGCCTGTCAGTAAGAAGCTGGCGATTGAGTTGTCTCCTTTAACAATCTAAGGGCAATACAGGGTTGGTCATAAGGCACCTGAAATATAAGTTAATACTTTTTAAAAGGAGAGAAATAAGAAATTTTAAAAGAAAGACTGAAATCAAACTAGATAAGCATTAAAACAAACAAATTGAGTACTCAGTTCCATATTATTACCGTTATGTTTGTATAATGGAAAATGTTTTGAATTACGATGTATATGCAAAGGAAACAAACCATCAACAATGTTTTCAAGCCCGGTGAAGATAATAACAAGGTTATTTCAGTAATTTCCAGAGGTAGCATTCGCTATTAATAAAATTCTATATATATATATATATTGTATTGCCACAGATTATACTCACAAAGTGCCCTGCATGCATGACCCAGTAAAAGTGAAAGTTCTGATATGACCGGTAAAAGCCCTTTGTACCACTGTCGCTATTGTCACAATACAAAGGTATTCTTGCCAAATTGGTGAAGTTCTTCAGCCCATCCCATCTGACATAATGTTCAAATTAGAAAATTAGTTTTTTCCTTTTGAAGTTCTTATATGATCAATGAAAAAGTGGGAAGAAAATGTAAATATACTATAATTCTTACTTCAGCTTTTGAACCCAGGCTTCAGTACCCTTTGTTGAGCAGATTATATCAAGCTGCACAAATAGAAGAAATGAGCATTTGATCCCAAGAGATGACTTCTTCAGCTTTTAATGTGGATCATTTCTATAACAGCACTTTTTCTTGTTGAGGGGAAACCTTATACGTTGCTATCAAGTGCTTTAATAATTTTAATAGTAAATCCTACTTCGCGCCAGCAGGAGAGATTTTCTTAGTGGCTATTATCAGGGGCAATGTAGAATTTCGATCAAGAATCAGTTATTGAATTGTAGTAATTTATCGGATTTAAATTCATTAACTAATCATATACTAAATAAAAAAAGTTAATAATTCAACATATATTTTTACCTAATAAAAAATTATCAAAATAATATCTTTTTATATATTAAAAATAATAAAAATAAAACTCAAAATAATAGATAATCATGTCAATTACGAAAACTTTCCTCTACGAAACTTAAAATTTTAGAATATTTACATAATTATTTCATTATCCATAATATTAAATATTTATTTCTCAATCAAAAGTAATCAGACAATTCAGAGAAAGGTCAAAAATTAAATCCAAAGGGATATGATTAACAAAATATTAATCTAAAATCACTACTTTTGAAAATTCAGAAGGATCAGTTGACCGGCTATTACTGGGTCTGCCCCTGACTATTAATGGTAAGTTCACTATGCAGCCCTTAAATTTTCTAGCCATCAGTACCATTTGCTATTCGGATGTATGCAAGCACACAATCTTGGTTAATTTGTCTGTGATATTGACAACTATTATATTTTTAAAAAAGAAAAGGAGAACTCGGATTAGAATTAAAAAAAATGTAAAAGGGGTTGACAAAAAGGAAAATCAGAAATTTCACAAAGTGGACCACATATGCACTCAAAGAAATACCCATCTCCTTGTCCTCACCGTACACAACATTATTCTCACTGACTTCTGCATCTCTCTTTTCTGGATTCTTCCCTAACCACCATGCAAATGGATGATGAATTTTATAGACACAGGAAAAGCAGATAGTTCCCTCACAAGTTGGATATAATGGAAATAAAGCTTGACTTTTCTGTTGGATTATATAAAATAAGAAAATATTTCTATGATCCTAAAATTTAGGAAATTTGGTTAGCTAAAAGATTTGAAGCATTTTGAGATTTGTTTAAGTTCATCCAACTCCCACTGCATTTCCAACAAGTCAGTGATGGATGTTTCAAAATGCATAGTCACCATGTTGGGGTTAACGGGGTCCAGTGTCAGTGTTATGATGGAAGAGGGTGCGAGAAGTGTGTTGGATGAGTATAGAGAATGTCATCTTTTCCAATAAATCTTGGAAGGACATACAAAATATAGCAAAGTAATGCTGAGAACTCTTATGTTATAGACTCACCACAATGTTATTGAGACATACTAAGTGGCAGTGCGCATTTGATCTTTAAGAAAATATATGTCATCGGGACAATCTTTTTTGTTGTTGTTTTGACTTGATCTTTTTTGTGTGAAAAGTGAAACATGAGTTTGGTAATATACCTGCCCACTGTAAACAGTGACATCCACACCAAGAGATAGTAGCTCATCAACCTGACACATTGTTTCCATTTTAACATATTATTTAGTCAAATGCACTGAAACTTGATTATTAATTCAAAGTTTAGCATGAATGTGCATCTACAGACCTCATTGATTCTTGGTTTCATGAAATCATTGGACAGAGCAGTGAAGACTTCACTCGATTCCTCTTGCCAGCTTTAAGAAAAAGGAAACGTGGAAATTTGATTAATTTTTGATAATAAATGTAATATAACTACTTATGTTAACTATCATATAATGTCAATGCATAATTTTTTTCCAAGAAAGTACTTATTTTTGTATACTTTGAGGTACCTTTACTTGACTATGTGATTTTTTATGATGCAATCAATTTCAGTGGTAGTACCATTAACATTATATAAAAATTGCAAGTTACTAGTAATAATATTGGCACAGTATTGGTAAAAGTAACAATTTGGTGTCAAATCTAAGAGCGAAGAAAATTACATGATATTCTTGGGTATTATCTTCAGCTTCTCTTTAATGGCCCCATTCATGAGTTTGGTTAAGGTATCAGATGCAGAGGCTACTTTGGTACTTAGATATCTCGAGTAACGTCTCAGAGAAAGCCCAGCATTCAATCCATTATTGGTGCTGCTGGTGGCTGCACCCAAGGGATCCATGCTTGAATCAAGCAAAAAGTTGTAGAAATCCTGCAATAAATTTTCAGATAAAGATAGTGGACAATAATTTTAGAGTTTGTGCCCAGTAAAATTTCTAGATTCTAGAAGGAAAACATGTATAGAGTTGTAACTTTTTTACTAGTGCATAAATGTCTCTTTAAGCACTTCAACCTTGGATGCCACTGTCATTGGAGTACTGATATATACAGCTACGCATAATAAATTACACTCCAGCTGGTACCAGATTTCTGGTTCGACCCAATTTCTCCTTTTTTTTAAAAAAAAAAAGAAAGAAAGAAAAGACTTTCAATCATCTAATGAGGGGAGATGATGGAGAAAAACAAAGCATTCAATAAAGCTCTTTTTCATGTTGCATCATATGATTGATTCTTAATACTAACTTCCAAATTTTGACATAAGCACTGAGAAAGGATATCATACAATGTTGTTGCTGCTGGAGATAATGTAATTTTCCAGATCACCCCAACTGTTAGCTGCCTTCCCAAATTCTCCTGCTTCTATTTGCTCTTTGATTTTCTTGGCCATGCTAACAAAACAAATATTATTATGCAAATAAGAAGAGGAATGGGAATAGTGAAAACAGAAAAGTTGCTAGTTTAAATTCTTTGTATAAATGGGTCATGTGGTCGTGGGGGGTGGGGGTGTACATGCAAATCAGATTAGCAGTTACTAATTAGATAAAAAAATTGATATCATAATTGTAGATTGAGAAGTTTGTTGTACTGGATGTTTTTGACATATTGTGCTTCAATTTTTGTTTTACATTATTGATAATGCCTATAACGTTTCCAATGTGTATATCAAGGTCGTTATACTCCAACACAATAGTTTACAGATTATCCAATGACGAGGAATCTGCCCCATTTGACCAAATTATGGGTCAAACAGGTTTGTTTTTAACTGAAATTGAAGAGATCCAACAGGAAACAATAATTTAACATGTGAAGTATAGTTGACTGGCACTAGCACATGTTTGTAATTAAGGAACTAGACCAAAAGTGGTGCCAAAACCCATAATTATGATCCCTAATTGTACCCTGCAATTAAGACTTGAAAATACAGCAAGCACTGAATTATTTAATTTTATGCTTCGCAACCAACCTGTTTGAATTTGCTGCAGTGTTGCTATCAAGCCTTGACACATCCAGCAAAAGAGGTCCCCATGAAAACTGCAGTATTAATCCATAAAAAATTTAAGTCGAATAAAAAGACCAGAACAAAAAAATCCATACAAGAACTAAATTCCAAAAGTAAATATCTTCATATATATTTCTGACCACAAAATCTTCTGGGGAAATCCAACTATCTCCAATAGCAACCCCTGAAAAATACAAAATCACACAATTCTGTGTTAGCTCAACAGTTTTTGCAAGTTGCACTTAGAATTTACTATATATGGAAAAAAACACCTAAAATGTATTTTACAGGCAACTTAAGCCTGAATTTGTTCTTTCAGTCATGGAAGATAAAACAACATAAAACTGCTAACTTTAACCAAGAAAAATGACTATATTACCCTTGTAGCTTTTAAAAATTCATATCCAATTTATAAGAGTTCAGTGTCTAAATCTCAGCTTATTTTTCAATGAATTTTCATTACTTTGGGCTTAGGGTCCAAATATAGTATCATTTTATGGAGAAAAAAATGGTCCACATCTAACGGGGTATGATTCTCAATTAAATGAATCTAAAGATTGATTTTCAATTAAAATATAGGAATTCTGTAATTTACTGGTTTTGTTTGGCAAATTTTGTGCAATCATTTCCAAAAACAGTCAACTCAATCATGATGATCATCATATGAACTCGAATAGATTTCTTTTTCGTACCTCCAAGCTTAAGCTTCAAATCACCAGATTTTACAGCTTTTACTATTGATAAGCCAAGGGTGACAGCATATTTTCCACCGTATGACTCGGCAAAAATGTAAAGAGGGCTCTTTTGCATTTCTGGATTCTTGTTGTAGAGTTGCTTGAGAAGTTCTGTCAAGTCGCTTGCTGCTGCTTCATCTGTCGTAACTAAAAGGCTTGTATTCTCTACAAAGCTATAGCCTGTTCCCACTGGATTATCCTTAAAAATATACAATATTGGCATAAAATATACATAAACTAAATAAAGAATATTTTAAAAGAAGAGAAATTAAGACAACTATTTTAACTTCTGTACAAAGAAAGTAACGACCATTGTTGGTTTCTGCCGATAAATTGGGAACAGACAGGAACTAGGTTATGCATTATAACAATAAGGTGTTAGTGAAATGATGATGTTAATTATATTATACCAAGTCAATACCTAAGTTCTTGCTAATTGTTTAATTCTATTTTATAGATTATCTGATAGATAGACACATGCAGAGTTGCAGACAGAGACAAACTTAACAAAAAGTGAGTGTGAAAGGGTAATCAATTATTAAACAATGACAGGTAAAAAGAGCTCCAAACATTGAATTGTCTTATTGTTATGGACCGTATTTCTAAAAGAGGGGGGGGGGGGATCCAAAATCCAGTAGTCTATTAGCTTTGTTAAAAAATACTCACCACAAAAAGGAGATCAGCAAACTGTAGCCAAGTTGAATTTCTCGGCTTTAAATTATAATCCAATGGACCAATTTCTTCAAAATTACCAAGCCCGACACCGGAAGCACCCTGTTTTTAACAAAATTTGACAAGTCCAAATTTACATTATAAAAAAAATCTGAATGTTTCTATTATTGCAAATTGTAAAAAAAAATGAGATATTTACTGGGCCGCCTTGCAACCAAAGCACAGTCGGCCATGGTGTTGGACCGTTCTCGACTCGTTGGGGGCTCTTATAAAGCCACCAAAACATATGAGCGTCTAAAATTTCAACATCAAAAACATAATATTAACAAAATTTATAAAATTATAATCCAAAAGGAAGACTAAAAGCTAATAAAGAGATGCTGAAACCTTACTTGGTCTAACTTGCGCATATCCCCATTGCTCCATTCCATCATTGGTACCATGACTCTCAGATGAGTCGATGGAAAGCAGAGAAAGAAAGAAAAGAGAAAGAAAGGCGGAGGCAGAACATTTCACCATTTGAAATGATGACTTGAAAGAATGACTAAAGGAGAGAAATAATAGAATATCAGAGAGAGGCCACCTAACGCAGCAGCAACTGAAAAATATTGAAAGCTGGATGTTGAAGAATTGCAACCCTGTCTCTGTTTATAACAGGAGAGTAGGAGACTGGTATTGCGTGGAGTTAAATGTGTTTGTTTCCTCTCCATTGCAATCAAATGCTAAAGATGTCCCGTTTATTCTTGGAACCGATAACTAGAGAGATGGAGATCTCCTGTAAGGTGAAACTGGAGGAGAATCCAACATGTATTGACAAAAGTGCAACTGTAATCAGTAATTGTACAGGAGGATAATCATATTTTATAAGGAAATTCATGTACACTGTCAAACGAAAATCAATTTTTATTACGTATTCTTGTGTTTTGTTGATGTCATTTGTATATTTAATTCTCCTGACTGGTACAAAACGGTGTAAAGAGAGCCAACTTTTCGAATGTACTCTCAGTGACGTACTGCGTTACTGACAGGTACTGTAGGGCTGCAAATGCAAAACGTGAACATTTTTTTTTTGTATCGGAACTAATTTAATTTCGGGAAGCCGTAATATTTGGATGGTTTCTAGGGGTATGTTAGGATGGCTCAGAAATAGTAGTTGAATATTCAAACATAAATAAATTTTGTTGTTTCGGAACTTTTGGTGGTATCATATTGGGTCTCACTGCGTAACAAATCAAAACAATTTCTAATGATCAATTATGTACTTGCTTTTTTTTTCTTATTTGACAAGTGTAAAAAAAAAAAATTTTATGAAACAATATAAAACTTTGAAAGTTACAAATTAGAAAAAAAAATCTAAGGATAATATATAATATATACAAATTCTACTCTTGATGGATATTCATTTTAAACTTCATGTCTATACAGATACGGCTTTAATGCATCTATCCTTAAAAGGATAGGTATTTTAATATAGATATACTATCCATTCAAGGTTATATGCTTTAAAATCATGTCCATCAAATTGCACACATTTCAAAATCACACTTTTCAATGGTTGAAAATAAAAAAAAAATCACTCCTTAAAGAAAAATTATCTTTTTTCTTATCGTGTCAGAGAAAAAAAGTGATAATTAAGGTCGACAATTTAATTTGGCCCTTTTAATTTCGAAATTAGTTAACACTTTGTTTCTAAAGATTTAATTTAGATTTACGGTCAGAAAAGTTTGCTATCTCACTATATCTGTTCCATATGTTCAAAACAATGAAGGAAGCCAAAGTTCAAATAATACTGTAGATGTGTGTCTGGTTTAACAAAAAATATAGATGTATGTCCACAAAAATTGAATGTAATTTGAAATATAGTTATATATCGTCACAAAAGTTAAAAGTACATCGACAAATTTAAGTGTAGACGTGACTAATTGTATAAATTTTTTAAAATAGATTTCGTCTTTTATTGGAAAACCAATAAAATATAAAAGAATTTTTCTGTCGAAGAAAGAAAGAAAGAAAGAAATAATGAGACAAGTATTATGACTGAAGCAGGAGAGGTATTACGACTGAGGGTGGCTGAAAAGGAGATGAATAAACCGACTCAAATCACCAAGAAATTCTTTTTTGACCAATTATTTAAAAATTTAGGGTTAAAAAAAATTATGCTTCTCCTTACGAGTTTCTAAATTATAGAGCTTATAAAAATCTTATTACAAATGCCCAACAGACAGCAATTTGACAATGAAGGTATTTGATAATGAACTAGGATGTAGATATTGACAATGATTGTATAATTTGTATTTCATAAAGACAAAGGATCACTTTAAAGCTTGAATTTGGTAAATCTTATTTGTGTCCAGGGTTTTAATGGATCGGTTAGGTTCAGTCATCATTATTTTATTATTATTATTGATTTGAAAGGATCATAAGTCGATCTGATCCGACCCGAATAAAAAAATAAATATTTATTATTATTTTATATATTTTAAGTAATTTAATATAAATTAATCTCAATTAATATATGTATAAGTCTTGATTAGAGTTCAATCATTAAATAAACTAAAAATATATAATTAAACGGATTGGATTTCGGATAAATTTTTTGACTCATGTCTGATCCATTTATTTTCAAATCATTTTAGATCGAATTGTGTTAATCCATCAGATCAGGTCAAGGTATGAGACCCGTATTATAAATATGATCCATGATATCAACATACCATGTCCATCAAATATGATTAGATATTTGTGTATGTTTTACCATACATCAAGTCATTTGATATCGGAAAAAAATTGAAACTAACCGTCTTTGATGCATCGTCTCACATAGTTAAATTGTAAAAAATGTAACCATTAGTTAATCTATATGTCAAATAACACATACATAAAAATATTTTTCTGGTTGTCAATTTTATTTATTTATTTGCTAAAAAAACATTGTCTGGATTGTCAAAAGAACCTTTTTCAATGATCCCTCTTTTTGCTAAAATTTGTAAACTAAAAGTTACAATATTAAAATATGCTAATTCTTTTGTGGATTTAAAATTATATTGGAGATGTAAAGTTCAAATTGAGATTAAAAGACTAACATTTATGATTTACTAAAAAAATAGTAACCGTACATAGAAGAACCACGCTATGTTATATGTTCACTATCACTTTTAGTCGATAATTCTTAATACATAAAGAGAGTTAAGTTTTCAAATTTTTTAAATATATCATATCATCACTCTTCTTCATTATTAATTTTTTTAAATATTTTCGTCTACATAAATCCAATGATTCATAAAAAAAATTTCTCTCATTTAAATAAGATGTGATATACTTGATGTAAAATTTAACTCTTAACATATTTTGATTTTTTTAGTATTATTTTTTAAATATTATCATATTTAATTAAATTATTATTATATGCATTTTAGTACTTAAAAATTATGTTCAAATTTTCTTAATGTGAAATTTTTATTGAATATTTTTACTTATTTATTTGAGAACTATTTTGTTAGTATATCTAATTCTTCGGCAATACAATGTTTTGACGATTTTAAACACCTGACCGAATGATTTTTAAAAGACATCATATTTAATACCTTCAGTAAATGATGAAGAACACGACCAAAGTTTTAATTTTCGTTTCATTTTTGTGTGTTAGATATCGTAGTATACAAGCATCAATCTATCCAACATTTCCTTCTCATTGAGTAGAAGTCTACAAGAGTATAATGTGAGTTTTGTGAGCTTGCTTCTATGTAAAGAATTTAAATTTATATCCTTGAAGTATTTTATATGTTTCCGGCTTTTGGTGTTATAATTTTTGGTCCATAAGTTTTCGATTGGCTTCACAAAATACTTGTTGGCTTTGTTGGAGTTGTTTATCGGGTTTCCAATGAAGAAATATTCTTTTTGTAAAATAATTTCTTGAAGCAAAATTTGACAGAAATATTTCTTTTGTAAAAAAGTGAAAATATGTATACATTGACGAATATAGTCGAACAAGCACGGGACCAGAATTAAAAACATATACATTTCTTTTCTAACTAAATATCAAGCCTAGGTAAATATAACATTATTACATTAAATTTATCGAATCTTCAAGAAAAAAGGTACACAACATTAAAACTAGGATTATAATTTAGCTTCGCCCTACAAGATAGCTCTCAAGTAAATAATTAAAAATAAAACAACAAAAAAAATATTTAATAAATTTTCACATTAAAGAAATTTTAAATATAATTATTTAAATGATAAATATATATACTAATAAATTATTATTATTATAAATAATATAATTAAGTACATGATAATTTATAAAGGCTAATAAAAAAGTTAGATCACTTTAAGAGTTAAATTTTATTTTAAGTATATTGTACGTATTACTTTTAATGAGGAGAGAGAAAACTATATATGAATAATTATATTTGAGTAGATAAATAGATTTAAATAAAATAATAGTAAAAAAATCTTGATAATATGGTATGTATGAGATGATAGAAGACTTAACCTTCTTTACGGAGTATAATTGAAAATAAAGGAAAGACAAACAAACAAGCTTGTCCGTTCATGGATCCGGTATAATTATCATTATTACTCACATAAATGAACATAAAATTATATATCAGATTTATCGCACTACTTTCTTTTAAGATTAATATCATATTTACCCTTCAGTTTTTCCTTTTCTTTTATATCTATCCATCAAATTTTTAATATATTATATTTATCCGTCAATTTTTAGGCCCCTTCATATTTACTCGTATACTTTTTAATATATTTAATATACATTTAATTTTTTTTTCATATTTATCCTTGAATTAAAATATATCATATAAGATATATTCATATATACCCAATAATTACTTAGGATATCTTATATATTATTTAATTTTTCAGATCTTTCTATATTTATTTATAAAAATAAATTTATTTAAATTTGATTTGGTTCAATTTTTTTTTACCTTACCCGAAACTAGAGCGAACACATCACATCAAGTTAGGTAAAGAAAAAATAGCTAAATAATATCTATCCAAACCGATTTAAATAAATTAAATTTTATGAATAAATATAAAAAGTTAAAGAGTCATAAGCTATTATAAATAATTATTGAGTATATATAATAAATTTTAATAATTAAATATTTTAATGATGGATAATATAAAATTTTAATGATATATTTGAGAGTTCATGGGTAAATTTGAAATAATTTAAAGTGTTTAAGAACTTATTCGATATTTTATTGAGTATACGAATAAATATGAACGGATCTAAATAATTAATGGGTAAATGTTGATATATTAAATATTTGATGGGTAATTATAAAATAGAAAAAGAGTTAAAGGTTAAATATGACATTTATCCTTCTTTTAAATACAGAGCTAGAGGTGTGGCACATGATTTGTGCTATTCAATCGAGATAGACAGAAAGAGAGGAAAAAACCAATATAGATCATGTGATAGAACTCAAAAAAAGCCAATATAGATCATGTGATAGAACTCAAAAAAGTTGGAGGAGAATTATTTATTCTATATTGCAACCTGCCATTAAATCAAAGAGATATATATTAGTGTGCAATAAATAGAGAGAGGTATTATGTTGGCAGTCATTCAAAATTAATTAATAAATAAAAAGGCTCAGTCACAACATGGAATAATTCCATTTTAGAAAGAAGAAAAATGTTTTGAATGATCCTTTTTCTTCTGCAGATTTCTTTCCTAATTTTTTTGTCCCTTGTGCAGTCCTGTCCAACAATTTTGTAGGTTGCTTGGCATCATAGCATACTCTTTCTCTGCAAGTTCAGACAAGCGTAGAGTTTTCAGCAACAGCGTAGAGCCCACATCCAATTATCCAAATGCAAGCTAGACAATTTCTAACTTCATCAATCTAGTCAAAGAATTCCGTTTATGACAAGTTTTTAATTTGACATGAGAATTTAATGATGGAAACTGAGACCTTCCTAAACCAATGGAAAGCTAATTGCTAAATTGAATTTATGTCATTTTGTCCACGTCGACGAGGATAATATTATTATTTTTATGTCTGTAATTCTGTATATATATATATACCTGCGTATTGCCCAAAAATTATATCGCCAACCAATTACCCAACACTGAACACGTTCCTCCTTTTTTTATTCTTTTTTCTTTTGGCGTAATTAAGTACGATCACGTGGATTTTGTTACTTTTGGTACACGATATCATAATTTAGTTGGTTAAGTTGAACAGGCTCATGATTTTATTATTTGGAACTTGGAAGTAGGATCAGGTCCGTCTTTCATAGATTGTAGAATCAAAATTTGGATATCTGGATCTGTACATGAATAGCTTGCAAATACGGACACTGCTAGGTCCAAGTATTGATATATATATATTTTTTAAATTAAATAGAGCTCTTATGAAGCTGACATATATTATTTTATATATATCTCTCCCAAAATTTAAAACTGCACTATTTCATAGAAAGACGAAAGATGATATATTATTATCTGTACTAGTCCACATATAGACATTAAAACACCGTACCTAATAATTTGGGTATTTTAGTATAGAATAAATTATACAAAATAAAACAAAGTAAATTTACATCTATCTTCTCTTCATTTTAAATAGGTTGTATATTAATTTTGGTACAATTTAGAAAACTTAATAGTCATTTTCTTCTTCAGCAAGTGAGTAAAAAACGTTGATTTTTTTTTATTGAGGGTTTAAACAAACAAATCAGAATTAAATAAATTTTAATAAATTAAGTCATCTTATATCTATGAATTATCTGAGTAAAATTAAAGAAAATTATTAAGTACAAAATAAGTCTGATTTTAATTTAGTCGCGGAACGATCGAGTTGCGTCTCTCTTAGGAGTGTTAATGGGTTGGGTCAGGTCGGGTTCGGGTCGGGTCATATTATTTATTATTTTTTTGTTCCGATCTAAACCCGACCCGATTAAATTCGGTCAACAAATCTTGATCCATACCCGACCCAACCCGACCTGTGTAAAATAATTAAATATTTATTAATTATTTTTATATAATTTTAAGCAATAAAATATTAATTAATTTATAATTAATCTTAATTAGTATATAATTAATGTATATTTAAGCTTTAATTAATACTAAATCATAAAAGTATTTCAAAAAAACATAATTAATCGGGTTGGTCAAAATTTTTTAACTCATATCCAATCCATTTGTTTTCAAATCATGTCAGATCAGATTCAAATCAAATCGGATCAATAATTGACACCCCTTTCTCTAAAAAATAGAATGACGCCTCTCATATTGATTTTACCTCTTCTCTATTCTCAAGGTTCGACCCGAACAAATATCTTGATTTTTCTCTCCGATAGCATGACCACACAAATTCCATTTCAAAAGAAATAGAACCATACACCAAATTTCTCATTCAAGTATACTATCATTTTGTACAGATATAAAGAAGAGAAATAAAATATAATAAAAATATAATAACTTATATTCTATATTTATTTTTATATTAAAGAATGACAATCCTTATTCTGTAGTGAAATAAAATTATCAGTACACAGACGCGTTTCAAAATTAAAAGGGCTGTTACACAGCTGTTATTTTTTCCGCAGAGAACTCATCTATTGATTGGTACATTTCCAGTCAAAGACCGTTAATACTGGTCATAGCAAAGCAACTAGGCAGTAGAGAAATCAAAAGGAAAATAATGTTTTGAATAATATAAAAATGAAAATGGGAGTAAAATTTGTTGTATAGCCTATCTATACTATAAAAACATATCTGCAATTATTTTGTTCCGTGCAATTTATGCACGTTGTCTCTTTGAAAAAGAGGAAACTGAAAGCTGAAATTAATTTTATACAACCTCAAACAAATTATTCGTTACAAAAATAAAATAAAATATAGAAATAGATAATAAAATAAAATAAAAATATATAAAATTTGCATATCCATTGTAACTTAAGTGGTAGATAACTAGAATGATTGCTAAGTGATCATGAGTTCAAATCCCTATAGGTACAAAATAAAATTTATGAGTTAAACTCTCATCCACACTCATGTTCTAAAACTTTTTGCAATGTGCACTAAATGCGCTATGTTTTATTATTATTATTATTGTGAAATGCATACTTAACTATTTTAAAAATGCATATTTAAGAATTATAACGTGTACATTTGACAGTGAAACGTGGACTTGAATAGTTTATATACAATTCTCATTAAATTATGAAAAATTGCACGTTCTTTCTTTTTTTTTTTAAAAAAAAAGAAGAAAGAAAACTGCAATATAGCCTAAGCTTGCCGTTGAAATCAAACCGCGTAGGGGCATTTATTGGTGTTGGTAATGTATTTAACGTGTCTATGCAGATATGAGGTCCACTCACAATAATACGTATCTTTTTTGTAATTGCGTGATCCCATTCCCAGTGGATTGTTTCTTACTAAGTTGGCAATGTAAAATGCACGGAAACATTATCTTTTTCAGCTACCAAGTACAACAAGGCCTCAATTAATGATGGATGCTCATACTTCACAGTTCACAGTTCACACCACCGACTTCTCACATTCTGGCTCCAGCCTCCAGTTGCAGTGCATGAAGTCTATTACTATTTCTGCGCGTTAAAATTTCTCATCAAAATTTCAATCTCACACAGTCACGCCAGAGTTCCAGCCAGCTACTGAGTAAAAGATTTTCAAATCACTTGTTGCTTTTCTTAAATTTTCATTATCTTCTGGGCTCTCTTTATCATTTATGGGCCGTAAAGCATTTGATATTTTAGGAATTCGGTCCGTCAAGCCCAAACTTCCGCTAATAATCCAATCACCCAAGGTCCTTGGCCCGAGGAAATACTATCGGGTTTCACAAACCTCCATACCCGATCCAAAAGGCAAAGCTCAGTCGCCGCGGTGAACTTGAGAAATTGCAGATCCGAAGCGACTCTTCTCCTCGGTCGAGATCGGAGAAGAAGAAAAGCAAAGAGAGGGAGGATACTTCAGATAAAAACAGACGCACTATGATTGGGGTAGGGAAGGCGAAACAGTATGGAAACGTTCTCGACAAACCTCTCAGCCGGGGCCGCCAAGAGGTACGTGTGAACCTTATTTCTACTTTTTCTTTTTGTTTACCTTTGTTCGATCTGAATTTCACTATCTTCTCAGTGTCTTCTGTCTTATAGTACTAGATCACCAGGGAGGCAATCATGGATTATGCTCCATGTGTAATTAGTTGTGCATTTATGCTGATTTAGAATGGGAAACTTCAAATCCATTGAAGTTATGCAATAACATTCCTTCAGTTAGTTTAGGTATTATGTGTTAGAAAGGATTGTGGATGATATCCGTATTTGATTTGGCCAGTTAAGTTTTATCAATTGCTGATTAATTGCTGATTGTTTTAGGTGAGTCTGAGTGCATTTGCATTTTTGTTTTCGGAACTGGTTCAGTACAATCAGACACAGGTTGACAACATTTCTGAGTTAGAAAGGAGGTTGGTCTAATTTATTATTTGTAAATTATCTTATTATCTGTTGTTTGCAACTATAGTTAAAAAAAATACTTTTATAGGCTTGAAGATGCAGGTTATGCTGTTGGTGCCAGAGTGCTTGAACTTCTTTGCCATAGAGACAAGGTAATCATTACTTTCCATATTTAGCCTTGTAAGAAGGTCCCAAAATCTTAAAATGTTTTTTTTCATTAATGGCTCTATTTTAGTACTTCTACAGCAAATGTCGAATATATTCATTGTTGTTTCTTGCTGACTATGTTATTTAAAACTAAATGTTCTGCTGCTAGTAACTGAAATAAAACCATATACTCTTAGTTACATTTTGTTACTTGCCATTCTACTTGAAAAGAATGTCCTGTTTCCAATTCAGATCGTGCATCAAATTAAGAAAACTTAACAAACTTAACTGGTATCATATCATAGACTAACTAATAACTGTTATTAAGTAAAATTTGTCCTCAAATTAATTATGAACAACAAAATGCTCTTGTTGATGCCATTATTTAACTGAAATAATACTGAGAAAATTGAAGGGGATCCTTTGTCATTGTCTGAATTGATTCAGCCATCTCAGTCAGAAATAACTGTTGATGATTAACAGAATTTATTTGTTCTAATTACAATTGTTTAGGGAAACAGAAGGGAGACTCGATTGTTGGGTATCCTATCTTTCATTCACAGCACTGTTTGGAAGGTTCTATTTGGAAAGGTTGCTTGCTTTTTACCGCAACATTTTCCTATTACTCTAAGCTTGGCAATATCTTTTGTGGTCACATCATACTACAATGTTCTCATTGACCACTTAGAAAAATTTACTACCTAAAATTTTGTCAGACATCAAAGGGGTTATAACTTTTTACGTTAGGTTACCTGTTTTTTTACCTCGATAAACATAAGTTTGGATTGATTTTTACTTGGTGTTTCTCATACACTTTTGGTAGGTAGCTGACTCTCTTGAGAAGGGAACAGAACATGAAGATGAGTACATGATTAGTGAAAAGGAGCTTCTTGTTAACAGGTAATGTCACTCTTTTACATGTGAAACTTCTTCAAAGCAAAGATCCTTGCTGTTTTTGTGTGTTGAGATCAGGATCATGTGAAAATATGTTTTGAATTGCCAAAAGCACCATATATTGTTCCTGTCATATGTAGTTGCTTTTGGATTCACAAGCTGGTTTAGGTTTTTCCAGACATTGGGAGGTTTTATTTGGTAGAACCTCATTATATAAAATTTAGTAATGTTAGAAGAGCTGTCAGTTCTTTCAATGTATGCTTGATTAGATTTTGCATGAGAACACTGAAGGTTTGAGAAGGTCACTCATTGGGGAAATTGGGAGCTGAAGCATAGTATAAAAAAGAGAAAAGTCTGTTTTTGCCCCCTTAACTCTTGACTTTGGTTCAAATAGGTCCCTAAACTATTTTGTTACAAAGTGCCCCCTAAACTATTCAGTTTGATTCATTTTGATCCTTCCATCATGCAACCATTAGTTTTATGGTTAATAATGATGTCTCTCTTTTTACTGCTTACCTCTGTTGCACATTTTTTCTCTCCCAATTCCTCATAACATAAAATTCATCTCCTTGCTCCAATTGCACAACAACTTTTAGTTGTCAAGATGGTTAAAACAATTAAAACTTCATAACATGACTTAAATCACTAAGCTTGACTTGAGAGGAAGTACAAGGTAACAATTTGAAACCTGATATTTTATTTTCTCCAAAAAGAATTTCAAAACATGGTATTTAGGAGGGAGGAAGTTGGGAGAAGATGATAATGTCCAGGGATAGTAAGGGGCTCATGGAAAAGGGAATGCACAATGAAATCTGGTGGTTGATGTTCTTCCTAATTACTCAGTTAGAAAAGGGCAATGCAATAGAAAATTCAGATATTAGAGTGCAACAACAAGCACTGTAGTTGGCACATATTGGGTGATCCAATTTCTTCAATAGTCCTTTCCTACCTATTCAGTGAATCAAACCTCTACTAGAATGGTGAAAGTAAATAATAATATTAAAAGCTGAATCTTTTGATTTTATTGGTTATGAGGGATTCATGCTTTTGCAAAAAGTGAAACTGGTTTTTGATTCTAGTAGGCAGCTGTAGTGAAGAGTAACTTGAAAAGGAAAAACTGCAAGATGATGGATTTTGCATTATATTTTCCTTTTTTTTTTAAATTGTGCAGCTTTTGTTTCTATAGGATTTTGTGTTTGAACTTTGAAGAGACAAATAGGGAAATGAAGGTCACATTACGTTAATGATAAAATTAACAGTGAAGAGACAAAATGATCAAAATGAATCAAATTGGATAGTTTAGGGGGCACTTTGAATCAAAAAAACAGTTTGACCTATTTGAATCAAAATCAAAAGTTTAGGGGGGGCAAAACAGACTTTCCTCTATAAAAAAAGATCTATAGGACAAACTTCTTGGAAATAGTTCTCACATGTATTGCATCAGCTTTTAGTTATTACTTGACATATCAAGCAATAATTGCACTGCAACATTAGTGTTATAGACTATAGAGCCTTATAGGAAGATTTCGAAAGAACATCCGTGAACAGCCTGATTAGTCCCTAAATAATAGTACAGGCGCCTAACTGAGTATCTTAAAATATCGGGGTAATGACTCCACACCTCTCTCAACTTTCTAGTATCGGCAAGGTGACCTTTAAAATTTCAATTTGGACAAACATCCCCCAACAACTATCCCATCTGTGACAACCCCCATCAGTTAGTTAACAATATGATACTTCATTTTGAAGTGTGAAATGACTGAATTGTCCTTATATATATGCATTATGTTTAAAATATTTATGATTTATTTATTTTTAATTTCTAGAAACTAGATAAGTACTCAATTTAATATTCACAACATGATATACTTGTTATTTCATTTTTGTTTTGCATTATATTCTTATTTTTATGATTACAATGATTTACATAGATGATAGAAAATGATGAACTTTGTCTATTTAAATATGAACAATGAAAACTGTGATGTTAAACAATATTTTATTAATTTAAAATTTTTGATTAAAAATTGGAAACTATTGTAATAATAAAAATACAAAATTTATTTATCAATTTAATTGTCTACATAACTATATTGTACAAAAATAAAATAAAGAATATAAAATAAAAATAAAAATAAAATAACATACATATTATGTATTTAAAATATTTAAACAAGTAAATGTCTTTTAGATAGGTAATGATTTTTGTAAAATACAAGATAATGAAATATGAATATTCCAAATGTTATAATATAGATATCCAAGGATATTTTGATCATTTCACAGTTCAGAATAGAGTATTAGAGGGTTAATTAAATGCTGGGGCCTGTGGGTTTTATTATCACAAATGAGATAGTTGAGGGGGGTGTTTGTTCATATTGAAGGCTTAGGGGCCAACTTGTCAAAACTAAAAAGTTGAGGGGTGTGTGAAGTCATTATCCCTAAAAAAATTAAATCCAGCTTAGCTCTTTTTTTTTTATCTTTTCCCTAACACCCCTCACCCCTCACCCCTCTTCTCTGTGACTCTGTTGAAGGTATTGAGTTTGGTTTGTTTTGTGGATTGCAAGGTTTATATCAGTACCAAAAGACATGGGTGCATTCAATTGTGGTGCTTTTGTTGCTGGAATTGTCAGGGTAAGTTAGAAAATTTTAACTTTTTTCTGTCTAATTTGATTGCATGTTTAATTAGTTAAATTGGCTATCTTTGGAATAATAAGTTACCTCTTTTCAATATTGCTATCTTTCCTGTCTCGTGGAGGGACACTGATAAAGATGACCTAGGAAGAGTATGAGGTGTATGCAGCATAAAACAGTATTGAGACCGAGAAATCAGATGCCCATGAAAGTTTTGGAGCAAAATAACAATGCAAAAACAGAACCAGAAACAGGGGCGTGCATAGTAAAAGTAAGGGATAGTACCGTAGAAACATGTAGTTGGAACAATCTGTAAGCCACTATTAGTATGTTAGCTTGGGCCATCTCATCTCTGTTAAGTACTACAAACTGAGATTTACTCACATCTGGACCTAATTTTGGGAATGCAGGGTGTATTAGATGGAGCCGGATTTCCTGCTGTAGTTAGTGCACATTTTGTACCAATCGAAGGACAACAGAGGCCCAGAACTACCATATTAATTAAATTTGCTGAAGAGGTAATTGAATTGCTGCTAGATTTAATTAAGGGAATAGTTTTTTATGTTTGTTGCTTGAAATCCGTATGAATTATCAGATTGTTGAATCTACAATTTTAACCGACTTTAGGAAGTACCCATATAACCTTCATTTCTCGTATTTCTATCAGAAATCATATTCTATTTTCCCAAGGAATATGAATTTTTTCGTGATATTTGTAGAATTATGTGGTTTTTTTTTTTTTTTTTTTTTTGGGGGGGGGGGGGGGGGGGGGGGATTTGAACTCCTATTAGGGAAGTGAGCAGCCATCTGAACTCATAATAGAACTAACAAAACAGAAAACATCTCATATGTTTTGTCTGTAAAGATGAAATAGTATTCCTTTACTAAGTTCTCTGAATAGTACCAAACTTCCTGTCTATAAGAAATTGTATGAATGACAGATGAGTAGTGTATGCTTTGTTGGCATCAAAGTTTAGTTTTGTGATATGCTGGAGAATTCTTGTTTTAGAGGGTCTTTTGTGTTTGACTCTTCTAACAAGTAACAACATCATGTTTGTTTGTCTCCTTTGAAGGTACTACGCAGAGAAGCAAGGCTTGGGTGAAGTCGATTGTTAATTTTCACAAATTGTAGTTACAAGTATAAAAAATGCTTTTCTTGCGTTTTCTATTTTTTTCCTTGGATTTTGTGGTGATATTAATTAGCTTTAATACTTCTAGTATATAGGGATAGTAGACACTGCGTATTGGTCATTTTGTAATTTTTGTTGTATTTGATCAAGTATCTCCAATGTTCGAATTTTGTTAATTTTTTTGTCCGTTTCTTGTGAGACATTTCTGAATTGCGGTCATGTCATTTTTTTGTGATCATTTAACTATTTAGCTATAACTGTTACTTGTTCTGCTAAATGGATTGTTTGCTCCTGCTAAATAATAATATTAGAGGACTAAATAATCTCTCTCAAAAAGGAGGACAGCTGGCGCTACAATTGAGGAGATTATGCTGTGTTTGTGGTTTTCCATTCTATTTGTTTGGTAAATTAAGAAATAGGTTTGGAAGAGTGATAATTTTAGAAGAACAGTAAAATAGTATTATTTTGAAAGTGTGGTATAAAAGTGGAGAGTGATATTTTTAATTATTCGGAAGAGCAAAAATATCATTCAACGGTTGTTAATTAGAATATTTAAATATGGATAATTATGATACTAATAATGATGATGATGATAATAATAATAAAACAATAATAATAGTAAAAAAATAATAATAATATATAATATAATATAATATAATTAAATAATATTAAAATAATAATCCTAATCATAATAAATAATAATAATATAATCATAATCATAATCATAATAATAATATAATAAAAAAATATAATCATAATCATAATCATAATATAATAAAATAATAATCATGATAATAATAATAAATAATAATAATAATCATACATGTAATCATAATAATATAATCATAAAAAATTATAATCATAATAATATAATAATATATATAATAATAATAAAATAATAATAACCATATTAATATAATAATATAATAATATTAATAGTGATGATAATATAATAATAATCATCATCATCATATTATAATAATAATAAATAATAAATAATAAACATAATAATATAATAATAATAAATCATAATCAAATCATAATATAATAATATAATACAACATAATCAAACTGATAGACATTGAACGCCCTAGGATGTTGGTATTGAAAGATCAAGATAGTGCAAGAATGTAAAGAATCTAAGATAGAAATGTATAAACTAATTTGGGGCTTAATGTAATAATGTGAGAAAAGAAAGTAAAGATAAAGCAAAAACACAAGATCTAACGGAGTTCGGTTTTAACAATGTCTACGTCTCCGGGACCCTCAACCTCTAACAATTGAGGTTGAGCCGATATATTTAAAAAGAGTTTTTACACTTGTAGAACTTGGTCCCTTACAAAAATGGGCTGCCAAGCCTATCGGTAACAAGAGTGACAACACACTCAAAAGGCGAGTGACAACACACTCAAGAAAGGTGAGTGACAACACACTCAAAATGTGAGTGACAACACACTCAAGAAAAGGTGAGCACTACAGCTCAAGAGAATGTTTTCAAGAAGATCACGAAGGATCAAGTTGGGAGAATAGAGAGAAGCTAAATTGAGCTTGAACAAAGATTTGGCTAATTGAGTATATCAATCTTTTGAATTATCTCTCTCACTTTGTATATGGCTAGTAAGCTTTATGTAGTAATGATTTAACTAGATAGATCAGATTTCATCATTTATAAGTGAGAGATGTGATCCTTTTAAATATATCTTCTGAAACAACCGAAGAAACTATTTTTCGGCCTGAACCGTTATAACGGTTTATGAATCGTTATAACGGTTTAGAAAGAATAGCCGTTGATCAATCGAAATAAACGTTATAACGATTTATCAAGTCGTTATACGTTTCATGAATCGTTGTAACGATTACAGAATCGTTATACGTTTCACAAATCGTTGTAACGATTACTGAATCGTTACATAACGATACACTCTGGTTTCTTTGAGAACGTTTCTGTCTTAGAAAATTTTTGAGTATTAAGATGAACCGTTATAACGATTACTGAACCGTTATAATGATTCACTGGGCAGAATCATTTTTCTTGTTGTTTAAGCTCAATTTATCTTGACCAATTCAACCCAGTTTGAGTCTAACTAAACCTAAACCTAATGCAGTCTTGATTAAGCTCTTGTATCCCAATACTAGTCTTGGTTTTTGTGCACTAGTCCATTTACATGTTAATCCCTGCACAAAACTCAAACAAGCCAAATTGTGTTAAGTGTAACACAAATAATAATTGCTATTCCGACGAGAGCTAAATCAGTATACCACCTATAGCTTGGTATATAAAATTAGTACTCTTCCGCACTCTTTTACTTAGTTTAAAATTCATTTCACAAATTAATTGATTGAAATAATAATGCTATTTCTACTTTTTACTATTCCATGGAGTGCAAATGGACCCTTAGATACTTAGATTTCTGTTGGATGGTTTCGGGTTTTCAAAGATGAAAGCAGACTTTGGAAATATAAGATGGAGAAGTCGCCTACTGGCTTTAATGTTAAAAAAAAGCGGACTTCTAAATAGTGGTGTTAATAGCGTGGATAATATCTGCTTTGTTCGGCTCCATATTTAAAAATTATCGTAAATGTATTATATTTATATTTGTATGTTAATTATATGTATTCATATCCGATTCATATTCGTAAAAAATGATACCACAAATTTGTTTTTGAACTCTATTATCCATATATGAAATAAAAGCATATATAATAAAATTTTATTTATAAAATAATATTTGTTATCAAAAAATATATTTGCATTCAATATTATTATTATTATAAATATTAACAATTATATGTATTGTAAATACTTATTTTTATTATCTATGCATAGTTACTAATAATATATATTAGTTTTTATTTCATATTCATCACAAAATCCGTATCCATTGAATACCTATGTTTGTTTAAGGTAGATTTGATTTTGAATTTTGATATCCGTTTAATATACATAATTGTATCTGTCAAATAAGAAATTAATGCAAATATAATTTCAACACCATCCATTCCGAATATGTTCCATTATTAAAGTTGGGGAAGTTATGCAAATATTAATTATTAGTTCTACACATGTTAATTATTATTATGAATTATATTATTCAAATTAATGATATCAAAGTTGAATACTAACAATAATGTACAAAATAAAATAAGTTGCATTATAAAATCAATAACATGAAAATAACTTGTCAACAAGAATAATGAATTAAGTTCAGTATCAATGACAATATCAACAAACATATCTTCCTAACATTTTTCCATTTTTTTTTCTAAGCTCTTGTAGTTTTATAATAAATACAATTTTGGACAAATATTGTCATGAAATCAGATGTATTCACATTATGTGAAGGCCACTCTATAGATTGTTTTATTTTAGTATTGAATTTTATCCGAGCCAGGTTCTTTTGCAGTTGGGGTGAGGATATATAACATGATTATTATGCTCTTATTGAACTAATCAAACATCGTTAGCTGTCTCCCTAATAACGGTTCCACTCTTTGATAATACCGTCCAAAAATGAAGAAAAAACAAACAAACAAACGACAAACTACGAGAGAATTCCTCAGAAATTAATTTAAGTTACAAGATAATCTTGTGGAAAAGAAGGAAGCTCTAGTATATCTACTCCCCCCATGCCACCACCTTCTACGGGGAATACTGTTACAATACTAAGCTCTAGTACTTCTGCAGCACCAACATATCTTCCTGGTCACTATTTCCAGACAAAGGATTCTCAGGGGAATGTTAGAGAATTTAATCTTATTGATGGTGGTCTAGCTGCTAATAATCCTGTGAGTAGACATGCACTACACATTTTCAAAACAATAGAATGTTCCAACATCAATGGGATAAGAAACAATAATGATACAATGAAATAACTTTTAAATATTGGAATCTTAGAGACAAATATCAGGCTCTCTGTGCATTTGCAACTTAACAAACACAGGCTAGTGAACCATAAAGTTTTAATTAAGACTTCATTTACCTAGGAAATACATGAGGATCCTGATAAACAAGCAAAAATATATTCAGATATTTCTTCAAACACCTTGTGTGCACCTAATCAAACTAGAGATGCAACAAACCGATTTTGCTCAAAAAGGAACTCCTGAAAAACATGCGTAATCAATTTGTAAGACACCGTTTCTTCTTCAATTGACCAGATTCAACATATTCATGAACCATAGTATGTGCATCGGCGCATGTACCAAAAGATGACTGCCGCTTCTCTCTACTTCCCATGTGAAACTCTTTCTGACATCACATTTATATTCTTTGAAGAAGAAATTCGGGTTGTGCCTAATTTAGGCTTATTTGGGCCAGACAATTGAACTTGTAAAAGCCCAACAAAGAACACCCATTCATATTCAAGATATCATTTCCCATTCCAAGATCAATCTAGAAAAAAAAAGAAAAAGCACTTTGGTTCGGGTAATACCAGAATAATTTCACCAAATCAATTTCTCTTAGGGCTTGCTTAGATTAAACCGAGCTCCAATTTTAAGATTATTCCATGCAACTCATTTTTACTGATTGATGAAAAATTTTAATTCATGAGAAAATTTTTTCAAAGCTTTGAATATAAAGTCAATTTCAGTACCTTAAGTGGTTCCTTTAGTAAAATCGCAAGATATATTAAAATAATTATATATCATTTGTATTGAAAACAATTGTCTAGAATTACTGCATTACTTAACTGAACTTCTGATACATTGATACAGACATTGGTGGCAATCTTCCATATTACACAACAAATCATCATGAAGACTTTGCCCTAGACACGCCCATGGATTATGACAAGTTCATCGTCATCTAGGTTGGGACAGGCAATGAGTGGGGTGCACTTGAATTGTTGTTTAACAAGGGAATGAGCCCCATGATCGACATCTTTTTTCACACAACATCAGCTATTTTTGATGAAGATTTATGTGTGTTCTTTCATACAATCAACTCTCAACCTACACATACAGGTAACCACTTTTTTTTTAATTCAAATGATATTAATTAATCTTCCATAAATTGTTTACCAGTGGTCTGAAGGTAAGACACTGATCTCTTGATCTGGTTTTGTTGTTAAAAACAGATTTATCAGATGCACCTGTGGGACTGCATCTGTAGACATCTCAACAAAGAAAAATCTACAAGATTTAATCCTGGTTGGGAAGAATCACTTGAAGAAGCAAGTCTCTCAATTGAATGTTGAGATGGGGGTTTATTAGCCAGTCAATGGCAAAGGAACGAATGAACAAGCACTCACAGAAGCAAAGAGATTGTCTGACAAGAGAAAGCAAAGGATAGCAAAAATGAACATTAAGAGTTGATTCAATTATTTTTTTTCTCTTTCTGTTGTGTACTTGTTTCTATTCTGCCACACATGCAGGTGACAGTTTGTATTTGGA